>WNGS01164858.1:43398501-43410247 GCA_020271785.1 Procambarus virginalis
ACTTGAAGACTGGTACGGCTCTGGGAGGAAGCCTTCAGGAAGCTGAAGAACAAAAGCAATCACGACAAGGAGTTTCTGGAAGCCCCTTTACCAGCAGACTTCTATACCTCCAATCTGGGCGACGTGACCCCGCTGGTGACGGAGGGGGGAGAGCATGTAAGGGTGACCCGGGTCTTCAGGTCCATCTCTATCAACAAAAGGAACGGAACCTGGAGCCACATGTTCCACTCCTTCAAGGGCCATCTTATCCACGTCCTCGACTACAATACAAGGACAGTCACCACTCAAATGGCTGAATATTACTGCAAACAGCTGTTCCAGCACCTGTTAGAAGTGCTTTAGCTAGAGTGAGAATGTTTAACACTAGTCCGGTTACCACTGAAAAGTCTGAATATTACTGTAAACAACTGTTCCAGTGTGATTAAGATGTTTAACGTGCTATTGTTTAAGCATTATTTACATTTCCAGTACATATGATAAGTCATGCAATAATCTGAAAGTTAAATCATTATTTTGTATAGTTACTAAGAACGTATACATAAATATAAAAATTGTTTTAGTTCCCACATTATCATTCATTATCATTAACAAGGGTTAAAGGTTGTAGTGGTGGAGTAAGGTTAGGTAAACATGAGGGTCAAGCACAAGGCCAATACGACCCTACAGCATTAGGAAGGAATGTGAGGACTAGAGCTAGGATACAAGGTCCAGGAATGGTGATCAACCACTTGGACCATCGAGGATTGAACGCTCACCTGCCTAAAATGAGGTGATGGCTGTGCCAACCAGTGGGAGCTCGCCCACAGCAGCTGCTGCGCTGCAGTCCTCCGACGCCATCAACCTCACACCAGATTAATAAACATCTTTCAAATGTGTCATAACAATGTCTTTATATGTTATTGTCAATATATTTATAATTGAATTTTGGACATTTTCATTAAAACGAAACAAAAATTGAGGCTTCATGCTGTACAATAGTGTAGGATTTATCGGCGTTACATCTGGCAAGGAAAAGCTGCAATTGGAGCAGCCTAGTCCCTCTGGCAGTTCCCTAGTTATTGTTTACGTAAGGTGATTATAAATAAATAAATAAATAAATGTTTATTTAGGTAAGGTACATACATACAAGGGATTTTACAAAGAATGATGGATTTAAATAAATAAAATAAATAAATATGTTTATTCAGGAAAGGTACATACATAGAGAGATTTTACATAAGTGGATCGATTTATAGATAGAGCTAGTACATACAATGCCTAAAGCCACTATTACGCAATGCGTTTCGGGCAAGAAAACATTAATATCTAAAACTTAATACTAATTGAACAAAAAGAATAAAATGTTTTGAGAACAGTTACAAATAAAGGTACAAAAAAAGGGGGGAACATGACTGAAAAGCAGCACAAATACAATATGTAGACAAACAGCGTTGAATAAAAAAAAAAAAATAAGACATGGGTTGACAATAGAGGGGTAAGGTAGGTTACAGGGAGTTTATCAGGTAGTGTTTAGTTTTAATCTTAAACTGGTTGAGAGAGGTACAGTCTTTAACATGGTTGGGAAGGTCATTCACATTAAAAGTAATTAGAACTAGAGACTGCTGTGGGGAGTATTCTTCGCCAGTTTCAGAGTAAAGGGTACCGAATCTATCCTCTATTTATAGATAGAGCTAGTACATACAATGCCCAAAGCCACTATTACGCAAAGCGTTTCGGGCATGAAAAACATTAATGACTAAAGCTTAATACTAATGAGTATAAAGAATAAAATGTGTTGAGAACAAATAAAAATAGAGATAAAAAAAGGGGGGAACATGGCTGAAAAAGCAGCACAAACACAATTAGGTCGACAAACAGCGTTGCTTAAAAAAACAGACATGGATTGACAATATAGGGGTAAGGTAGGTTACAGGGAATTTATTAGGTAGTGTTTCGTTTTTATCTTAAACTGGTTGAGAGAGGTACAGTTTTTAACATGGTTGGGATGGTCATTCCACATTCTGGGTCCCTTGATTTGTAGAGCATTTCTAGTTTGATTAAGTCGTACTCTTGGAATATCAAAACTGTATTTATTTCTGGTGTGGTGATCATGGGTTCTGTTACAACCTTCAATGAAGCTTTTGAGGTCAGGATTGGCATTACAGTTCCGCGTTTTATATATGTATAATACACATGAGAGAATGTGCAGTAACTTAATATCTAACATATTCAGAGATTTGAGTAGGGGTACCGAGTGATGTCTGGGGCCAGACTTGGATATTGTCCTAATAGCAGCTTTGTGTTGAGTAATTAGAAGACGTAAAGGATTTTGTGTAGTAGAACCCCAAGCACAAATACCATAGTTGAGATATGGATAGATGAGGGACTAATAGAGAGTCACCAGGGCAGGGCGGGGTACATAATATCTGATCTTAGAAAGAATGCCAACAGTTTTTGAAACTTTTTATATATATTTAGAATGTGTCTCTGGAAATTCAGCTTGTGGTCAATGAGAACGCCAAGGAATTTGCCATCTAATTTGTTACAAATTTGGGTATTGTTTATTTTGAGATTTATTTGATTAGAGGATTTATTGGCAAGCAGAATATAGAAAGTTTTGTCAATGTTAAGGGTGAGTTTGTTGGCAGTTAGCCAAAGATGGACTTTATTTACCTCAGTATTTACTGTGGCATTTAGAGCAAGGGGGTCAGGATTGGAGTAAATGAAGGTTGTGTCGTCAGCAAATAGAATTGGTTTGAGGTGTTGGGAGGCATTTGGAAGGTCATTAATGTAGATGAGAAAGAGGAGAGGGCCAAGTATGCTGCCCTGAGGAACACCAATGTTGATGGGTAGGGTGGGAGAAATTGAATTATTCACAGAAACATACTGGAGCCTGTCAGTAAGGTAAGATTTGAGGTATTGCAGGGAGTGTCCTCTGACTCCATAATGATGTAATTTAAGAAGAAGGTTTTGGTGGTTGACAGTATCAAAAGCCTTACGCAGGTCCACAAATACCCAACAGGGAACTCATTTTTATCAAGAGCTGCATGAATCAAGTTAATCATACTAATAAGTGCATCGTTAGTGCTTTTTTGAGTCTGAAGCCATATTGACAAGAGCTAAGTATATTGTGTTTGGCTAGATAAGAGTAAAGCTGCTTGTAGATTAGTTTTTCAAATATTTTTGACAAGTTAAGCAGGATTGATATAGGTCTGTAGTTGTTAACATCTGTGAGATCACCACATTTGTGGACAGGGGTTACTCTCGCTTTTTTTTAGAATATCTGGAAAGGTTTGGAGTTCAAGTGACTTGTTGAAGAGCACTGCAATAGCAGGGGCTAAAGATCTGGAGGCTTTTTGTAAATTAAAGTTGGTATCTCCTCATGGGCACTAGACTTGGTTTTAAGGGAAAGGATTATCTCATTGATGTCAGAGGAATTAGTAGGCTTTAGGTAAAGAGACTGTGGATAGTTACCTGTAAGATAGTCCTTAACATCAGTACTGGAAGATGAATATCGTTTGCAAGGAATGACCCAATGGAAGAGAAGAACCTATTGAACTCAATAGCAGAATCAGAGGCTGAAAGCTGACCATCGTTTTTGGATAGGAGGTTGATTGGATAGGATTGATTTATCAGTGCTGGGTTCAGCTCAAATTGGTTCAGCACACAAGCTTTCGGTTGCAAAACATAACGAAGAGGTAGAGACAACATAAATTTGTTATCCAAAATCATAAACTATAGACAATTTTGTGGGAAATTTGAACTCCCTCGTAGAAGACACGATGAAACTATAAGCTCTAAAAATTCAGGGGTACTTTGAGGCTTAGTTGATTAAGCCTGTGTCCATGCTTCCATCTTACTCATATACGTAATATTGTGGTGCTTAAAGCAACATCACAATCTATACAGAATGAACTTTATGAATTTATGTTAGAAATCTACAAAAAAATAACACCAAGGAAGAAGTAAAGAAAGCATTCAAAAGCAAAATTGAATTCAAAAGCAAGAAAGAAAGCAAAATTTCATCTTCATAGTTTGCTACCTAGTGCTTGAAACTCGCACTGTATCTAGTGTTAGCTAGTGATAGTAGTTCGCGGGTAAATAACATTTCATTAATTTAAATTTGGCGGGTGTAGTTTTCCTCAGCGTTGCACCATAAACATTAGAAAATTGAGCTAAGGTATGCGCAACGAATGAAAAATGTGTCAGTTTTCATTACTATGCTTCCCCAAAAATAAAATTGCACCTTTACGGCCAGATAATGCAGAAATATATGAGATGAGTACTAGTACTGGTACGAGGTTGTGAGGGTGAAGGCGGATATGAGGTGTGAGGTGTCAAGCGGGCGCCGCCAGCTGATGTCCTCACCGTCAGCTGATACAACCTCCTCTCACACCAACAACTGGCCCTCATCTTCCAAACAAAATGACACTTTCCTCCATTTAGAAGGTATTTGTACATGTGACTAGTGCCAGGAGAAGAGGTGAAGCCTCACATACATGTTACTCTCACACGTCTCGTGTCCTGTACACATTTGTGGAAGAAATGTATTCTCATTGGGTAATATCTGCTTTCTTGTATATTTGCTTCAATATATATAACTTTTAGACTCTACTGCCAGAAAGTTGATTAAGCTGAGGAAATGTGAGTCTGGTTAGTTTGGTTTGGTCGTCAAAAACTTGACGACATAATACTTGTGTTATTTAGGGTTTGGAAAGTGAAATCATATTGGAAAATGAGCAGAGCTTTTTCAGGGATTAATTAGATTATTGTCTGAATCATGAATTCCCCCCCCCCCTTGGGGTAGGTCTCTCAGGAGCCACTGCCGTGGTTGGTTTGGTGGATAGTGATCAAGGTATGAGGTGATGCTAAATTTTGCACGCTTTTCATGTTTTAAGTTTATCTTAAATGAAAATGAGCCACTTCCAGTAAACAGGTTAATTTTTTTTAATGTGCATAAATTTATGATCTTATTTGGGGTGCAGTTAATGAAACAAAATTACAGTACAGTGGTTCCTTGGTTTATGAATTGAATTCATAAACGAATCCAAACCCTTCCAAATTCATATGAATTGAATTCATAAATTCATAAAACTCATGAATTTTGCCCGAAACGCTATGCGTGCTAGTGGCTTTACAAGAATGTTAATTCAACTTAATTTCTATATTCTCTGTTAACCCCCAATGTAACTTCTTGTATATAAATAAATAAATAAATAAATTAAATAAATAAAAATTTGTTCCCAGAGATGGGTCGTAACCCGAAACGAATTTTCCCATAAGGAGGGGAACTACCAGGGGGAAAGCGCCAAGCCATTACGAATATATAGCACTTAGAAGTGGTCAGGATAAGGATTTGGGATGGACAGGGGGGAAGGAAAGGAAGAATTAATGTAAATTGAATTAATCCGTTCCACACTCCCAAAAATATTAACTTTAAAATACATTTCATACATAATACACACATTTTGTACTATAGTATGTACAAGTTATAGCTTTTATTGATGACATGTTGGCGTATAAAAGACGGCGAGACGGAGAGGTGTTACTGTTTGGAAGTGGAGTCCCTTTCCATTATAACATCAGGCAGTGATGACTTCTCTGGGGTATTCTCTTTGCTACGTTTTGCAGACATACCACTACCTTGAGGTTACCTTGAGGTGCTTCCGGGGCTTAGCGTCTCCGCGGCCCGATCGTCGACCAGGCCTCCTGGTTGCTGGACTGATCTACCAGGCTGTTTGACGCGGCTGCTCGCTAGGACCTGGTTCTGGCTCACTGTTTGTTTGTCTCACTAAAAACCTTTCCATAGAAACTTGTTTTTCCCTACATTTTAACACTTGTCTGTAGTGAGACATCACGTTGTCATTAATAAGGACAATGCAACGGCCTGCTACAACTTTATCTGGGCGAGTCTTTTCAGCAAAGCTTTGCAGTTGTTCCCTTTCTTCACACATTTTCTTACTGAGGAAGGGACATTCTCTACTGCCTCTACTCACAACTATTTTCTTAGGTTGAACCTTACCACTGACTTTCTTGGGACCCATGGTGTGATATACGTGTATAATAATTACCTTTATGTTCAAAAAACAAAAAAAGCACAAAAACAATGAAATTCTTTACAAAGAATTCAAGTGTAATCATCATTAAGCGAGCAGTCTGGTAAACTGAAGCGGGGTCACCAGTGCTACCAGGAACCACGTGCTCATTCGACCCATACATGTATCAACAAAGTCACAAGTCTAGGCAAAGGTCATAACCCGATTTGAATTTTCCGACGAAATTGGGGCCATAACCCGAAAAATTACGAAGTGCTGGGCTTGTTTAGTTCTGCACTATTTGCACACAGGCTTTTGAGGTTTTGCACCATCTCAATGCAAGTTCAAATAGCATTGCTGTTAGGATACAAGATAAAGTACATAAAGTATTGGAAAATAATATATTTTGCTTTAAAATAGCACAAAAGTGTTTTCTACCAGATGGTTAGCCACTGGTTCTGGGGCAGGCTTTTGTTCCCTACTGGACCTCTGAAGTGCTGCTATTTGAGTTCAGGATTTCGAGAGCAGTGATTAAGCTTCTTGTTGTGATTAGAGTATCAGTTGTTGAGAACTTTAGTTTCTTATTGTTTTACGGTGACCTGTTTTATATGCCCCAGTAAACTAGTGTCTCTTTTGCTAGCCTTTTTACTTAACCCAAGACACATATTGAGACTTTGGCCAGGCTATGGTTTTTCCAGTGATGCTGTGGAGCATGAGGTCATGACATAAGTAAAATGGGACGTCCAAGTGTGCTCCACACCATCACTGGAAAATCCATAGCCTGGCCAAAGTCTCAATATGTGTTTAGGGTTAAGTAAAAAGGCTAGCAAAAGAGACACTAGTTTACTGGGGCATATAAAACTATCCTCAACAGGCATTAAACTGCACACCCTCGGGATTAGCTGACACAAGGCTCTATTCTGGCGCAGTGGTACACTAACCCAAGTACCAGTATGGTGGTGTCACACATAAATAATTAGGGGGTGAGGAATCAACATCATATCAAAGCAGAATAACAATCACTTACGGTCCTCAAGTACCCACCTCAACATGTATACATAAAATGACCTACCACCTGGCATAAAGGATGTACATCAGTAGTCTGATCCAATACAAGTACAGCAGCAGACTTATATACATTAATAATCAATAAACAAACAAAATAATGCCACTCAAATCAAGAGCTGGACGTCACGCATCAGCCCATCTGAGAAATCAAGAGGGTAGTTTTTTTATGTAGTTTTGCTTTGCCAGTGCTTTGGCCTGGGTTCGTATCCTAGCCAGGAAGGATTGACTGGGCATGAATCCTTAAGTGTAGCCTCTGTTCACCCAGCAGTGAATGGGTACCTGGTTGTTAAACGATTTGGCGAGTCGTATTCTGGGGAAAAATTAGGATTAAAGACCTGCTCGAAACACTATGGGTGCTAGTGATTGTGCAAGAACATGTGAACTCTTGTATATACTGTGTAAATAAAAATATAAAATATATTCAAATAAACCTTCAAATAAAATATTTGAATATGGCCAAGGTGTGATGCATTCTTTTGATTCAGGCTTCTGGGAGTATTGCACTATTTGATTAGAGTGTAATGGGGTGCAGTTCTTTTTTGGCTGTTGGAATATGGGTTGCGCTGATAATTTTATATAATCTAAAACAAAACTGATGTAACTGGTATTCTGTGAGCTGTTGCATGTTAAGATAGAGTAGCATCCTTTGGGTGTGTATCCAAGTACCTGTACCCTAATTACAATGACTTGTAGAATTATCCAAATGACTGTATCGAAGCCCATGGGGTGCTGTACTACTGTAATTGTTTACAGACTTATAAGGCACTGCTCTGTTTGGATATAATGTAAATGATGTAACAGACATTGATGATTACAGTATTTTATCCTGTATCAAAGTACTATAATGCAGCACCCCATGGTATGTTAGACTTGAGTAACAGTCTTAGGAACGATTCCAAAATTTGTTCAGAGATACTGTATTCCACATTTTCCAATTTGGTCCCTTTTTCAAAGTGATACGGAACACTCATGTGCATCATAAGGGTGATTTGTTTTTATTATATGTTAGTTTAGGGGAGTATTGTTAGACTAAAGCACTTTACAACACTTTGTATTTGGCATGGTAACCTTACAATAGCCTTGTAATGTACTTTGACCCAGAGCAGCTAGAGAGGGGTTAAAATGTTCCCATGCCCAGATTATCATAGAAATGTTCCCATGCCCAGATTATCATAGAAATGTTCCCATGCCCAGATTATCATAGAAATGTTCCCATGCCCAGATTATCATAGAAATGTTCCCATGCCCAGATTATCATAGAAATGTTCCCACAGAGAATATGATGATTGTGAAATTCACTGATCACCCATATATATATTAGGCTAGGTTCATTTTATTTTGTGCTGATTGGTATAAGTATGACCATTTTGTAGGTTCGCTGGTGTGCTTTTTGGATACAGGTACTGTATACAGAACATTGCATTACAGTACTGTATATTGATACTGGATAACATAGCATACTACCCTAGCATGATATAACATATGCATTTGATTAAAAAATAGTGGAGAATCACTTGGGGTTAGATTGTTGGTTCCTGGCCACTTAAGCTCCATATTGAACTATCCCATTGTTAAAGTTTTAGATTAAATGGTAAAAAATAAATAAAGCATTCAAACAGGTCAGGAATTTAATGTGCTGTATGTAAACTTGAGACATGATTGTCTAGTTGTTTGAGACAACAGTAAAAGTAGCCCCATTCAAAGACAGAAACCTAATTGAATCAAGTTTAATGAAATGTAATTACTGTATAATATTAAAAACATTACTATTATTTCAGTTTTTGAATGATTTTAAGAGATAAGCACAACCTGTTCTTAGTGCTTTGTACTGTCTTTAACCTGTTGTCTGTCTTATATCACTCAATTATTAATTTACTACTTCAGAGGTGTGAGTGAAGGTCTCTTGAATTATGGATATGCAGTAATTTTGATATCATTAATTTCCATGGTTCCCTGGCTACTTCACACAATACTGTATAATAAAGCTCAATAGTATTATTTAATTAATTTTAGGCAAATACTTTATAGTACTGTAATTTTATCAGAAATGTCAATTTTGTTCCAGAAATTTAATATTAAGATGTCGAAGCACTCGGGCACGGCGTCAGCACGCCTTAGGGCTGACTACATGCGTATCAAACGTGACCCTGTGCCTTATGTTATGGCTGAACCCCTACCTTCCAATATTCTTGAATGGTAAGTATATGTCTACATAGGACTAGAATGTTATCTAGACTATGGTAAAATAATTTACCCTACTTTAGGTAATTCAAGCTAGCCATGTGCAACATAGTTAAAAAGTTGTAACAAATTATGCAGGATTTGCTGAGCAAATTCCTGTAATTTAATTTATTTACACTAAAATTAAATGAACTTCTATATTAACTTGCTCTTAACAGTATGTTTTTTAGTGTGGTTATTATATCAACATATGTATCTACCTTCAGGCATTATGTAGTTGAGGGCCCCGAACAAAGCCCCTACGAAGGTGGGTATTATCATGGCAAGCTGGTATTTCCCATGGAGTATCCCTTTCGTCCTCCCAGCATCTACATGATCACACCCTCTGGTCGCTTCAAAACCAACACTCGTCTTTGTCTCTCCATATCAGATTTCCATCCAGACACCTGGAACCCAGCCTGGTCTGTGGCAACAATACTTACAGGACTGTTGTCATTCATGGTGAGTCTAGAACACTGCACAAAGAAATCACGTTACTGTGATATGTTGATGATAAAATCAGTAGGAGCCACGAAGAAGATTCGAACCGCTGCTCTGGGTACTCCTAAGTGCATGCCTTAGGTGTACCTACACCATGTCATGGTGTAGCATTCTCTCTCCATATAAGATTTATATGGAGATATCAATGTAGCATTGCTGCACCATGACATGGTAAAAGTAATGCAAGCTGGGATTCTTTATAACGCTTTTACTCCGCAGCTCACAAAATGAGTACAACATGATTATTATTAGTCCGAGAATTTTATTTTTAAAGTGAGAGTTGGGATGTATTATTGAAAACTGGTATGTAAGTGTCCAGGGTTAAAACTTATGAATCTTTTCCTGTGGTCAGTGAAGAGTTGACATGGCAGTTTGATATACAGTAATTTTAGCTCCAATTTCCTTTTATGTGTTCATAGTAGAATAATTTTTTGTAGTTACAAAATGTTGCATTTACACAGTTTTAGAGAAATGACAAGTATATTTTGCACCATCATGTGGCAATCTAATCAAAATGATTAATGTAATGGTAGCAGAGAAAAGTTTGATTGAATTCAACTTCATTATTTAAGAAACTCAAGTTTATTAGGATGGAACAATTGATATTCACAGAAATAACCCTTTGTCATCTTTAAGTAATCTTGGGTATAGAGCCACATGGATGTTTTTAGATTTTTAGATTTTGTATTCAGTTTTTAGTGGTATTTGGGGTTTATTCATTTAGTATGTAAATGATTTAGAAAAAACTTTGACACAAATGTACAAATTTCTCACTTTCTCACGCTTTAAGATATAGCAGAACAAACAGCTGTTAAAATGGAGACATGGATAGGAGATATTTTTATTCCTCTTGCATTCAGTTTTCCAGGTTATTCATTAAAAACATTTTATAATATTGTATGAAGAAAATATTATGATTAAATGCTGGTTTGTGACAGGGCTGTTTCTTGGTGTGGGGGTTAATTTGTTCAGTGGTTCTGTCTTTCTATTGAGCCTGTGGTGTTTTACGGTGTATGGATGGGTAGTGCCTCCTGTAGGTGCACTGCTGGTTCTTTTTCTGGTCTGGATTGTCCATACAATTCCATGTTTCTTTTAGCTACTTAGTGGCTTTGTAGGGTTTCCATGGATCAGGTTTGTTCTGTGCCTTATACAGACAATGAATCACAATAATGTGGCTGAAGATATGGTGACAAAACCACACATCAGAAAATGAAGAAACGATGGTGTTTCTTCATTTTTCGTCCTCACGTGAGTTAATAATGGTCAAGGATGGACTGAAATGTTGTTGTTTCTTCATTTTCTGATTTGTGGTTTGGCCTTCATGTGCCTTGTTTCCAGACCAAGTATATATGTTCATCTTGCTTGCAGTTTGGGTCCTTGGACCACTCCTATTTTTCTGGGCTATATTTGTTGTCTGGTGGTGAGGTTCCCTTGGTACAATACTTTTCTTCTTGAGGTTATGTTTTCTTCATTTCCCTGCTAGAGTGTGGTTTGCTGGCTTCTCCAACCCTGTTGTGGTGGTGATAGACACCTGGTGGTAAGGGGTGTAGATTGGATCTTTTAACATTCATTTGCAGAGAGATAATTGATAATCTTGGTACATCAAAATTCTTGCTTGCTGGGAGTTTTTGAGGATTGTGCTTCCTTATTTAGTATCACATTGAACTGGTGTGCTCAGTAGTTAATTGAATTAAGACTCCCAATTGTCTCCCTTCCCTAAATATTTGATAGGACCTCTCACAAAAACGCCCAATACAATGAGAACGAAAGTCGAGGACAAGTGTCAGTGGGTGATTTGAGTCAAGAAGGACCATGTGGACTGACTCAGAAAGCACCTGAGCAGCCTCAGTCCAGAAAGGATTGTTTCACAGCACTCAACATTCTATTTTTATGGTATCGTGTGTACTCGCAGTTCAGAATATAACCATTAATTACATATGTAT
>WNGS01164858.1:43417585-43433969 GCA_020271785.1 Procambarus virginalis
TGCATTTGGCTGAGGTGATATGTTACAACAGTTTTGGATGAGGTGAAAACACAGAACACGAAACAATGGGTATGAATTTTTTGTGGTTAAAGGGAAGAATGGAAAGTAACTGCAAAGGGCCTATTGCCCATATTTCTTGATGCTTCTATATTGGTGCGGAGTCTTGAAGTGGGTAGAATATAGTGTGCATTAATTGGCTGTTGATTGCTGGTGTCAACTTCTTAATGTGTAGTGCCTCTCAGATATCTAGCCGCTGTTATCGCTGTATCTATCGATGATTTCTGTTGTTTTTGTTAAGACTTCTCTGGTGATGGTCTGGTGTGGGGAAGAGATTATATGTTCCTTAATGGAGCCCTGTTGCTTATGCATCGTTAATCGCCTAGAAAGAGATGTGTTGTCTTGCTATATACTGAATTCTTTGAGGCTTACAGTCCCCAAGTGGGCATTTGAAGGCATAGACGACATTGGTCTCTTTTAAAGCGTTCTGCTTTGTATCTGGAGAGTTCTCATGAGTAGGTTGGCAGTTTTCTTGGTTTTATAGTAGATCGTCAATTGTATCTTCTGATTTTTGTCTATAGGGCACATGTATAAGCAAGTAGAAGGGGTCGCCATGGGTTCTCCGCTAGGTGTCCTGTTTGCGAACTTCTACATGGGTACCATCGAACAAAAGGTCTTAGTCGTCATGAACTTGAAACCAGCCATGTACTGCAGGTATGTTGACGACATTTTTACACAGGTACCGGATATCAGACATCTGCAGGAGCTGAAGGAGGCATTTGAGCGGAATTCTGTGTTGCGTTTCACTTATGAGATGAAGAAGGATGGGAAGCTGCCCTTTCTTGATGTAACAGTCATGGAAAGGAGCTTAGGTTTCCACACTGCAGTCTACACTAAGGAAACAAACATAGGAATGTGCCTCAATGCCAACAGTGACTGCCCAGACAGGTACAAGAGGAGTGTCGTTAACGCTTATGTCGACCGTGCTCTCGGCCACAGCTCAGGATGGAAGCAAGTCGATGAAGAACTCTGTAGGGTAAGGCAGGTCCTAGTCAACAACGGCTTCTCCAATGATTTCGTTGAAGACATCATAAGAAGGAATGTGAAACGCCATGCAACCTCTGAAGAGACAACTAACACAACACCTGTACCCCCTATTAGACTATTTTACAGGAACTTCTTTTCCACAGCTCATAAAACGGAGGAAAGGGCCCTGAAAGATATTGTTAATAGAAACGTTATCCCTACAGACAAAAATCAGAAGATACAATTGACGATCTACTATAAAACCAAGAAAACTGCCAACCTACTCATGAGAAACTCTCCAGATACAAAGCAGAACGCTTTAAAAGAGACCAATGTCGTCTATGCCTTCAAATGCCCACTTGGGGACTGTAAGCCTCAAAGAATTCAGTATATAAGCAAGGCAACAACATCTCTTTCTAGGCGATTAACGATGCATAAGCAACAGGGCTCCATTAAGGAACATATAATCTCTTCCCACAACCAGACCATCACCAGAGAAGTCTTAACAAAAAACACAGAAATCATCGATAGATACAGCGATAACAGGCGGCTAGATATCTGAGAGGCACTACACATTAATTAAGAAGTTGACACCAGCAATCAACAGCCAATTAATGCACAACTATATTCTACCCACTTCAAGACTCCGCACCAATATAGAAGCATCAAGAAATATGGGCCAATAGGCCCTTTGCAGTTACTTCCATTCTTCCCTTTAACTTACAAAATATTATACCCATTGTTTCGTGTTCTGTGTTTTCACCTCATCCAAACCTGTTGTAACATATCAACTCACCCAAATGCAGGTATAAAATCGAAGCTGTTTTAAAACTCTGTTCAGTTATAGTTGTGTGTGTGTAAATTAAAGTCTTTGAAAATGTAATAAGTTTTACGAAACGCGTTCAAGTGTCGCGTCAGACTAAAAATAAAAATGAATTTCGGATAATTGATTTTTCAGTTACCATCAACAGTGAAAAAGAATATAAGAAACATTGAGAAAATTCGTGTTAGAATTATTAATCTTACTTGTTCGGTTATATTTAATAATATATGTCTACAGGAAAAACTGCTACCAAAATATACGTACGTACACGTACGTACACGTACGTACACGTACGTACGTACACGTACGTACACGTACGTACGTACACGTACGTACACGTACGTACGTACACGTACGTACACGTACGTACGTACACGTACGTACACGTACGTACGTACACGTACGTACGTGTGTGTGTGTGTGTGTGTGTGTGTGTGGTGTGTGTGTGTGTATGTGTGTGTATGTGTGTGTGTGTGTGTGTGTGTGTGTGTGTGTGTGTGTGTGTGTGTGTGTGTGTGTGTGTGTGTGGTGTGTGTGTGGTGTGTGTGTGTGTGTGTGTGTGTGTGTGTGTGTGTGTGTGTGTGTGTGTGTGTGTGTGTGTGTGTGTGTGTGTGTGTGTGTGTGTGTGTGTGTGTGTGTGTGTGTGTGTGTGTGTGTGTGTGTGTGTGTGTGTGTGTGTGTGTGTGTGTGTGTGTGTGTGTGTGTGTGTGTGTGTGTGTGTGTGTGTGTGTGTGTACCAGAGGAGGTTGCAGTGGGTGTATCAGGGTCCAAGGCCCGGAAACTGTTGTGAGTCTGAGGAAGGTGGGAAGGACGAGGAGAGGAAGAGCGCAACACGCGAGCATAAGAGACGTTAGCATTAGGCGGGAGCCGGTGAACCTGGCGCCTCGCCTCAGGCAAAGATAAACGCTCCCGGTGCTTCAAGGTGAATATGGCTGCCTCAAGCTTGTAATGGATACAGGCACGGGAGAAGGTAGGATGGGCCTCACCGCAGTTGAGGCAGCGAACCTGGGGAGAAGTGCACTCCGACTTAGAGTGACCTTCGCCCCCACATGAAGGACAGAGACAGTCCCAGAGCAGTAGAGGGAACCATGCCCAAACCTCCAACACTTGTTACAGAGCCTAGGAGAAAGAATGTACTCCTGGACAGAGCACCTGGCACCAGCAAGAATGACGGAGGGGGGAAGGGTCCTACCATCAAAGGTAATCTTCACAACTCGAAGGGGTTGACGGCGACGACCACGAGGGGCACAAGTAAACGTGTCAACCCGGAGGACAGAATGGTCCTGGGCATCGAGGATATGCCGACTATCATAGTGGCAGTCCTGCAGATTCCTAACACCGGTCGCAACATGGGGCGGGAGGAGAATAGTGCCAACACTGGCATTCAACTGAGCGTTCTTTGAGACCCGAACAGGGGTCTCGCCAAGGCAGGATAAGGCAGCCAAGTCAGAGGCTGCATCCTCAGGAGCAGCAGCAACGACACATGTTCCAAGACGAGTGGGGTTGAAGGTAACAGAGGCATCTACAGAATCAACAAGATGCCTATGGAGGGAAAAATCGTCAGGAGGCGCAGAATCTAGAGGGAGGAGATCAAAGTATTTGGCCCACGAAGCGGGACCAAACAAGGCTTGATACGCATCAGTACGGGAAGGAATCGAGCAAGTGCAGCTGTGGCGCAGATGGCATCGAGAACTCCCAGAGAGAGGGGTTAATAGGCACAGTAGTCACAACGAGAGACTGAGCCGCACCAGAGGACGAAGTGGTCATCACTGGGGGCTTGTGGCACGACCCAACCACAGAGGGAGGGGAGCCGAGGGAAGTAGTCAGGAGAGTCAGGAGGAGGAGCAAGGTCGGGGCCCAATACAGCGGGAGCTACAGAGCCCGGTCTTCGAATACAGTCAGACTCGGGGGCTTGGTCGCCCACCCCACGAGCCTGAGAGGGTACAAGAAGAACGATCACAAAGACGAGGAGTAACACGTTCATTCACGAATGTGCCTACACCTACCATGGAGCTATAATTAGAGGCAGGACACCCAACAAGAAGCTATCGCCGATCTTGTCGGGGGCCCCCCCAGGGGTGCGTCGTGAGTACACGCCTCACAAACGCCACCTTAAGAACCGTCTGTCTGTCGAGATCGGGTTCAGTGACATAAGGGAGATTAACAATAAAAAGTTCCCCCGCTCAAGACGTTGGGTACTACAGTTCTACAGGTGCAAGAGTATGCCTCCTCAAACACCCGGGCGTCAAAACAAAAGAAAGCCAAAAGAGTCGTCAAAATTGGCTCAAGGTCAGCGGGAAATGACAACGAGAAAGGAGAAAAGGCGGGGGGAGAGAAACGAAACAAACGATAAAGGAAAAGGTGTCCAGCAGAATTAGAGAGGAAAGCAGCAGGAGCACAAGGGTACAAAAAGACAGGGGTCTTAAGGAGCATCACACTCCGGCAGCCGTCCACCAAGCCCCCCTCACGGCAACAACGAGCTGGTCAAGGAGGGGGTTTACCTTGTAAGCCGAGGCAGCTTATTTTATTTGAGGAATGCTCAGCTGTTTCCTCTACATTTAGCATGGAACAAATTTGTGTCCATGACCTCTTCCTGTGACACAATTTGGCTGTGTGTAACAATCAGTACGTAATTATAGTAATTATCAAAAGAAGGCACCAAGCTGCGAAGGCTATGTAGCACCATTGTAACAAACCAATTTTTTTTTTAACAAATAATGCACCTGTGAGAAACAAATCCTGTCAGCTGTAAAAAATTGATGCAGCTATATAAATAAAATATATAATGAAAGAAATACTGATTTTATTTTTAGCCTATCTTTTTTGTACTATACAGTATATTCAAAGAAGTGAAAAATTGAGACATAATTCACAATTTAATGAATGATTCGAAAGAAATATGACTATTACATATCAACATGAGAGCTTAATGATCCATGGTTAACATGATTTAATAAGGAAAATATTGGTAATAATGCAAACTATAATTTAAAATCTTTATTACTGATATTTTTTTAATTAATAATTAAGAAGCTTATTTATACACATCAATGTGCTGTTACCCTATTCTTTATGGAAGATTACACAGTGTAGATAAAAAAAACTAGCTACAAGTTCATCTAATACTCCCATCTCGCAGGATGGTTAGGCATACATGGAATCAAGGGAGAAAATACCAGCCTCAATACAAAAAACAAATCAACTGACTAAACAACAACACTATTTTCACAAGAGGTAAGCACTGAATCTTTAAAACATTATAATAAACTACTATTATCAGTTTCTACAAGACTCCACTCAAACAATGTATTTCTTAACATGCTTATTTATACACAACAATGTACTGCTTCCTTATTCTGTAAGAAGGACCATATAGTCTTATAAAAAACCAGCTACATGCTCATCGAACATCCCCACCTCACAGGACGGCCAGGCATACATGGAATCAGGAGAGAACAAGATATGTAAGGCTGATCTATTTGCCCCCACTAGCAAGGGAGTAATTACCAAAAGAAGGCACCAAACCGGGAAGGCTATGTAACACCATCAAATGTGTGGAATAATCAGAGGGCGCTAAATATTACCAAGGATGCCAATACGAGAACAGAAACGCACAAGGCGAACGATATCAAAAGTATCCGAGTCACCAAGAATACTATTGAGGGACAAGCGACCACGGGGGATGGTAGGAAAGCAAGACACTCGTCCCGGAAGTCAGGACATTCAACAAGGATATGCACGACCGTAAGAGGGACAATGCAATTAGGACAATAAGGAGCAGGGTGGCGCTCCATCAAGTGACCATGAGTTAAGCGAGTATAGCCAATTTGCAACCTCGCCAGAGCCGTTTCCCATCGCCAGTTACGGTGGTAGGACGGCGGCCACGGGGACACACGACTTAAGAGTACGCAGTTTGTTACCAATAACAGAAGACCAACTCTGCCAGCGGGCAATGATGGAGGCATGAATAACTGGGTAAAATTCGGAATAAGGAATACCTTTACAGGAGATGGGACAAGTGCAGATAGTTTCCTTAATGGCAGCATCTGCACGCTCATTTAAGGAGACACCAACATGGCTGGGAACCCAGCAAAACTCAACCGACAAATTTACTGGAGATAAACAGCCAATGCTAAATCTATTACCACCTGGTGGACCGGATTAAAGACCCTAAAGCCAAGATAGCACTACGGGAGTTAACTACCACCACAAAGGAGGATTGACCCCAGGAAAGCAGGAGACAAAGAGCAGAGAGAATAGCATTAAGTTCTGCTGTGAAGATGCTAGCCTCAGGAGGAAGGCGACACATACAAGTGTGGTAAGGAAAAAACAGTAGCCCACACCGTCAGCAGACTTAGACCCATCGGTGAAGATGGGAACGGAGTGGGAGTGAAGATAAGTACTCAAGGAAGAGGCGTTTTAGAACTATAGGAGGGGTAAAATCTTTAGTGATGCGGGTCAGAAGAACAAAATTTCAAGGGGACCCTCCACGGGGGCAAGGATGGAACAAGACGAGGAGAAACATTGGTAATATGAACCGAAAGAGAATCTTAAGCGAGACAAATGAACAGAAAGAGGAAGGTGGTGAAGTGGAACAGGCACTACAGGAGGGGTAAAAGTCAAAGCACGATAGGGGCGAGAGTGAGGATGCTGCAAGGATCGTGTAAGATGGCGAACACAGTAGCAACCATGGCAGTCCTGGAGAAATGGGAATCAAGTGTCGGTGTACAAGCTGAGGGTAGGAGTTAAACGAAAAGCACCAGAGCTGAGAAGCAACCCAGTATGGTGCAAAGGATCAAGACTGAAGAGTAGAAGAAGTAGCAGAAGAGTATGCAGGGCAACATATTCTTGTTTAGACAGGACGAGAGAAAAATGCAAATAGAGGAGCGTTCGCCTATCCGCTTCCCAAGAAGTATGGAACAAGTAAGTAATTATCAAAAGAAGGCACCGAACCAGGAAGGCTATGTAGCACCATCAAAGTGCGAAATAATCAGAGGGCGCTAAATATCACCAAGAATGCCAATACGAGAACAGAAACGCACAAGGCGAACGATATCAAAAGTATCCGATTCACCAAGAATTCTATCGAGGGACAAGTGAACGTGGGGAACGGTCGGAAAGCAAGACATGCACGTCCTGGAAGTCAGGACATTCAACAAGGATATGCACAACTGTACGAGGGACAATGCAAATTGAACAATAAGGAGCAAGGCGGCGCTCCATTAAGTGACTGAATTAATTAAGCGAGTATGGCCAATCCACAACCTTGCCAGAGCAGTTTCCCACCGCCGGTTACGGTGGTAGGAGGAAGGCCACGATGACACTGCGTTTGAGAGTACGCAGCTTGTTACCAATTCCAGAAGACCAACCACCCTGCCAACGGGCAAGGATGGAGGAATGAATTACCGGATAAAAGTCGGAGTAAGGAATACCTTTACGGGAGATGGGACAAGAACGGATATCTTCTCTAGCGGCAGCATCCACACGCTCATTTAAAGAAATACCAACATGGCTGGGGACCCAGCAAAACTACTAATTTAAATTTACTAGAAGTAAGAAACGGCCAATGTTGAATCTCTATGACCACCAGATGGACAAGATTAAAGGACCCCTAGAGCCATGAGGGCACTACGAGAGTTAACTATAACCACAAAGGAGGATTGACAATGAGAAAGCAAGAGACAGAGATCAGAGAGAATAGCATAAAGTTCCGCTGTGAAGACGCTAGCCTCCGAAGGGAGGCGAAAAGTGCTGTCAGGAAAAACAACAGTAGCCCACACCGTTTGCAGACTTAGACCCATTAGTGAAGATGAAAACAGTGTGTGCGCGAAGAAAAGTGCTCAAGGAAAAGGCGTTTCAGAACCGTTGGAGGGGTATAAGCTTTAGTGATGCGGGTCAAGGATGTACAAAACTTTGGAAGGGGGACTCTCCACGGGGGCAAGGAAGGAACAATACGAGGAGAAACATTAGCTGGTCGCCCACCCCGTGAGCCCGGGTATGAGAAGTCGTGTCGTCATCCATGCAGCAAAAAATTCTAAAAGTTTGGGACCTGGAACCAAGGGATACCACCTACCAGGGCAGCCAGGGAGGCCTAGCGCGGGCCAGTGCAGGAAGGGTGCGTCGTCCCCAGCGGTGCTCTCCCTTTTCAACAGGGAAGTCCTACTACTTCGTCCATTCTCCCACACTGGTGCTAAGAACCCAAAGAACCCAATCCCCCTATCCTCGACACCCAACCATCCACTCAGGGTGGCCTCTCACGGACGACCCCTCCAACGGGGTGGTTCGATAACTCACAAGGACCCTACATGATGCCCTTCTGCACGTACAACACCCAAAGAGGGCCAGGAGAGGGGACAAAGGCAACCCTCACCGGTCCCAGGGGAGAGGGGTGTAGGTGAGCCCCTCACCATGTCAAGGCGACACCTCGGAGGGGTTTATTGTGTAAAATACATATTAAAATCAAGCCATAAATGTCATTAGGGACTAAACATGTTTATTGCTCGGTATGGTCACTTGCCCAGTTGTGGGACCCGGCTGACAGCAGGTGATGATCAGGGGTGACAATGGCGAGGCACCAGTGATGGCGAGGGATTCAAAGGCAGGAATGAATTCAAGGTCATACAAGAACAGCTGTAAAGCAGATGCGATGGTGATGTGTGACCAACAGCTGATAATTAACGATGACGTCACTGAAGGTGACATCGGCTATGGTGAAAAAAAGGCGTAGTGGTGATAAAACAGTTAAGGCTGGTGATAGTGTTAATAATAGTGATAGAGGAGATTACAGTGCTTTAAGTGCTGTTGCCACACGCTTACCTCAAAGCTAATGCTATTGACTTTATAAACACAAAATAGTTACATTACACTAATATGGATGCAATGGTACTAACCCAGACCAAGAAAGAAAAAAGTATTAAAATTTGGAATTTCCTGCAGGAGTTTTTAATATATCTGACAATACCTAACAGCTGTAAACAAAGGAGAGATGTTGAAAGAGCCTTCCTTTGAGCTGAGCTACATAGGCGTATATAAATTACATTGCAGGCCTATACACTGTACTAAATCACCGTTTTATTTTAATTATACAAATCCACTTGCTACGTCATTCCATTGTGTAAACTGGAATAAAACTATTACATTTGTGAATCCCCCAACAAAATTGAATTACAAATAAAAGGATGAAGCATTGTGGTGACATTGCTGGTAAGTGGGATAGCAGTGTAGACCTAAAATGGCAGCACAATACCACGGTCGAGCACCGACACCTCCGAGTGATCAGTGGCCCTAGCAGCCGCCTTCAACACATCCGGACCTCCCACCGCCCCATCAATCACATTCGCTGAAGATGTGTCAGGTATCGCGCAGTTATTAAGAGATATCCCGAACTGCAACCAGTTTCCTATGTCCGGCCGCACACATGCGCAAACAGCCCATTCCATGGGTGGCTTCCCATACTGCCCTTCCACGGCAGGTCGTGGATCATCTGTGTCTTCGTTAGATAACCTGTCGTATTCCTCAACTACCACATACTCTCCGTGTTCTTCAGAGTTCCCAGCTTGACGAACCTCACCAGTATGAAGCGATACGAACTGTTTGCCCAGTGCAGTGTCAGGACTGGTGCAAATTTCGACCTGTTCCATTGTAGCTCTGTCACGTCCAATGAATTGACACGCCATGGTGGGGGAGTGGTCCAGCAACTCCGCAATGTTTCTGTCCTGAATACAATATTTAATTAGTAAAACAAAAAAAAAAATGTGTGTGTTGAATGTTGTTAGAAGCCCCTTTCCCTGGCGTGTCACTTACATGTTAATCTCTGCTACTATCCTTAAGTAATCTCGCCAGACCGTCATTACTTCCTAACTACCTACAGCCAAGACCAGAAAATATATATATATACAATTTTCACACTAAGACATGGAAAGCCTGGGGAAGTAGAGATCTTCCCAAAACGAGGGAAAGAGACACCCGACTGACAGCATCACCCAGAGCACCCTGTGGCATGCAAATAACAGAAAACAGTATAAGAAGGATAAATGAAGCACCCTCAGCCAACCAAGCTATAACTAAAGGGCCTCTTTGAACCCAGTCACCCGATTTTGGGTGAAAAATGAAAGATACGGCGGCAAACTAAGAAACCCTCTGGGACAAGTGAAAAATAGCTTCTGGACACTAACCTAATAACCAATACCGAGGCAAAAACAAATCTTCGACCGAATGGGGGAAGAAAAACACTTCACGTTTGACACTTCGTCCACGTTAATGGTGAGGAGGGCTCAGAGGACCAAGAACCACCACCAGAGTCCAGCCCCTACAACCTTAAATCCCAGCAACCTCCCCCCCCCCTACAAACATTTCAAGACAATGAACTGGAAAGTTGTCAGTGTTGAGTCAAAGCACCAAGCCTGAAGTAAGCCGATCATGCAAAACCACGTGAACCATACTGCGTCCCTGACAGACCGCCCAAAGAGCCTGAGCCAATTCGAGTTTGCAGAACCTCGTGTGTAGAGATGAAGAGGAAGGCAGCGTCACACTATTAAATTCTGAAAACCTCAAAAAAGGACAAATGAAAGCATAAAGCTGCTCGAGTTCATCGAAAGCTTTGCAAGAATTGTGGCTTTATTGATCACAGTTACAGTATATTTACATTCTGCAATAAAACCAAACCATATAGTACACGGTTTATGGATTTAATATTCACTATAATGATTGCATAATCTATGAAACTAAGCCAAACAACGAGACATTATACACCGATCTGTATGCATGCGAGTCACAGCCGATGACACTAAATTGCAATTAGTGTAACTCATGTACTGGAAAGACGAGCGAGAAGAAGCAAACAACCCTCCGTACACAACCTCTACGAAAGAATAACACACTCCAGGGAGGACAGTATAAGTCAACCCCCACCAACTGGCCGGGGAGGACAGTACAAGTCAACCCCCACCAACTGGCCGGGGAGGACAGTATAAGCCAACCCCCACCAACTGTCCAGGGAGGACAGTATAAGCCAACCCCCACGAATAATAATTCCAGCGAATCTAAACCAAACTTGCCAAAATTGAGACCACGTGTGGATGCGGCCCAAAACGCCACATTGCACAAATGAAGACCAGTATTAACTAAACCCAGTGAGCGGGATCTTGGCTCCCGGCAGATCCCGGTAGTCTCAGACCTGGTGTGATTTCCCAAGATAGTGTAATCACTGTTCAAGCTTAAACGCATCCCATAAAATATTTTTCTTGCTCGAGATAGAATGTATAATACAAGTTACCTTGATTGTAGCAGGAAAAGCGGTCAGAGGCTGCTTCTCTAATGCATGAAGGTACATTTTTCCTCCTCGTGATGTTATCCTTGCCGAGTAAAACCCGCCATGAAATTCCTTGACAGAGAAGACCCGGCCACTCAAGAACAGGCTCCGGATAGGCCGGCTGATATTACGAAGATGTTCGACCTGTGGATAATCAACTGCATTATTGCCCGTGAACATTGTTAAGTCATTTGTAGACGGCATCAAGCCAATTGTCACAAGGATAGTACCTAAAACACGTGTGGTTATGTCATTCCTGATTTGTCCTTTAACCGCAATTTGTCTTATGTATTGTCAGCCTCATCATCATTACGTTGATGTGTCAACAATGTTGGCGTCACAGTGGGTTAATGACTGGAGTGGCTAGGGTCGCCAGGGCTCCCATCTGGTGGCGAGCGAATGGTGTTAACTACCATTTGGACCTAAACAACGCTTTATTTTATTTTATTTTTACATGCAAGCATGCAATTAAATACAATAAAACAGACAAAAACGCAAAACTAAACATAGCAAACTATAAATACACCGGCCTGAAGGGCCGACAACAATAAACAAATAAGCACATCGCATGACAGACAATACAACAATAAAAAAAGATAAACCCAAAAGGTAAAAAAAGTACAATGTAAAACACTCAAACCCCTGCTCAATAACGTAATTACAGGAATAGGACAAGGCAAAACAAGGCATCAGCCTCGTTAATGACAAACAGAGGCACTAGCAAAGAAGATCAAGAAAATGCACGAAATAAATTTCATGCAACGAAAAACAAAAAATGAAATACATAAACATGGATAAAAACAACATCAATACATAACAATTTGAACAAAAACAGGCAAGGACAAGCAAGCAGACATAAGGGCACTTAACATCACACAAACAAGCGAACAGATGGTACATCAACACACGCACCTCCCAGAATTTTTCTCTCTGGAACCTCACATTGAACGCCTCCTAGTGCAACCACCCCCACAGCATCTTCCTTATCCACTGGGAAACTCGTAGCATCCAGAACCTCTGAAAAAAAACACAAACTGGGGACCCATATGGTATCACATCCGCGCCCCCACACTAAGGGAAGCCTCGCAGCACGAAACGCCGCCACATTCTCAGACAACGGAAACTGGGCAGTCTGACGCCAGTGACCCGGTGGCATCACAGACGCCGGCAACACATCTCCCGGGACCCCAACACAGATCCGCATGGGAGACGAAGTGGCAGAGGGCAACACCACACAACCAAACACCGACATGGTTCCCTTCCAGCGAGCATCCTTTTTCCAATTTCACCACCAGGCCGCGGCCTGCACCAGCATCCTCACCATCCACGGCAGGTGAAGCCAGCACCCCCCCCCCCCCACTGCGGAGAGCCACCTGCTGGAGAAAAAACAGAAGGCACGTTAGAACCACAGGCACTGCCATCAGCAGGCACAAGGACCTCCGCCGCCACCAACTGCGTAGATCGCGACGCATCCGGAACCACTCCATCGACACCCGTAGACTCTCAATCACTGAAGTCGCCCACATCCTCTCAGGCAGAAGAACGTCGGGAACACCTAGGCTCCGGACGGACATGGAGCCAGAGGCGGACCCAGAAACACTGGCATCACCAGCCAGACGAACGGACGCAGAACGGCAGCAGCCTCGACCACAGTGGGAACCGGACCACACAGTAGGCTCCACAGCCACCGCAGCGCAGCCAGGACACGAGGTAAGGGCGCAGGGCTAGGCTCAGCAGCAGAAGACTAGGAAAAGATGACGTCGACGCCTCACAGAGACTACCCAGAAGATCCACAGGAGCATCTAGGACAGCGACAGGAAGAACAGCTGAAGGCACTGCAACACCCAGAGGAGGGACCGCAACATCCAGATGATCGTCGGGCGACGTAGGAGCCGCCACATCAGCTAATGGGACATCCACATCCTCACCTACAGAATCCTCCCCCACAGGGAACATCAGGAAATCCTCCTCCCGGAAGAGGTTCACGGGCGCGATGGCAGGCACAGAGCACCCAGCAGCCTGATGGCATAAAAGACCACAAAGATAACACGTCCTAGTCTGGCAGGCATAAAACACCCGAATGCGATATCCTAGGAGCATGGCACGACCGATCGTAGTCGCATACCCAGGGTGCGAATGTTTGTCTGCACACTCTTGAGTATTCCCGAGGAGAGCGTGTGCAACTGCACACTAACAATGGCGCCAAACTGGCCGATGTAACGCCACAGCAGTCCCTCCAGAAACTCCAAGGGCACCCCATGAACACTGACACAAGTGAGGGCACCATTACGATCGGAGAGGGTCATAGTGCCTGCACCCTCCGGCAGGGGTAAGGTCCGCCCCTTGTAGCGACAAATTCCCGATACGTCGCCACCTCTGTGCATCGGGCTGTTAACAACAGCCCGATGCACAGTCACCAACTCGACGCATTAAACGTCCACCACAGGGATACAAAGCATCTCGACACTAGCGCCACCTCAGGATAACCAGCCCGGCCAGAAAACTCTAGGCCCGCGGACCGAGCCCTCACTACAGGAGGAAGAGGTACCTCCATCCTGCAAGCCACGTCAGTACTGACCAGGCGGGCAGACACACGCACACCCCCTGCTGGCCAAACTGGCAAACTTCCACCAACTACCCGAGAGGTCAGGCAACACGTCCTCACCCCACGGCAACTAGGGCACAACTAAACGCTCTTTACATTTTTTATAACTATATGAAGTCCAGTTACTATTTTTGCCAATATGTTTTCCCTTCGGTACTGTAGTGCTCATTACTTTGCTTTGCTTTGTTTATCGAGGAGACCAGACTGACTTTAGTGTCATAAGTGTTCTTGACTATTTAGAACCTACTCTGGTAACAAGGTGCTATGAAGGATGGCTCAGGGAACCTCTTAAAGAAGCTCTACCAGAGAAAATAAACAAGACTCACTTATTGCCCAACAATTCCACAATATTTACACAATCTACCAGCAAAGTCAACGGTGACAGTGAACAAATAATAAAATAACGAAATTTGAGAGACAATATTATTTATAGCTCACACTAAATGTTAACAGCGCTCCAAATAAGTCATCAGTAATTGGCTGAACTTTAGACACATTGCTGGAGGCGGAGTCTTCCAGGTTGACGGAGGATACTGGAGTGTCTTCCAGGTTGACGGGGGATACTGCGGCCTTCTCAGAGGTTGCCTTCGTGGAAGCCTTCACCTTCTCCAGCATCTGTCAATACCAATGTCGAGTAGTGCAAAGTTATGCATATCGGCAATGCAATATAAATACCTAATATCTGGAAAATTCACAAGGTAAACTAGGATATAAATTGGTAATAACTAATCACGATTTAAACTTGCATGTTAGGTTACAGTTGTATGTTAGGGAAAACTTTTTTGATAGCCCTAGTAAACATGCCGGGAAACATGCATTTTTCTACTCTACTGTTTAAAATCACAAGT
Source organism: Procambarus virginalis (assembly GCA_020271785.1). NCBI lineage: Eukaryota > Metazoa > Arthropoda > Malacostraca > Decapoda > Cambaridae > Procambarus > Procambarus virginalis. The sequence continues at coordinate 43,432,195 of WNGS01164858.1, forward strand.
AATTCTTGTAATTCTAGTCAAAACTAGGAACATTTCACCCCCCCCCTTCCCAGAGTTGGCAGTCAGGAGAAGGGGGCCTAGGGTGTGAGAACTGGTAGTGGACGTAGGACATCCTGGACTGGGCCCAGGCACCGTAACTAGCGCCTGAAGCCCTCAAGGGGATAGCTTCGTGCTTTAAGATTCTATCAGTGCTCACAGAACCCAGAGAACGCAGAATTCTAAAAAAATCCATAATGGGACAAGAATTGCTACACAAGGGGTAAAAACGAACCGAAGTACCAAGGACAAATTGCTAACGGTTATTCCATTGGTAGAGGAAAGGGAGACTGATGAAGGGAAGACTTTACACCGCGGGAAACTGACGGACGGTGGGAGTGAGGGGGGGAGGGTGCCTAGACGACCGAGGTGCTGAAAGTATTTATCACCATGGGGACAGTACCATGGGACATATCCCAGATGGTATAATAGCAAAATATAAATTATGCACACACACACACACACACAAAGGAAACTCAAGTGTGTGACAGACGGTATCGTCTCAATCAACATGGTACTGTCAGCTTTTATTCTGTCAATTTAGGTGGTTGTCTAAGGTCTAGGCACCCGCCCAGGGGTAGTGACGATGGACAGCCTGCTGCAGGAGCGAGGAATAATACTTCCCTCAACTTCATTTAAGCAGATAATCTGCTTGAAGCAGTCAAAGCGACGTCCACCAGGACCTTGCCCCATATCCCCAAGGCAGCCCGTCACCAAGCAGCAGCCAAACTCACCAGTCTGCTGAGAAAGGTCAACAATGCTCCAGAACCACTGGATCAAGGCACAATCTCCTATTTGGGAAAGCATGCCTAGCATTATCGCCCAGGAGAGAAGTCATTAACATCCTCAGTAATCAGGGCTCTTAATGAATTCCCCAGAGCAGACAACCTGGTCCGCCTCCCCCCTCATGCCAAGAACTCCAGCCGAAGGTCGACCAACAATAACTTGCCTGAGAACCACAAAATGAGAGCACAGATCACCAGGAAAAAAAAGGGCAATACCACAGGTACCATCAGAATCATAACCAGCGATGACACCATTGCCCCCAGGAACGCCACGACAGCACGGGCTCTACTAGACAAACACCCACCCAGAGCCCCAGACAGCAGCAGGGATCCACAGGAAAACAATACCGGCATGGAACCTTGACTGTTCGAGAATCTGAGGTGTACAAAGCAGCCATGTCTTTCCCCAACAGGTTCAGCAGGGGGCTTTACAGGTCTAAGACCCCAGCACATCAAACAAATGCTGAACCCGGTGCTTGGAGATGCTGCAAAGGACCTTCTAGTGGAACTTACCAGATTCTCCAACATGTGTTTGGCAGCCGGCATCCCTGAGGACATCAGGCCTGTCTTTTATGGAGCAGCACTCTGTGCTCTAAAGAAGAAGGATAGGGGAATCAGGCCCATTGCCGTTGGCAACACCCTCCGACGCCTCTTAGCTAAAGCTGCAGTGAGAGCTATCCGCCAGGAAGCAGCCACCTTGCTGAAACTTATCAGCTCGGGATCCCCCTAGGCTGTAAGCTGCAGCACGGGCTTACATTGCTGATTTCCCGGACCAGAAGGCACTAGTAAAGGTTGACTTTAAAAAGGGCCTTCAATCAAGTCAGTAGAGACGCTGTCCTCAGGGCTGTACACAACCATTTCCATCCCCTTTACCCATTCATCCGATCGAGCTACAAAAAATAAATATATATATAATATATATATAATATATTATATATATAATATATATATATA
>WNGS01164858.1:43456908-43493879 GCA_020271785.1 Procambarus virginalis
AAACAAATAAGCACATCGCAAGACAGACAATACAACAATTAAAAAAAAAGATAACCCAAAAGCTCAAAAAAGTACAATGTAAAACACTCAAATCCCTACCCAATGACATAATTACAGGAATAGAACAAGGCAAAACAAGGCATCGGCCTCGTTAATGACAGAGGCACTAGTACAGAAGATCAAGAAAATACATGGAATAAATTTCATGCAACGAAAAAAAAAAATGAAATGCATAAACATTGATAAAAACATCAATACATAACAATTTGAACAAAAAAAGTCTAGGACAAGCAAGCAGCCATAGGGGCACTTAACATCACACAAACAAGCGAACAGATGGTACATCAACACACGCACCTCCCAGAAATTTTTATCTCTGAAGCCTCACATTGAACGCCGCCTAGGCACCCCCACAGCATCTTCCTTATCCACCGAGAAACTCATAGCATCCAGAATCTTAAAAAAAAAAAAAAAAAAAAAAAAAAAAAAAAAAAAAAAACTGGGGACCCATATGGTATCACATCCGCACCCCCACACTAAGGGAAGCCTCGCAGCACGAAAGGCCGCCACATTCTCAGACAACGGAAACTGGGCAGTCTGACGCCAGTGACCCGGTGGCATCACAGACGCCGGCAACACATCCCCCGGGACCTCAACACAGATCCGCATAAGAGACGGAGTGGCAGAGGGCAACACCACATGGGCACCCGCGGCAACGTCCACACAACCAGACACCGACATGGTTCCCTTCCAGTGAGCATCCTTTTTTCCAATTTCACCACCAGGCCACGGCCTGCACCAGCATCCTCACCATCCACGGCAGGTGAAGCTGGCACCTCCCCCCCCCCCACTGCGGCGAGCCCCCTGCTGGAGAAAAAACAGAAGACACGTTAGAACCACAGGCACATGGACCTCCGCCGCCACCAACTGCGTAGACCGCGACGCATCCGGAACCACTCCATCGACACCCATAGACTCAGTCACTGAAGTTACCCACAACCTCTCAGGCAGAAGAACGTCGGGAACACTTAGGCTTCGGCCGGACATAGAGCCAGAGGCGGACCCAGAAACACTAGCATCACCAGCCAGACGAACGGACGCTGAACGGCAGCAGCCTCTACCACAGTGGGAACCGGACCACACACAGTAGGCTCCACAGCCACTGCACCACAGCCGGGACACGAGGTGAGGGCGCAGGGCTAGGCTCGGCAGCAGAAAACTAGGAAAAGATGACGTCGACGCCTCACAGAGACCACCCGGAAGATCCACGGGAGCATCCAGGACAGCGACAGGAGCAGGAAGAACAGCTGAAGGCACTGCAACACCCGGAGGAGGGGCTGCAACATCCAGACGATCGTCGGGCGACGTAGGAGCCGCCACATCAGCTAATGGGACATCCACATCCTCACCTACAGAATCCTCCCCCACAGGGAACAGCAGGAAATCATCCTCCAGGAAGAGGTTCACGGGCGTGATGGTAGGCACAAAGCACCCAGCAACCTGATGGCCTAAAAGACCACAAAGAGACCACAAAGATAACACGTCCTAGTCTGGCGGGCATAAAACACCTGAATGTGGTATCCTAGGAGCTTCATGGAGGATGGCACGACCGATCATAGTCGAATACCCGGGTGCGAATGTTCGTCCGCACACTCTTGAGCGCTCCCTAGGAGAGCATGTGCAACCGCACACTAACAATGGCGCCAAACTGGCCGATTTAACGCCACACCAGTCCCTCCGGAAACTCCAAGAGCACCCCATGAACACTGACATAAGTGAGGGCACCATTACGATCGAGAGGGTCATAGTGCCTGCACCGTCCGGCAGGGGTAAGGTCCGCCCCTTGTAGCAACAAACTCTTGATACGCCGCCACCTCTGAACTTGACAACAGCCCGATGCACAGTCACCAACTCTACGCATTAAACGTCCGCCACAGGGATACGAAGCATCTCAACACTAGCACCACCTTAGGATAATCAGCCCGGCCAGAAAACTAGGCCCACGGACTGAGCCCTCACTACAGGAGGAAGAGGTACCTGTATCTGGCAAGCCACGTCAGCACTGACCAGGCGGGCAGACACGCACACCCCCTGCCAGCCAAACTGGCGAACTTCCACAAACTACCGGAGAGGTCAGGCAACACATCCTCACCCCACGGCAATTAGGGCACAACTCTAAACAATACTCTTGTACATCATTTTTTATAACTATACGATGTCCAGTTATTATTTTTGCCGTTATGTTTTCCCTTCGGTACTGTGATGCTCATTACTTCGCTTTGTTTATCGAGGAGACCAGACTGGCTTTGGCGTCATAAATGTTCTTGAATATTTAGAACCTACTGTGGTAACAAAGGTGCTATGGAGGATGGCTCAGGGAACCTCTTAAAGAAGGTCTACCAGAGAAAATGAACAAGAATCACTTATTGCCCAACAATTTCACAATATCTACACAATCTACCAGCAAAGTCAACGGTGACAGTGAACAAATAATAAAATTAAGAAATTTACAAGACTGAATATTAATTATAGCTCACACTAAAATTTAACAGCACTCCAAATAAGTCATCAGTAATTGGCTGAACTTTAGACACACTGCTGGAGGCGGAGTCTGCCAGGTTGACGGGGGATACTGGAGTGTCTGCCAGGTTGACGGGGGATACTGGAGTGTCTGCCAGGTTGACGGGGGATACTGGAGTGTCTGCCAGGTTGACGGGGGATACTGGAGTGTCTGCCAGGTTGACGGGGGATACTGGAGTGTCTGCCAGGTTGACGGGGGATACTGCAGCCTGCTTCTCAGAGGTTGCCTTCATGGAAGCCTTCATCTCCTCCAGCACCTGTCAATACCAATGTCGAGTAGTGCAAAGTTATGCATATCGGCAATGCAATATAAATACCCAATATCTGGAAAATTCACAAGGTAAACTAGGATATAAATTGGTAATAACCAATCACGATTTAAACTTGCATGTTAGGTTACAGTTGTATGATAGCATGTTTCCCGGCATGTTCACTACGGCTGTGTTTCTACTCTACTGTTTAAAATCACAAGTAATTCATTGTAATTCTAGTCAAAACTAGGAACATTTCACCCCCCCCTTCCCAGAGTTGGTGGTCAGGAGACAGGGCCTAGGGTGTGAGAACCGGTAGTGGACGTAGGACATCCTGGACTGGGCCCAGGCACCGTAACTGGCGCCTGAAGCCCTCAAGGGGATAGCTTCGTGCTTTAAGATTCTATCAGTGCTCACAGAACTGAGAGAACGCAGAATTCTAAAAAATCCATCATGGGACAAGAAGTGCTACACAAGGGCTAAAGACCAATTGAAGTACCAAGGCCAAATTGTTAACCATTATTCCACTGGTAGAGGAAAGGGAGACTGATGAAGGGAAGACTTTACACCGCGGGAAACTGACGGACGGTGGGAGGGAGGGGGGGGGGAGAGGGTGCCTAGACGACCGAGGTGCTGAAAGTATTTATCACCATGGAAACAGTACCATGGGACATATCCCAGATGGTATAATGGTAAAATATAAATTATGCGCGCGCGCACACACACGAGGAAACAGTCAAGTGTGTGACAGACGGTATCGTCTCCGGATGGAACTGTCCGCTTTAATTCTGTCAATTTTAGGTGGTTGTCTAGGGTCTAGGCGCCCGCCTCGGGGTAGTGACGATGGACAGCCTGCTGCAGGAGCGAGGAATAATACTTCCCTCAACTTCATTACAGGCGATAATCTGCTTGAAGCAGTCAAAGCTACGTCCACCAGGACCTTGCCCCACATTCCCAAGGCAGCCCGTCACCAAGCAGCAGCCAAACTCACCAGTCTGCTGACAAAGGTCAACAATGCTCCCAGAACCACTGGATCATGGCACAATCTCCTATTTGGGAAGCATGCTTAGCATTACCGCCCAGAAGAGAAGTCATTAGCAACCTCAGTAATCAGGGCTCTTAATGAATCCCCAGAGCAGACAACCTGGTCGCCTCCCCCTCATTCCAAGAACTCCAGCCGAAGGTCGACCAACAATAACTCACCTGAGAACCACAAAATGAGAGCACAGATCACCAGGAAAAAAAAAGAGGGCAATACCACAGGTGCCATCAGAATCATCCAGCGATGACACCATTGCCCCCAGGAACGCCACGACAGCNAAGCAGACAGGAATATGAAAATGACATCGCAAGTAAAGCCAAGACCCAATCAAAACTGCTCCACAGCCACATCAGGAGGAAAACAGCGGTGAAGGAACTAGGATGAAACTGAGAAAAGGGGACAATAGATACACAGAAAATGATAAGGTGTGTGAAGAACTCAACAAGAGATTCCAGGAGGTCTTCACAATAGAACAAGGAAAAGCTCCTTGCATTAAATGAGGAGGCAAACCAAGCAAGCATGGAGGACTTCGACTTCACCAGTGATGAGGTCAAAAGGAATCTTTGGAGCTGAATGTAACAAAGGCTGTTGGGTGTGACAGAATCTCACCGTGGATACTAAAAGAACGTACAGAAGCAATAAGTGTGCCACTCTCTATGGTGTATAACAGGTCACTGGAAACAGGAGACCTACTGGAAAGATGGAAGACGGCTAATGTAAGGTACTTTTACTGTAAGGTAGTAGACAATATACAAAAAGGGGTGACAGACAAGAGGCACTGAACTACAGGCCAGTTTCCCTAACTTGCATGATATGCAAGGTGATGAAGAAGATCGTGAGGAAAAGGCTCGTAGAGCATCTGGAGGGAAATAGCTTTGTAACACACCACCAGCATGGGTTCTGAGATGGTAAATCGTGCCTCATAGGTTTAATAGAATTCTTTGACCAAGCTACATAAATTAGGCAAGGAAGAGAAGGGTGGGCAGACTGCATTTTCTTGGACTGTCAGAAAGCCTTTGACACAGTACCCCATAACACGCTGCTACAAAAGTTGGAGCAACAGGCAGGAGTGAAAGGTAAGGTGCTCCAGTGGATAAGGGAGCATCTAAGCAACAGGAAACAGCGAGTAACAGTGAGGGAGGAGGGGGGGAGACATCAGAGTGGTGAAATGTCACCAGCAGAGTCCCACAGGGCTCTGTACTTGGACCCATTCTGTTTCTAATATATGTAAACGATCTTCCAGAGGGTATAGACTCGTTCCACTCAATGTTTGCTGATGATGCAAAAATTAGGAGACGAATCAAGACAGATGAAGATAGACAGAGACTACAAGACAAACTGAAGGAATGGTCTAGAAAATGGCTACTAAAGTTCAACTCAGGAAAGTGTAAAGTAATGAAATTAGGCAAAGGGAGCAGAAGGCTGAACACAAGGTATCATCTGGGAGGTGAAATCCTGCAAGAGTGAAATAGAGAGAAAGATCTGGGGGCTGATATCACACCGAATCTGTCCCCAGAGGCCCACATCAAAAGGATATCATCAGCGGCATATGCTAGGTTGGCCAACATAAGAACTACCTTTAGAAACTTGTGTAAGGAATCGTTCATGATCCTTACCACGGGCTAGACACTGAGGAGGATGTACAGTCAAAATACCAGTTTGTTCAGTAATTATTAATCTAGGTTTTACCCATTTAATGGAAACAACACAGTTAACATTTTGGATAATAGCATTACAATTATTTTTTTATTGTGTAAAATATATATTAAAATCTAGCCATAAATGTCATTAGGGACTAAACATGTTTATTGCTCGGTATGGTCACTTGCCCAGCTGTGGGACCCGCCTGACAGCAGGTGATTGTTAAGGGCGACAATGGCGAGGCACCAGTGATGGCGAGAGATTCAAAGGCAGGAATGAATTTAAGGACATACAAGAACAGCTGTAAAGCAGATGCGATGGTGATGCGTGACCAACAGCTGATAATTAACGATGACGTCACTGATGGTGACATCGGCTATAGTGAAAAAAAAGGTGTGGTGGCGGTGATAAAACAGTTAAGGCTGGTGATATTGTGTTAACATAATGAATTAGTCATTGATTGTTGATCGTCCGAGGGACGAAGTGTTAACGTAAGAATTTAATTAAGGAGGGTTGCTGGAGTTACCAGTAACCCCATTAGTCATTGTAATGTCATTGTAGACTACTGGTTTGATTGCATTTACAACTGCTATTGCAGGGGAGGGCTGCAAGGAGCATAAAGTAACTGATAGGTGGTTACAGGAGACTTGTCTCCTAACCTATCTTGTTGTTGCATTACTAATTATAGACTTAGTATGTTTTACTTGATTTCATCCTCTGTGAACACTGAGTACTGTTCAGGCTAGCTCATTTATCCAGCACAACGTGATTGTAGGAAGGATCCTGTAGTTATACTCGTGGCTGGTGTCTAGCCGTCGTAAAGGTGTCACAGGAAGGATTTCGAGTAACGTTAGTTATATTTTCGTTGTTGTAGTAGTTAGTACTTTGTTGAATAAACTATGTCAAGTTAAACACTGTCTTTTCGTACACCCCCCCCCCCACACTAATAATGATTTACATGTGTTCTGCCACGTTGCTTGAAATTATTATTGCTAATAATCTGAGACTGCTTCTTAAACTTCGAGCTGAATTCATAGCACCACACAACAAACAAATATGTTGTGAGAACTCATGACCTACTTGTTAGATTCGCTCCAGCGATGTGCAAAAGTCGACGGCCTAGTGAAAGGGATTTCAAACTTTTGAGGTCTCAGCGTTTGCTCGTGCCTAGTCATTTTTTATGGTCTCTAGAGTGGGGAAGGAGTTGCTTACTACACTTAGGATGTTAGCCAAGCAGTTCCTTCCTCAAGAAGCCCATCTAGACTTTCAGTTTAAAGTTAATAGATGTACTAAAAAAAAGAGAACATGATGAAAAATTTCACAACTTGCGAAAGCTAAATTGAGAAGGGGAGAGGTGGTGATAGCGTTCCTAGAACCACATCAGACACTGACTCTACGCTTAAAGAGCTTGCAGACGCAACTCATGAGAGTACTGGGGCAGAAGTCTTCAGGGGATGACCCCTAGAGAACCAGGTTTCCTAATAGGAAGAACTACCGCCTCAAGCCAGTCCTCCGGAATTGACAACGATTCGCAGACACGGCTATAAACACTCAGTAAATACTAAAACGTGCAGAGAGGGAGATGGCAAAGTATCTCAATGAATATCGCCCGAACTTGCCGCCGTAGAACCGTAGAGGCCCAGAACAGACTGGAGTTCTGAAAGAGCGAAAGGATCTATATAGGAAAGCCGAAGAGAAATACAAAAATCTAAGGGAGAAGATTCAAGAAGGGGTTTACGAGTAGGGAATGAAAGAGGAAGATGAGAACCGGAGCCAACAGTCGAAAAGTGCGAACCCAGTTCGGTCGCGACCGACACTGGATCCGCCACAATAGAACCACGGAAGTGAAGGACTGGCAAAACATCCGGAACAAACTTACCTGCTATCTTGCGGATTTTCTTCCAGATCAGGGGTAAAGGAGTGTCAGACGTAATAGCTGAAACGAAAGACCGGTAACCCTCACATCTGCCGTAGAACCGCAGAGGACCAGGGCAGAACGAAGTTCAGAGAGAGAGAGAGAGAGAGGGGGATCGTTATAGGGAAGTCGAAGACGAGTGCAAAAATCGAAAGGACGAGATTCAAGGATAGGTTTACGAAGAAGGAAAGATTGGGGAAGATGAAAACCAGAGCAAACAGAAGAAAAGTGGGAACCCAGTTCGGTAGCGACCTGCAACGGGTCCGCCACAAGGACCTTCACACGGAGGTGAAGGACCGGTGAAACATCGGGAACGAACTTACCCGCTATCTTGCGGATACGCTTCCAGATCTGTGACAGAGGAGCTTCGGACGTAATAGTGGAGACATAAGATGCCCAACAATCACGTTTAGCCGTACGGATGGCCCTACGGGCCACCGCACTCGCCTTCCGAAAGAAAAGAAAATAATCAGCCGTCTGCCGACGGCGGTGTCTCTTCCAGGCTGCACACTTACAGCAGACAGCCCAAGCACAGTCTGCATTCCACCAGGGAACGCACTTCCGTGGGCCCCGAGAGGAAGAGCGAGGAATAGAGCGGAGGGCAGCGTCTAAGACTGTCATGAAAGAGGAGAGAGCGAGGGAGATTCATAAGGGAGGGGTCAGAAAGAGCAGTACTGAGGGCAAATAGCTTCCAGTCCGCTTTAGCAAACTGCCACGTAGGGAAGGAGAGGGGAGGGCGAAAAGAGAAAAAGATAACAAGGATGGGGAAATGGTCACTGCCATGGAGGTCATCAAGAACCTGCCACGTGAAATCTAAGTAAAGAGAAGACGAGCAAAGAGAAAGATCAAGACAGGAAAGGGTGCGAGTCCGAGAGTCCAAATGTGTGGGCTCACCAGAATTCAGAAGATATAGGGAAGAAGAGAGGATAACGGCTCAAGAAGGCGACCTCGGGTGTTCGTCAGAACATCACCCCAAAGGTAATGACAATTGAAATCACCCAGCAGGAGCACAGGCTCCGGCAAGGAGTCCAGTAAGGGTTTCAGATCAGGAAGAGAAAGCGGAACACTCGGGGGAGAGATAAATGGAACAAACGGTGTACCATTTCCCCACAAAGATACGAGCAGCAGAAAAATGGAGAGAAAGAAAGAGTAAGAGGACAAAGGGAACATCAGAGCGAATCAAGAGAGCAGAAGAGTTAGGAGACACAGCAACAGCTGGGGGGGGGGAGAGAAAGGAATAGCCACAAGAGCGACCAGGACGAGCACCAAGCATCGGCTCCTGGAGACAGATACAAAGGGGCGAAAACCAGGAAATCAGAAGTTGGAGTTCAAGGAAATTGGCGTAATAACCGCAAACGTTCCATTGAAGAATAGACATCGACGAGAAGAGAAAGGACAACAGAGAACAAGGAAGAAACAAAGGAGAAAGAGCAACATAGCACGTTAAAGAAGATCAGGGTCGGGATCAGGGTCAGCAAAGTCAGGGGGCATGGGTAAACTGAGCAAAGACGGAGGGAAGGAAGTGGGAGAACAGACCAGAGGTGGACAGGCGGGGTCCGGAGAAGAAGGAAGAGGATGAGACAACCGAGAGCAGTAGTCAAGGACAGCAGCAGGAAGAGGGGGAGTAGAAAGAGGGGAGCGCACCTCAGCAAGGGCAGCAATTGAGAGGGAAGCGGGGGCCAAAAACCTCCATAGCAGGAACAGGGGGCGCAACCACCGAAGTGGGAGGGGAAGGGGCGATAGTCAGAAGTAGGGGCTGAGGAAGAAAGGGAAGCCTTCTTACCCACTGGGGAGGAGGAAGGAGAGGAGCCAGGCTTACGCTTCTGACTTAAAGAGACGGGTGTCCCAGCAACTACGTACCGGCAACGGATTCCAGCGTCTCAACAGAAGCTGAACGAGAGCACACACTACGGCCGTTAGGAGAGCGATGGACATCAGGCCGCACCTATAGGCGGCGGGGAGAGTTAATAGACGGAGGAGGATGGGAAGGAGGATCGGAGGGAGACGAGAAAGAAGACACAGGAGACATGACAGACCGGGTAGAAAGAAGGGGAACCCCAGACAGAGGAACAGGAGGGGGCGGTGGGCGTATCAGAGTCCAAAGCCTGGAAACAGTTGTGAGTCTGAGGAAGGTGAGAAGGACGAGGAGATGAAGAGCGCAACACGCTAACATAAGAGACGTTAGCATAAGGCAGGAGCCGGCGCCTCGCCTCAGGAAAAGGTAAACGCTCCTGGTGCTTCAAGTCGAGGATGGATACACGTACGGGAGAAGGTAGAATGGGCTCACCGCAATCGAAGCAGCGAGCCTGGGGAGAAGTGCACTCCGACTTAAAGTGACCTTCGCTCCCACTCAAAGAACAGACAGACAGTCCCAGAGCAGCGGAGGGCACCATGCCCAAACTTCCAGCACTTGTTACAGAGCCGAGGAGAAGGAATGTACTCCTGGACAGAGCACCTGGCACCAGCAAGAATGACAGAGGGTGGAAGGGTCCTACCATCAAAGGTAATCTTCACAACCCGAAGGGGTTGACGGCGACAACCACGAGGGGGACGAGTAAACGTGTCGACCTGGAGGACAGAATGGCCCTGGGCTTAAAGGATATGCCGAATATCATCGTGGTAGTCCTGTACATTCCGAACACAGGTCGCAACATGGGGCAGGAGGAGAATAGTGCCAACACTGGCATTCAACCGAGCATTCTTTGAGACCCGAACAGGGGTCTCGCCAAGGCAGGATAAGGCAGCCAAGCGGGAAGCTGCATCCTGAGAAGGAGCAGCAACGACACGTGTACCGAGACTAGTGGGCTTGAAGGTAACAGACGCATCCACGGAATCAACAAGATGCCGATGGAGGGAGAAATCGTCAGGAGACGCAGAATCAAGAGGGAGGAGATCAAAGTATTTGGCCCACGAAGTGGGATCAAAACAAGGCTTGATACGCATCAGTACGGGAAGGAATCGAGCAAGTGCAGCTGTGGCGCAGATGACATCGAGAACTCTCAGAGAGGGGTTAAAAGGCACAGTAGTCACAACGAGAGACTGAGCCGCACCAGGGGATGAAGTGGTCACCACTGGGGACTTGTGGCTCGACCCAACCACAGAGGAGGGAGGGGAGGCGAGGGGAGTAGCCAGGAGGGTCAGAGGAGGAGCAAGGTCGGGGCCCAATGCAGCGGGAGCTAGAGCCCGGTCTTCGAATACAGTCGACTCGGGGGCTTGGTCGCCCACCCCATGAGCCCGAGATGGTACAAGAAGAACGATCACAGACGAGAAAGGTTATCTTGAGATGATTTCAGGGCTTAGCGTCCCCGCGGCCCGGTCCTCGACCAGGCCTCCTTTTTGTTACACATCCCCCAGGAAGCAGCCCGTAGCAGCTGTCTAACTCCCAGGCACCTATTTACTGCTAAGTAACAGGGGCATGAGGGTGAAAAACATTTTGCCCATTCGTCTCTGCCTCCACCGGGGATCGAACCCGGAACCTCAGGAGTACGAATCCGAAGCGCTGTCCACCCAGCTATCAGGCGTCCCACAAGTAACACTTTCATTCACGAATGTGCCCACACCTACCATGGAGCTACAATTAGAGGCAGGACACCCAACAAGAACCTAACGCTGATCATGCCGGGGCCCCCTAGGGGTGCGTCGTGAGTATACGCCCCACAAACGCCACCTTAAGAACCGTCTGTCTGTCGAGATCGGGTTCAGTGACGAAAGGGAGATTGACAAAAAGTTCCCCTCGCTCGAGACGTTGGGTACTACAGTTCTACAGGTGCAAGAGTATGTCTCTTCAAACACCCGGGCATCAAAATAGGCTCAAGGTCAGCGGGAAATGACGAGGAGAAAGGCGAAGAGGGGGGGAGAAAAAACGAAACAAACTATAAAGGAAAAGGTGTCCAGCAGAATTAGAGAGGAAAGCAGCAGGAGCACAAGGGTACAAAAGGACAGAAGTCATAAGGAGCATTACACTCCTGCAGCCGTCCACCAAGCCCCCTCACGGCAACAACGAGCTGGACAAGGAGGAGGTTTACCTTATAAGCCGAGGCAGCTTATTTTATTTGAGGAATGTTCAGCTCTTTCCTCTACATTTAGCATGGAACAAATTTGTGTCCAAGATCTCTTCCTGTGACACAATTTGGCTGTGTAACAATCGGTAAGTAATTATCAAAAGAAGGCACCAAGCTGGGAAGGCTTTGTAGCACCAGTGTAACAAACCAATTTTTGTTTTTTAACCAATGCACCTGCGAGAACAATCCTGTCTGCTGTAAAAATTTGATGCAGTTATATAAATAAATATAATGAAAGAAATATTACTGGTTTTATTTTTATCCTATCTTTTTGTACTATAGTATATTCAAAAAAGTGAAAAATTGAGACAATTCACAATTTAATGAATGATTCAAAAGAAATATGACTTACATATCAACATGAGATCCTAATGATCCATGGTTAACATGATTTAATAAGGATAATATTGGTAATAATACAAACTATAATTTAAAATCTTTATTACCTATATTTTTGAATTTAGAAGCTTAGGTATACACAGCAATGTGCTGTTACCCTATTCTAAATGGAAGATTACACAGTGTAGATAAAAAAAACTAGCTACAAGTTCATCTAATACTCCCATCTCACAGGATGGTTAGGTATACATGGAATCAAGGGAGAAAATACCAGCCTCAATACAAAAAACAAATCACCTGACTAAACACTATTTTCACAAGAGAAGCATTGAATCATGAAAACATTATAAACTACTATTATCAGTTTCTACAAAACTCCACTCAAACAATGTATTTCTTAACATGCTTAGGTATACACAACAATGTACTGCTTCCCTATTCTGTATGAAGGACCGTATAGTCGATCAAAAACCAGCTACAAGCTCATCCAACATCCCCCACCTCACAGGACGGCCAGGCATACATGGAATCAGGAGAGAACAAGAAATGTAAGGCTGATCTATTTGCCCCCACTAGTAAGGGAGTAATTACCCACCGCCGGTTACAGTGGCAGGAGGAAGGCCACGGTGACTACGTTTGAGAGTACGCAGCTTGTTACCAACTCCAGAAGACCAACAACTCTGCCAACGGGCAAGAATGGAGGAATGAATAACCGGATAAAAGTCGCAGCAAGGAATACCTTTACGGGAGATGGGACAAGAACGGATAGCTTCTCTAAGCAGCAACATCCGCACGCTCATTTACAGAAACACCAACATGGCTGGGGACCCAGCAAAACTACTAATTTAAATTTACTAGAAGTAAGAAACAGCCAATGCTGGATCTCGACAACCACTGGATGAACCGGATTAAAGGACCCGAGAGCCATGAGGGAACTATGAGAGTCAATAACTACAATGGAAGATTGACAACGAGAAAGCAAGAGACGGAGAGCATAGAGAATAGCAGAAAGTTCCACTGTGCTAACAGATGAAAAGTGGGAACCCAGTTCGGTCGCGACCTGCAACGGGTCCGCCACAAGAGCAGCACGGAGGCGAAGGACCGGCGAGACATCGGGAACGAACTTACCCGCTATCTTGCGGATACACTTCCAGACCGTGGCAGAAGAGTTTCGGACGTAACGGTGCCGACAAGACATCCAGCATGCACGTTTAGCCACACGAATGGTCCTACGGGCCACCACACTTCCAAAAGAAAAAAGACAAGTCTGCCAGTGGCGATGCCTCTTCTAGGCTGCATGCTTACAGCGGACAGCCCGAGCACAGTCCACCAGGGAACGCACTTCCACATTCCCCGCGAAGCAGAGCGAGGAATAGAGTGGAGAGCAGCGTCGAAGACAGTGTTATGAAGAAGGAGGGCGCGATGGAAAGGCAGAACGGACATGTCGGAAATAGTAGCACGGAGAGTAAAGAGGCGCCAGTCAGCCTCGGCAAACGGCCACCTAGGGAAGGAGAGAGGAGGGTGAAAAAGAGAAAAAAGGTAACAAGGATAAGAAAAGGGTTACTGCCATGGAGGTCATCAAGGACCTGCCACTCGAAATCTAAGTAAAGGGATGATGAACACAAAGATCAAGACTGGAAAGGGAGGAAGTCCGAGTTCAAATGAGCTGGCTCACCAGAATTCAGGAGAGACAGGGAAGAGAGGATGAAAAGTTCATGGTGGCGACCCCAGGTGTTTGTCAGCACATCACCCCAAAGGGCATGTTGACAACTGAAATCACCCAGCAGGAGCACAGGCTCCGGCAAGGCGTCTTGTTGGTTAAGATCGGGAAGAGAAAGTGGGATAGTGTGGGAGGGGGGGGGGAAATAAATGGAACAAACCGTGTACCATTTACGCACAAAGACACGGGCAGCAGAACAGTGGAGAGGTGATGAAAAAAGTAAGGGGACGAAGAAAGCAGAAGAGTTATGGGCGAGAAAAGAATTGCCACGGAAGCGACCAGGACGAGCACTAAGCATCGGCTCCTGGAGACAGAGACGAAAACTGAAATTAGAAGTTGCAGGTCAAGGAAATTGGCGTTTGAAGAGACTGAAGAGACATCGACAAAAAGAGAAAGGATGGCAACAGAACAAATAAAGAAAGGTGAAAATCTCTACACATATACAGGAGATACAGGACTAGAGCATTTGAGGGCACCATGCTCAAACCTCCAGCACTTATTGCAGAGCCGAGGAGATGGAATATACTACTGAACGGAGCATCTGGCACCAGCAAGAATGACAAAGTGGAAGGGTCCTACCATCAAAGGTAATCTTCACAACCCGAAGGAGCAGACGGCGATGACCATGAGGGGGACGAGTAAACGTATCCACCTGGAGGACAGAATGACCCTGGGCCTCGAGGATATGCTTGATATCCTCGTGGCAGTCTTTCAGATTCCTAACACCGGTTTGCAACATGGTGCGGGAGAACAGTGCCAACACTGGCATTTAACCGAGCGTTGTTGGAGACTAACAGGGGTCTCGCAAATGCAGGATAAGGCGGCCAAGCGGGTGGCTGCATCCTGAGAAAGAGCAGCAATGACACGGGTACCAAGACGGGTGGGGTTCAAGGTAACAGGCATCTACTGAATCTACAAGATACCTATGAAGGGAAAAATCGTCAGGAGTTGAATCTGAAGAATGGAGGTCAACGTACTTGGTCCACGTAGCAGGACCAAAGCATGGTATGAATTAATATGGGAAGGGAGCATATGGCTGTGGCGGGGAAAGTGATGAGAACCTTTAGAGGGGTTATAAGGCGCAGTAGTCACAATAAGAGAAGCCGTGCAAGGGGACGAGGCAGTCACCACAACAGGCTTGGGGCTCGACCCAACCACAGAGGAGGGAGGGGAGCAGGGAGGAAGAGTCCGATCTGGGACTAAACCGGGCCCTGTAGCGGGGGATACGGAGCTCGGTCTTCCAGGACTGTCCGACTCAGGAGGCTGGTCACCCACCCCGTGAGCCCGGGTAAGAGAAGTCGTGTCGTCATCCATGCAGCAAAAAATTCCAAAGGTTTGGGACCTGAAACCAAGGGATACCACCTACCAGGAAGGCCTAGCGCGGGCCAGTGCAGGAAGGGTGCGTCGTCCCCAGCGGTGCTCCCCTTTTTCAACAGGGAAGTCCTACTACATCGTCCATTCTGCCACACTGGTGCTAAGAACCCAATCCCCCTATCTCGACACCCAACCATCCACTCAGGGCGGCCTCTCCAGCGGGGTAGTCCGATGTATCACAAGGACTCTACATGGTACCCTTCTGCACGTACAACACCCAAAGAGGGCCAGGAGAGGGGACAAAGGCAACCCTCACCGGTCCCAGGGGGGGGAGGGGTGTAGGCGAGCCCCTCACCATGTCAAGGCGACACCACGTAGGGGGTTTATTGTGTAAAATACATATTAAAATCTAGCCATAAGTGTCATTAGGGACTTAAAATGTTTATTGCTCGGTATGGTCACTTGCCCAGTTGTGGGACCCGCCTGACAGGTGATTGTTAGGGGGCGACAATGGCGAGGGATTCAAAGGCAGGAATGAATTCAAGGACATACAAGAACAGCTGTAAAGCAGATGCGATGGTGATGTGTGACCAACAGCTGATAATTAACGATGACGTCACTGAAGGTGACATCGGCTATGGTGAAAAAAGGCGCGGTGGTGATAAGACAGTTAAGGCTGGTGATATTGTGTTAATAATAGAGGAAATGATGACAGTGCTTTAAGTGCTGTTACCACACGCTTATCCCTAGGGTAATGCTATCGACTTTATAAACACTAAATAGTTACATTACACTAATATGGATGCAATGGAACTAACCCAGACCAAGAAAAAAGTATTACAATGTGGAATTTCCTGCAAGAGTTAATATTTCTGACAATACCTAACAGCTGTAAGCAAAGGAGAGGGGTTGAAAGAGCCTTCCTTTGAGCTGTGCTACATAGGCGTATATAAATTACATTGCAGGCCTATTCACTGTACTAAATCACCGTTTTATTTTAATTATACAAATCCACTTGCTACGTCATTCCATTGTATAAACTGGAATAAAACCATTACATTTATGAGTCCCCCCAACAAAATTGAATTACAAATAAAAGAAGGATGAAGCATTGTGGTGACATTGCTGGCAAGTGGGATAGCAGTGTAGACCTAAAATGGCAGCACAATACCTCGGTCGAGCACCAACACCTCTGTGAGATCAGTGGCCCCAGCAGCCGTCTTCAACACATCCGGACCTCCCACCGCCCCACCAATCACATTCGCTGAAGATGCGTCAGGCATCGCGCAGTTATTAAGCGAGATCCCGAACTGCAACCAGTTTCCTATGTCCGGCCGCACCCATGCGTAAACAGCCCATTCTATGGGTGGCTTCCCATACTGCTCTTCCATGGCAAGTCGTGGAACATTTGTCTCTTCATTAGATAACCTGTCTAATTCCCCAACTACCACAAACTCTCCGTGTTCTTCAGAGTCCCCAGTTTTAGGAATCGCACCAGTATAAAGCGATATGAACTGTTTGCCCAGTGCAGTGTCAGGACTGGTGCATATTTCGACCTGTTCCATTGTAGCTCTGTCACGTCCAATGAATTGACACGCCATGGTGGAGGATTGGTCCAGCAACTCCACAATCTCTCTGTCCTGAATACAATATTAAATTAGTAAGAAGAAACAAAAAATTGTGTTGAATGTTATAAGCCCCTTTCCCTGACGTGTCACTTAAGGATAGTAGCAGAGATTAACCTGTTAAGTAATCTCGCCAGACCGTCATTACTTCCTAACTACCGAGAGCCAAGACCAGAAAACATATATATATATAATTTTCACACTAAGACATAGAAAGCTGGGAAGTAGAGATCTTCCCAAAACGAGGGAAAAAGACACCCGACTGACAGCATCACCCAGAGCACCCTGTGGCACGCAAATAACAGAAAACAGTTGAAAAAGGATAAATGACGCACCCGCGGCCAACCAAGCTATAACTAAAGGGCCTCTTTGAACCCAGTCACCCGATTTTGGGCCAAAAATGAAAAAACTGCGGCAAACTAAGAAGCCCTCTGGGACAAGTGAAAAATCGCTTCTGGAAACTAACAATAACCAATACCGAGGCAAAAACTAAAATCTTCGACCGAATGGGGGAAGAAAAACACCACGTTTGACACTTCGTTCACGTTAATGGTGATCAGAGGCTCAAGAACCACCACCCGAGTCCAGCCCCTACAACCTTAAACCCTAACAACCTCCTCCCCCCCCCCACAAACATTTCAGACAATTAACTGGAAAGTTGTCAGTGTTGAGTCAAACTACCAAGCCTGAAGTAAGCCGATCATCATGCAAAACCACGTGAACTATACTGCGAGCCTAACAGACCGCCCAAATGGCCCGAGCCAATTCGAGTTTGCAAAACCTAGAGTGTAGAGATGAAGAGGAAGGCAGCGTCACACGATTAAATTATATAAACCTCAAAAAAGGACAAATGAAAGCAAAGCTGTTAGAGTTCATCGAAAGCTTTGCAAGCTTTGGGGTTTATCAATAAAGCCACAATTATGGCTTTATTGATCACAATTACAGTACATTTACATTCTGCAATAAAACCAAACCATATAGTACACGGTTTATGCACTTAATATTCACTATAATGATACGCAAATTGCATAATATATGAAACTAAGCCAAACACAACGAGACATTACACCGATCTGTATGCATGCGAGTCACAGCCGATGACACGAAATTGAAATTAGTGTAACTCGTGTACTGGAAAGACGAGAGAGAAGCAGCAAGCAAACAACCCTCCATACACAACCTCTACGAAAGAATGTAACAGTCCGGGGAGGACAGTATAAGCCAACCCCCACCAACTGTCCAGGGAGCGCAGTATGAGCCAACCCCCACCAACTGTCCAGGGAGCGCAGTATAAGCCAACCCCCACCAATACTCCGAGGAGGACAGTATAAGCCAACCCCACCAACTGTCCAGGGAGGACAGTATAAGCCAACCCCCACCAACACTCCGGGGAGGACAGTATAAGCCAACCCCCACCAACACTCCGGGGAGGACAGTATAAGCTAACCCCACCAACACTCCGGGAGGACAGTATAAGCCAACCCCCACCAACACTCCGGGAGGACAGTATAAGCCAACCCCCACCAACTGTCCAGGGAGGACAGTATAAGCCAACCCCCACCAACACTCCGGGGAGGACAGTATAAGCCAACCCCCACCAACTGTCCAGGAGGACAGTATAAGCCAACCCCACCAACACTCCGGGGAGGACAGTATAAGCCAACCCCAACCAATAATTCCAGGGAATCTAAACCACTCTTGCCAAAATTGAGACCACGTGTGAATGCTGCCCAAAACGCCACATTGCACAAATTAAGACCAGTATTAACTAAACCCAGTGAGCGGGTCTTTGCTCCCGGCAGATCCGGGTAGTCTCAGACCTGGTGTAATTTCCCAAGATAGTCTAATCACTGTTCAAGCTTGAATGCATCCTACAAAATATTCTTTCTTGCTCGAGATAGAATGTATAATACAAGTTACCTTGATTGTAGCAGGAAAAGCAGTCAGAGGCTGCTTCTCGAATGCAAGAAGGTATATTTTTCCTCCTCGTGATGTTATCCTTGCCGAGTAAAACCCGCCATGAAATTCCTTGACAGAGAGGACCCGGCCACTCACCACCAGGCTCTGGATAGGCCGGCCGATATTACGAAGATATTCGACCTGTGGATAATCAGCTGCATTATTACCCGTGAACATTGTTAAGTCATTTGTAGACGGCATCAAGCCAATTGTCACAAGGATAGTACCTAAAACACGTGTGGTTAGGTCATTCCCGAATTGTCCCGTGTATTGTCAGCCTCATCATCATTAGGTTGACGTGTCAACAATGTTGGCGTCACAGTGGGTTAATGACTGGGGTGGCTAGGGTCGCCAGGGCTCCCATCTGGTGGCGAGCGAATGGTGTTAACTACCATTTGGACCTAAACAACGCTTTGTTTTTTATTTTTACATGCAAGTATGCAATTTAATACAATAAAACAGAAACGCAAAACTAAACATAGCAAACTACAAATCCACCGGCCTGAAGGGCCGACAACAATAAACAAATAAGCACATCGCAAGACAGACAATACAACAATAAAAAAGATAACCCAAAAGCTCAAAAAAGTACAATGTAAAACACTCAAATCCCTACCCAATGACGTAATACAGGAATAGAACAAGGCAAAACAAGGCATCGGCCTCGTTAATGACAGAGGCACTAGTACAGAAGATCAAGAAAATACATGGAATAAATTTCATGCAACGAAAAGCAAAAAATGAAATGCATAAACATGGATAAAAACATCAATACATAACAATTTGAACAAAAAAAGTCTAGGACAAGCAAGCAGCCATAGGGGCACTTAACATCACACAACAAGCGAACAGATGGTACATCAACACACGCACCTCCCAGAAATTTTTCTCTCGGGAGCCTCACATTGAACGCCGCCTAGTGCAACCACCCCCACAGCATCTTCCTTATCCACCGGGAACTCATAGCATCCAGAATCCTTAAAAAAAAAAAAAAAAAAAACCCACAAACTGGGGACCCATGTGGTATCACATCCGCACCCCCACACTAAGGGAAGCCTCGCAGCACGAAAGGCCGCCACATTCTCAGACAACGGAAACTGGGCAGTCTGACGCCAGTGACCCGGTGGCATCACAGACGCCGGCAACACATCCCCCGGACCTCAACACAGATCCGCATAAGAGACGGAGTGGCAGAGGGCAACACCACATGGGCACCCGCGGCAACGTCCACACAACCAGACACCGACATGGTTCCCTTCCAGTGAGCATCCTTTTTTCCAATCATTTCACCACCAGGCCACGCCTGCACCAGCATCCTCACCATCCACGGCAGGTGAAGCTGGCACCTCCCCCCCCCCCACTGCGGCGAGCCCCCTGCTGGAGAAAAAACAGAAGACACGTTAGAACCACAGGCACATGGACCTCCGCCGCCACCAACTGCGTAGACCGCGACGCATCCGGAACCACTCCATCGACACCCATAGACTCTCAGTCACTGAAGTTACCCACAACCTCTCAGGCAGAAGAACGTCGGGAACACTTAGGCTTCGGCCGGACATAGAGTCAGAGGCGGACCCAGAAACACTAGCATCACCAGCCAGACGAACGGACGCTGAACGGCAGCAGCCTCTACCACAGTGGGAACCGGACCACACACAGTAGGCTCCACAGCCACTGCACCACAGCCGGGACACGAGGTGAGGGCGCAGGGCTAGGCTCGGCAGCAGAAACTAGGAAAAGATGACGTCGACGCCTCACAGAGACCACCCGAAGATCCACGGGAGCATCCAGGACAGCGACAGGAGCAGGAAGAACAGCTGAAGGCACTGCAACACCCGGAGGAGGGGCTGCAACATCCAGACGATCGTCGGGCGACGTAGGAGCCGCCCACATCAGCTAATGGGACATCCACATCCTCACCTACAGAATCCTCCCCCACAGGGAACAGCAGGAAATCATCCTCCAGGAAGAGGTTCACGGGCGTGACGGCAGGCACAAAGCACCCAGCAACCTGATGGCCTAAAAGACCACAAAGATAATACGTCCCTAGTCTGGCGGGCATAAAACACCTGAATGTGGTATCCTAGGAGCTTCATGGAGGATGGCACGACCGATCATAGTCGAATACCCGGGTGCGAATGTTCGTCCGCACACTCTTGAGCGCTCCCTAGGAGAGCATGTGCAACCGCACACTAACAATGGCGCCAACTGGCCGATGTAACGCCACACCAGTCCCTCCAGAAACTCCAAGAGCACCCCATGAACACTGACTAAGTGAGGGCACCATTACGATCGAGAGGGTCATAGTGCCTGCACCGTCCGGCAGGGGTAAGGTCCGCCCCTTGTAGCAACAAACTCTTGATACGCCGCCCACCTCTGTGAACTTGACAACAGCCCGATGCACAGTCACCAACTCTACGCATTAAACGTCCGCCACAGGGATACGAAGCATCTCAACACTAGCACCACCTTAGGATAATCAGCCCGGCCAGAAAACTAGGCCCACGGACTGAGCCCTCACTACAGGAGGAAGAGGTACCTGTATCTGGCAAGCCACGTCAGCACTGACCAGGCGGGCAGACACGCACACCCCCTGCCAGCCAAACTGGCGAACTTCCACAACTACCGAGAGGTCAGGCAACACATCCTCACCCCACGCAACTAGGGCACAACTCTAAACAATACTCTTGTACATCATTTTTTATAACTATACGATGTCCAGTTATTATTTTTGCCGTTATGTTTTCCCTTCGGTACTGTGATGCTCATTACTTCGCTTTGTTTATCGAGGAGACCAGACTGGCTTTGGCGTCATAAATGTTCTTGAATATTTAGAACCTACTGTGGTAACAAAGGTGCTATGGAGGATGGCTCAGGGAACCTCTTAAGAAGGTCTACCAGAGAAATGAACAAGAATCACTTATTGCCCAACAATTTCACAATATCTACACAATCTACCAGCAAAGTCAACGGTGACAGTGAACAAATAATAAAATTAAGAAATTTACAAGACTGAATATTAATTATAGCTCACACTAAAATTTAACAGCACTCCAAATAAGTCATCAGTAATTGGCTGAACTTTAGACACACTGCTGGAGGCGGAGTCTGCCAGGTTGACGGGGGATACTGGAGTGTCTGCCAGGTTGACGGTGAATACTGGAGTGTCTGCCAGGTTGACGGGGGATACTGGAGTGTCTGCCAGGTTGACGGGGGATACTGCAGCCTGCTTCTCAGAGGTTGCCTTCATGGAAGCCTTCATCTCCTCCAGCACCTGTCAATACCAATGTCGAGTAGTGCAAAGTTATGCATATCGGCAATGCAATATAAATACCCAATATCTGGAAAATTCCAAGGTAAACTAGGATATAAATTGGTAATAACCAATCACGATTTAAACTTGCATGTTAGGTTACATTTGTATGATAGCATGTTTCCCGGCATGTTCACTACGGCTGTGTTTCTACTCTACTGTTTAAAATCACAATTCATTGTAATTCTAGTCAAAACTAGGAACATTTCACCCCCCCCTTCCCAGAGTTGGTGGTCAGGAGACAGGGCCTAGGGTGTGAGAACCGGTAGTGGACGTAGGACATCCTGGACTGGGCCCAGGCACCGTAACTGGCGCCTGAAGCCCTCAAGGGGATAGCTTCGTGCTTTAAGATTCTATCAGTGCTCACAGAACTGAGAGAACGCAGAATTCTAAAAAAATCCATCATGGGACAAGAAGTGCTACACAAGGGCTAAAGACCAATTGAAGTACCAAGGCCAAATTGTTAACCATTATTCCACTGGTAGAGGAAAGGGAGACTGATGAAGGGAAGACTTTACACCGCGGGAAACTGACGGACGGTGGGAGGGAGGGGGGGGGGAGAGGGTGCCTAGACGACCGAGGTGCTGAAAGTATTTATCACCATGGAAACAGTACCATGGGACATATCCCAGATGGTATAATGGTAAAATATAAATTATGCGCGCGCGCACACACACGAGGAAACAGTCAAGTGTGTGACAGACGGTATCGTCTCCGGATGGAACTGTCCGCTTTAATTCTGTCAATTTTAGGTGGTTGTCTAGGGTCTAGGCGCCCGCCTCGGGGTAGTGACGATGGACAGCCTGCTGCAGGAGCGAGGAATAATACTTCCCTCAACTTCATTACAGGCGATAATCTGCTTGAAGCAGTCAAAGCTACGTCCACCAGGACCTTGCCCCACATTCCCAAGGCAGCCCGTCACCAAGCAGCAGCCAAACTCACCAGTCTGCTGACAAAGGTCAACAATGCTCCCAGAACCACTGGATCATGGCACAATCTCCTATTTGGGAAGCATGCTTAGCATTACCGCCCAGAAGAGAAGTCATTAGCAACCTCAGTAATCAGGGCTCTTAATGAATCCCCAGAGCAGACAACCTGGTCGCCTCCCCCTCATTCCAAGAACTCCAGCCGAAGGTCGACCAACAATAACTCACCTGAGAACCACAAAATGAGAGCACAGATCACCAGGAAAAAAAAAGAGGGCAATACCACAGGTGCCATCAGAATCATAACCAGCGATGACACCATTGCCCCCAGGAACGCCACGACAGCACAGGCTCTACAAGACAAACACCCACCCACAGCCCCAGACAGAAGCAGGGTTCCCCAGGAAAACAATACTGGCATGGAACCCTTGACTGTTCGAGAATCTGAGGTGTACAAAGCAGCCATGTCTTTCCCAGTAGGTTCAGCAGGGGGCTTTACTGGCCTAAGACCCCAGCACATCAAACAAATGCTGAACCTGGTGCTTAGAGATGCTGCAAAGGACCTTCTAGTGGAACTTACCAGATTCTCCAACATGTGTTTGGCTGGCGGCATCCCTGAGGACATCAGGCCTGTCTTATGGAGCAGCACTCTGTGCTCTATAAAGAAGGATAGGGGAATCGGGCCCATTGCCGTTGGCAACACCCTCCGACGCCTCGTAGCTAAAGCTGCAGTGAGAGCTATCAGCCACCTTGCTGAAACCTAATCAGCTCGGGATCCCACTAGGCTGTGAAGCTGCAGCACATGCAGCACGGGCTTACATTGCTGATCTCCTGGACCAGAAGGCACTAGTAAAGCTTGACTTTAAAAAAGGCCTTCAATCAAGTCAGTAGAGACGCTGTCCTCAGGGCTGTACACAACCATTTCCATCCCCTTGACCCATTCATCCGATCGAGCTACTAACCCTTCACAGAACCTTGCCAACAGTTGCCTAACTTATTTACTGGTAGGTGAAGAGAGGCAATATAAAATAGGAAACGCGCCGAACCATTTGTACCTCCAGGGATTCAAACCCAGGATCTCAGATTGCGAGTCCAGAACGATACTGTATACACACAGAAGTCACAATAGCGTGATATATCAAATTAATAAATACACAATGGCCGTGACGAGAGGTAAGGCTGTCTCTTAATAAGGCGAATGTTTGATCATCCAAGACGTAAGTTCGAACCCATATCACGGCCTTGTGGATTTATTCTTCGAAACTAACTACTAACAAATACCCCTCAAGAATTTAAACCATGACTAATAAAGTCTAACCTTTATATTGGCAATACTATAACTGAATGTATAGATTTCGAAAACTTAAAAATTTAGAATATTGATCTATCACTCAAGGTCTCTGAAGCACAGGGATCCAGAGTGATGGCAGACATGAAAATTAAAACTACCGGATCTTACCGATATTCTAAACACGTAACACTTGATAAAGAAAACTTCAGCAAGGACCGCGTTAGCAGTCCTTACTTCAGCACTATAGCTGAAGTAAGTTATAATATGTACAGTATGTAATTACTGAAGCAAGTACTTCAGTAAGGACCGCGTTAGTAGCGGTCTGATAAGCAACATACCTTAATTGAGGCGTAGACAGCGAAGCAGTTATTTAATAGTATCGCGCGCTTCCTCACCCATTCCTGTAAACACGCATTACATTTATCAGTGTCCTTTATGATCACGTATACCACTTGTGCAGCGTTTACCGTGTCGAGGCGCATCACCAACTCTTGTAGCTGCCACCTTATTTTCTGGCCTACTGTTGCCAAGTCTGCCACTCTTCTAAGCTCTTGCTCCAGCAGTCTCATCGCCGCGTTGTTCTGTTCCAACAGACTAGAGAGTCCCTCCTCAAGTCGGTGGTGTTTAATCCTAAAGTGCCTCAGCATGACCCGGTACTCTTCCAATTTTTTGATTGCTTTGTCACAACATTCTATTAACGTGTTCAATTTTATCTTTTGCTGCTCCACCTGCGACCGTAAACTTTTGCCGACTTCAATTGAATTGTCTTGCTGTACAACAGATTCTGGTGCCACCGACGTCGGCCTAATATCCGTTTGTGTCGTGATCAAAGCCTCCGCACTGTTAACTGGCAACTGAGCATCAGCTGCGACACTGCGCTCAGGATGACAGCCCGGGCAAAAGAACAGACCCTTCAGTACAGTAGCTTTAGCGCACACTGAGCAGATTGTATGGCCACAAGGCAGCCTACGCGGCCTCCGTAGAAGTTCATCGAATTTGTTTTTACAAATTGCGCAGTTCTCAGGCTTGTCGCTGTCCAATAGAAAACAAATTGGTTAGTTACTTCCGTAAAGCATAAGTATCAATAACAGAATATCTAAGTATCGCTCTTATTCAGATCCAGGTCAGAACAAAAAGTTATTTACTGAACTTTGCCATTACTAAACTTTGACCAAAACCCTCAAGGCGTGAAACATTAATTGTTATGGAGGACTTTAACAAAGGCCCAAGTGGCTGGGGTAATATGTGACAGGTTGTACCACTGGATACCAGAATTAGGCTTCACTAAAATGTTTAAACTACTGAAATTCACCAGGATGAGTAAGTGTTTGTAAACATTGTAAGAAGTAATTATAAAGAGTCATGCTGGGGAGAATATGTACCACCATCAGTGTTGCTGGATAGTCAAAAGGCGCTAAGCATCACCGAGAATATCAATACGAGAACAAAAGAACAAGGTGAGCAATATTAAAAGGCATCAGATTCACCCAGGAGGCTAGAGTGACCTTGAGGGACATTAGAGCATGTTTTTTTCTAAAGTCTGGACATTTTACAGAGTTGCATGGCTATAAATGGAACAATACAGTTCGGACAATAAGGAGCAAAGCTGCGTTAAAGGACATAATAAAGGCCACAAATAAACATCGTTAAATGATCTTTATTATTTTTCCACCCCCTACTACAACGAGTGCCAAAGGAAAAGGTTACCTTTAAGAAGGCAGAGTTTGTTACCCGTCACGTCATGCTTATGATCCTGCCAATGGTCGTGGACTGAGGAATGAATGATTGGGGAAGAAATCTGAATTAGGAATGCAGTTTTAGGAAATTGGGAAAAGCGTGGATTGCCTCATTAGTGGCCACATCCGCGCGTTCGTTTAAGGCAACGTCGATGCTGGAACCCAGCAAAGTAATTATCAAATGAAAGTATCAAGCCGGGAAGGCTGTGTAGCACCATCAAATGTGTGGAATAGCCCTAAATATCACTCAGGATGCCAATACAAGAACAGAAACGTATAAAGCGGAGTATATCAAAAGTACCCCATTCACTAAGAATTCTATCTAGGGGAAAAGTGACCGCGAAGGACGGTCAGGAAGCAAGACAAACGCTCGTCCTGAAAGTCGGTATATTTGACAAGGATATGCACGACTGTAAGAGGGACAATGCCGTTTGGACAACAAGGAGCAGGGCGGCGCTCCATTAATTGTCAGCGAGTTAAGTGTGTATGGCCACAAGCTCGCCAGAACCGTTTGCAAGCGGTGTACACAAGCGGTGTACACAAGCGGTGTACACAAGCGGTGTACACAAGCGGTGTACACAAGCGGTGTACACAAGCGGTGTACACAAGCGGTGTACACAAGCGGTGTACACAAGCGGTGTACACAAGCGGTGTGTACAAGCGGTGTGTACAAGCGGTGTGTACAAGCGGTGTGTACAAGCGGTGTGTACAAGCGGTGTGTACAAGCGGTGTGTACAAGCGGTGTGTACAAGCGGTGTGTACAAGCGGTGTGTACAAGCGGTGTGTACAAGCTCGCCAGAACTGTTTCTCACCGCCGGTTACGGTGGTAGGAAGGAAGGCCACGGAGACACTAATCTTAAGAGCACGCTGTTTGTTACTGTTAATAGAAGACCAGGAACTCTGCCAACAGGCAAGGATGGTGGACTGAATAACTGCGTTAAAGTTTGAATAAGTAATACCTTTACAGAGAAGGGACATGTGCAGATCGCTTCTTTAGCGGCGGCGTCCACACGTTCATTTAATAAGACGCCTAATGGCTGGGAACCCAGCAAAACTCCAGTCTTAAATAAATAAAATGTTTATTCAGGTAAGGTAAATACAAGAGATTTTACAAAAATTGATCGATTTATAGATAGAGCTAGTACATACAATGCCTAAAGCCATCATTACACATAGCGTTTCGGGCAGTTTAAATCTATTAGAGATAAACATCCATGTTGAAACTCCACTACACCACCGAATGGACTCCAGAGCCATGAGGCACTGCAAGAGTCAACTACAACAACAAAGGATTAACAGTGAGACAGCAGTAGATAAATAGCAGAGATAATAGCATAAAGTTCTGCCGTGAAGATGCTATTCTCTGGAGGCAGGCGACACATTACGTGTGGTCAGGAAAAACAGCAGAGTAGCCCACACCGTCTGCAGACTTAGACCCATCGGTGAAGACGGAAATTGAGCAAGAGTGTGAAGAAAAGTGTTCAAGAAAAAGGTAGTTCAGAACTGAAGGAGGGGTAAACGCTTTTGTCACGTGGGTCAGGGTTTTACAAAATTTAGGAAAAGGGACCCTCCACAGGGCCAAGGACGATACACGAGGAGAAATATTGGTAAAACTAACCGAAAGAAAATGTTGCAAGCGAGATAACCGGATAAAGAGGGAGGTGGTGAAGGGGAACAGGAACTACAGGAGGGGTAAACATTCAAAGCACGACATAAGCGAGAGTGAGGGTGTTGTAAGGACCACACAAGGTAGCGACGACAGTAGCAATCTCGGCGGTCCTGGAGAGACAGGAAGCTAGTGTCAACATACAAGCTGAGGGTTGGAGTTCCACGAAAGGCACCAGAGCCGAGGCACAACCCAGTATGGGAGCAGACCATCAAAACGGCAAAGAGTAGGAGAAACAGAAGAGTAAGCAGGGCAACCACAATAGAGTTTAGACAGTACAAAAAAGTAATGCAAAGAGGAGCGTGCCCCTATCCGCTACCCAAGAAGTATGGAACAAAACCTTAAGTAGGTTAAGAACCTTAGAGGATTCAACATGTAGGAAATATATATGGGGCGACCAAGACAACTGGTGTCAAAGATTAACCCCAAAAGCTTAGCGGAATCTTCGTACACGAGGGGATGACCAGAAAGCGACAAAGAGATAAAGAATGACATGTTTCCGAGTAAAAGTCGTAGCTCAAGTATTAGTTGCAGAACACTAAGCCATGATTGGTGCCCAAAGACAATATGGCATGTCAGAAGGTAGGGAGGAAAGAAGACCATTGAGGACCAACCAGAAAAAGTAGTGCTCAGAACGCTACCTTTGAGGTACACCTTCATATTGCCGAAAAGAGGCCGAGAGAGTGGTTCCAAACTTCACTAAAGGAACAACTAGAGAGGAAGCTTTGGGGGGAGAGGGAGATTACCCGAAGGCCTAAAGAGCGAAGTTGGGACAAAATATGCCATCTCCAGGTGGTGTAAGCCTTTTCCAGGCTTAAAAGGACAGCAACAACGGAGGTCTTCGCAGCAAAAGCTGTACGAATATAAACCAACTTCAAAACATCAGTCGTGCAACGGCACTTGCGAAAACCAAATAGAGAAGGGAAAAGGTGGCGATAATGTTCCAAGAACCACATCAGACGAACATTGACCATACGTTCCAAGAGTTTGGCCGGCAACTCTTGAGGGCAATAGGGCAGAAGCCCATAAGGGATGTCCCTAGACCCCCTCCCCCCCCCCCGGTTTCCGATTAGGTAGTACAACGGCATCGAATCAGTCCTCATGGACTGACGACTCCCAGACCCGGTTATACAGATTCAGTTAATGCAGAGACACATGGAGGGAGATGGCGAGGCATCTTATAATGAATGTCATTTGAGCCCGCTGCTGTAGAACCTTAAAGGGCCAGAGCAGACAAGTTTGGAAAGAGATGGGATTGTTATAGTGAAGTCGATGATGAGTGCAGAAATCTAAGGGATGAGATTCAAGAATGGGCTTACATAGATAGAAGGATTGAGGAAGATTAGAAAAAAGTCTGAAAGTGAGAACCCAGTTCGGTCGCGACCGTCACTGGATCCGCCACACGAGTACCACTAAGGTGAAGGATTGGCGAGACATCTGGAACAAACTTGCCCACTATTTTGCAGATTTTCTTCCAGATCTGTGGCAGAGGAGTATCTGTCATAATGGTGGAGAGAAGATCTCCAACTCTCCCATTTAGAGGTACGGATGGTCCTACTAACCACCGCACTATTTCCGAAACAAAAAAGAATCCTCCGTCTGCCAGTGTGTTTCTTCCAGGCTGCACGCTTACAGTGGAAAGCCCGAGCACAGTCCAAATTCCACCAGGGAACGCACTTCCGCGTGCCCCGGGAGGTAGAGCGAGGAATAGAGTGGAGGGCAGCGTCGAAAACGGTGTCATGAAAAAGGAGGACGACGCAAGGGAGAGGTGGAGAGGTCGGTGAGAGTAGCATGGAGGGTGAATAGGTTCCAGTCAGCCTTGGCAAACTGCCACCTAGGAAAGGAGGAGGGAGGGAAAAAAAGAAAAAGGTAACAAGGATGGGGAAATGGTCACTTATGGAGGTCATCAAGAACCCGCCACGTGAAATCTAAGTAAAGAGACGACGAGCAGAGATAAAGGTCATGGCAGGAAAGGGGGAGAGTTAGAGAGTCCACACGAGTGGGTTCACCAGAATTCAGACGAGACAGGGAAGAAGAGAGGACGAACAGTTCGAGAAGGTGGCCTCGGGTATTTGAATATCACCCCAGACGGTATGTCGACAGTTGAAATCATCCAGCAGGAACACAGGCTCTGGCAAGGAGTCCAGTAGGTGCTTAAGATAAGGAAGAGAACGCGAGATAAATGGAACAGACCATATACCATTTACTCTCAAAGACACGGGCTGCAGAACACTGTATAGGCCATTGAAAAAGTAGGGAGATGAAGGAAATATCAGTACGAATCAAGAGAGTAGTAGAGTTATGGGCCCCAGCAAAAGCTGGAGAGTGGGGGAGAGAAAGAAATAACCACGAAAATGACCATTACGAGCACCAAGCATCGGCTCCTGGAGATATACCCAAAGCAGTGAAAACTGTAATCAAAAGTTGGAGGTCATGGAAATTGGCATAAAATCCACGAATATTCCATTGAAGGATAGACATTGTCAAAAGGAGAGGGGACAGGAACAAAGAACAATGAATTAACAAAGGTATAGAAGAATACAGCATATTAAAGCTCGGGATTAGGGTCAGTGAAATCATGGTAAGGGGGCATGGGTAAACTTAGCAAAGACAGCGAAGGGAGCAAAACGACAAACCAGAGGCGGACAGACGGATACGACCAGCATTGGAATTTACGTACAGCTGAAAACTGGGGTACAGGGAATATTTAGGATCAATAGAACAGAGTTAAGGAATGAGTGGAATGGAAAATAAGACTTCGTGAAGATTGGTATAAAAACCATGTACTGTATAGTCCATTTCAAGAACAGGTATAGTAGAGAACAAAGGTAATTGAGAAAAACAGGTAAAGAAGGACATGGGCTAATAGGAAAGATCAGGAGCAGGTTCAGTCATGTCACGGGGGGGGGGTTGAGTATCATATGCAAGTCCAGCCAAGATGGTAGCCTAGCAGGAGCACCGGCGAACCAACAGCGGCCGTGAGATAGGCTTCGCCGGAAAGTAGTGACCGAGTGAGTACAGACCACAGCAGGGTGCACTGTATCTGGCAGCAGAGGTTGAACCGATGGCCATGGGATCTTCCATAGCGAGGCCACCCGACTACTACAATGATAGGAAGAGATGAAGGAACAAAGATGGAAGTGGACAAATCCACAAGGGCCGTGACGAGGGTTCGAACCTACGTCCGAGAGGATCCCAGACGCTGCCTTAATCGACTGAGCTACGACATGGTAAAAGAATTGCAACCGGGAAATCATCTTTATTTACCAACGGATCCTGCACTCTCCGAGACGCAAACCGGGGTTTTGAATCAAGATTCAAAAGCAGAGAGAAAAAGTGAAAAGTGTCTACATTTAATGTTTGGAAGCTTATGGAACTGAAGGGAAGGCTGTGAAAGTAGTGCAGTAGCTGTGAAAGTGCAGTGCAAGAGTAGAGCCACATCAGTTACACTACTTCAAAATATACATTTTGACCAAATATACATTATATTATATTATATGTATATCAAATATACATGGGCCAAATATACATTAATATAATAGCAAATTTTCCATATATAGGCATAGGGTAGGTTAGGTGTTTAGGTTATGTTGGAGATTAATATTTTTAGTACGTGGGTGAAGCATTGACAGCATTGTTCGAATTCGTCAGTGAAGCACTCGTTACGGAAATGTTCGAACGTCATCAGTTGGGAGCTCCCCGTCCTCCAAAAGACCCAAAAGTGATTCCATTTACCCGCCAAACCCCGTTTATGAATAAAAAAAACTTTACACGACTCAACTGTTTACGTTCGAACACTTCCAGAACAAATGCTTCACTGACGAATTTTGTTCGAACCACAACGCTGTAAAGGCTTAACCCACGTACTACAAATAATCGACAACATAACCTAAAAACCTAACCTATGCCTATATGTGCACAATATGCCATTATAATTTATATTTGAGAATCCGTTTCGAAGGAACAGCATGATTAAATGTACGACTGCGTCTGTGGGGTCGACTGCTGGATGTAATGGACTTTAGTCGAGGACGGGTTGATTGGGAGTCATATGTAAACCGTTTTTCATTCAAACAGGGGGTTTGGCGGGTGCATGGAATCACTTTCGGGTCTTTGGAGGACGGGCTGAACTGGAGGTGTGGGACTCCACCGAGAAAGTGGGAAGGGGAAGATTAAAGGAGGTAATCAAAGATTAAGTTTGGTCAGAGCCCAATACAGCCTGTGCTACAGAGTCCGATCTTCCATCCCTGTCAAGACTCCGGGGGAGAGGGAATGGGTCCCAATTGCCGGCCCTAGGAGCCTGGTTGGTTTCAGTCCAACAAGGTAACTTCAGACTGATAAACGCACAAGAATAAAGTTACCCGCCCAAACACGCCACCTATTTATATCCATTCAAATATTCACATCTAACCTACGCTTGAAACAATCTAGTCATCCACCGGCTACCACGTTACCTGGTACTCTGTTACACAAATAAACAGCTTCAAAGCTAGTTTTTGCCCAGATTTTAACCAAATCTAAACTTATCTCCATCTTACGTGTCAACTTGCCATAGCGCCGTCATACTATTTTACCATCAATTGCTGTACCCAAGCTGTATCGAAGGTACATTAAGTTACTATACTGAAGTTGTCCCCGTAGTAACGATCGTTACACGCATGAGCCACAAAAAGCCACCGGAATTTTTTTTTTAAATACACAAACGCTTTTACATTCTTGTACAGCCACTAGCACGCATAGCGTTTTGGGCAGGTCCTTAATCCTATGTTCCCCGGAATACGACCCGCCAAATAGTTTAACAATTATGTACTCATTTTACTGCTGGGTAAACAGAAGCTACAGTTGACGCCCAATAAATCCTCCCCGGCAAGGATACGAACCCAGGACAAAGAGCTCGCGAACCACCAGGCGAGTGTCTTACCAACTACAAAAGTATCACTCATTAACTAGCCTCGTAGTGGGAAGCTAACTTAGGTAGAACTTAAGGGGAAAAAACGAAACTAGAGTAACTGATGGGGTTAGAAGGACTATGGAAGATTACCCTTACACACAGTTGGAGCGAAATGTAAACAATGAACACCAAGGCAGCCGCCATAAAACAAATGTGAAGTAAGAAATGGAACAAAAATCAAAATTATGTGTCCGCGGGAAACTAAACATTCATGTAAGAGCAGATACCACATTTCTGAGTGTGTGAAGAAGCAGAAGGCGGGCAGCAGAAACGTGTGTCACAGGCAGAACCAGACAAGTGAATAAGCAGTCTGACTGGCTGGCTGGTGGAGACCCTGGTGGGCTGGAGAGCCATCTGGCGGCGATCAGGTGTATCACGGGGTGGGGGGGGGGTTAACTGGCGACAATAATTGCCTTGTTTTCCCTCAAGGTTACTGATTTCCTTCAAGAGTTGCTGGTTTGGTGCGCTTATACTTTCTACTCATTTATTTTGGTTCGGGTTTGGGTTTATCCCCTTACCTTGCGTTACCTTGCGTTATTTTGTGTTGATTCTGGTGGTCGAGGTCCCCGAGGCCCGGTCTCTGACCACTCCTACCTAAATATGCTCGTATGGGTTTCACCATTATTTTTTTTTACATAAATCTTTGTCTCTTCAATTGATTTGCAAAAAAATCAAGAAATATTACTCTTTATTAACCCACCGAGAATGTAAATAATATGATAAAAATAATAATAATTTTGATTTATAAAACATAGATTGATATGATACAGAGGAGAACTCATAGGTGAACAATATACTATATATAAAGTTTTTAATACGAAGAGAATGACTTCCCTAAGTCTGTGAGGCCCGGCCACCTTAGCCAATACGACTCATCTCCTCGTGGCTCCGCTCACACAATAGGTAGTAGGTCCACGATTTGCTTATTAAACTAACTTCTAATTGGTTTAAACATGCACACACATATGTACTGGACTCGTACTCCTTCCATCTCATATACATAGTTTATATAATACATTTCAGAACAGCGTTACAACTAGCTCTCTTGCCCAACCATTCCTTTGACCATCAGACACATTTTGTGCCATACGAAGGTGTCATTACTGTATGGCGTCCTCCCGAGTTATAAACATGTTGTAACAATCATCTACAACATAACATTGTCAGCCTAAATGATGTTGACTTCAAGATATGACATGAATTTGTTTGTCACTACCACACGAATATGTGTTGAATAAAATACTGGTATGGGACAAGTTAACTAAATACAGTAACTATGGTGCTAAATACAACCCCATATTCAATCCTGGTAAATGTGCTGTCGTTACTTTTAACTCGCTGGTCACATTTAATCCAAATCCCAAACTAAAATCACCAGGCAGAGAGATTTCAGAAAAATATTTCAGGAAAATTCTGGGGAATATTATATCCTCAAAAAGCCCACTTCTCAATTATTCTGATACCTGGTCGAAAGTAAAGTTATTTAACGACATCAAAGTTTGTATAGATGTGTTCTATGGGATCTACAAAATGTTGATAACCTTAATTGTGAATGGAGCCATAATTGTGAATACGTCAATTATTTATGACGTATTTCAGGGGTCTATCATCCCACCCACTGGAACCTCCTACCTGACCTGGTGTCCCACGTCTACAACTGAAGATATAATTCACAAACGAATGATATAAATTCCGGTTTAAATCCCTAAACATGCTAATCAAAACCTCACTCCACACTACACACAGAAATCACAATTACGTGATGCATCAAATGAACAAATCTTAATGCAGTCACGTTAATTAATGTAGGGGGGGGGGAGTTAGTAGTTAGGAACAATTGATTGATTGACAGTTGAGAGGCGTGCCGAAAGAGCAGAGCTCAACCCCTGCAAGCACAACTAGGTGAATATACACACACACACTTTACTAGGTGAGTACAAAGGAATGAACAAACGTAATTATTTCTTGTTTGACACTGCCTAAAACAGATGTTTTCATGAAACTCTTTAAAATAATTTACGTGACGGACACAATAGCGTCACTTTTACTACGTAACAAAGAGAAGAAACGGAAGCTGGCAGTATAATGTCACTCTCCTTCTCCGCCCTGTGACCAAACACCCAGACACAATACAGAAAATGAAGTCATAAATTACCGCGTAAAGAGAGTGAGAAGAGAACCCAATACCTTTACAGGTATTCTCCTCCCCTTCTACCCTATACCCCTGGACACGTCCCCCTTAATGTCACCCCTCACAAACCCTCCTCCTCCCTTTTCCCTTCCATCAGCTTCCTCATCACCCTCATCCGCCTCAGTGAACCCCCTTTACTTTCTTTCAATCCCTTCATATGAATTCTCCACCCCTTCCTCCCGGCATTGTGATTGCCAGTTTATTTGTTTGTTGAAAAGGGGATTCAGAGTGAGCGTTAGTGACTGCTGTATACAGGAAATGGTATTTTCTCACTGTATGGGTCTCGAACCATGGACCCCCCCCCAATATGCAATGTAAGGCCCGTACTTAGCACTATCGACTAGGCTATGAGCTGTCTTAAAAAGTGAAAGTTTCCAGAAGCTAGCATACTGAGAATTTTCAACTTTCCCTGACTACTACTAAGCCCAGAGGATATCTGAGAATTAGTTGGAGAGGATATCACAGGTATGATAGCAGGGATGTCCTGCGTTCTGGAAATCCTTATCCTTATTAAGACTACTTCATAGGGCTTAGTCGAGAGTGCCTACAGGTTACTGGCCTCACACGGGCGGGGTCAACGGTATCCAGAGCGTGAATGAAAAGTTTATTTCCAAGGAAGTGTGAATAGCAATTTTTTTATTTACATGTAGTTAACTCAAGAGCGTTGAATTTAAATTTATCTTTAATAAAATTGTTCGTAAAAATCTGAACGAGGCTACATTTTCCAAATTAATTAATTAACGTGACTCGGGGCTAAGATAACTAGATATACATTAGATGCAGATATAAGAACAGGTGAACACTGGTCGAGGCAAGGGGAATACAGAAAATAATATAATTGGCTAGAGACAGACAGTCCAAAAGTCCTTTCTAGTCTAATACTGTCTCAGACAGTATTAGACTAGAGAAGACTGCCCATCAGGACACGGGTTAAGGCAGGGTGGGGCCGAAGCAATAACACACCAACCATGAAATCAGTTTCAAATCGATCTCCACCTTTTTTTTAGCAGGAGAGGAGGCGAGATGGAGGGGAAGTGGGTCGAAGATGAGGTGGATTTAGCGAAGTAAGCGGCCCATGAAATATATTGGTGTTTACATATATTACGAATGGCGGACGCTCCTCCAGCCACCACCAGTTGGCTTCCTTACCCGTTCACCTCACATGCTTACTACCCTTACTCATCACTAGACCTACTCGACTCACAACTAACTCGTTTTCTTATCCACTCGCCTCACAATATCTACCACCAATACTCACCCGCTTCCCTATTTATTTATTTATTTATTTATTTATTTATATAAAAGAAGGTACATTGGGTTTGTGAGGATACATAGCAGGGTATTTACATTCTTGTAAAGCCACTAGTACGCGCAGCGTTTCGGGCAGGTCCTTAATCTAACACAGGGGTCTCCAAACTTTTCAATGTAAGGGCCACATTATATATTTCCATATTTAGCGGGCCGAAGGAATAAAAAATGAAAAAAACAAAAAACAAATCAGTGCCAGTAATTTAATTTACTCAATATTAAAGTATAAACATGGAAAAATTAAAACATATCTTTTTAGAAAAAATTAGGGCAAACTAAATAGATTCCTGCCTTAGTTTTATGCAACCAAATTAGTGTGACGAATGATACTGTCGTTTTGACTTCAATATTTCATTAAAATCAGGTTCCAGATTAGATGAGACAATTGTAAGAATTGATTTCAAGTGATCATCAGACAAATTTGCTCGATAGTTAGATTTCACATACTTCATTTTGGAAATGTTGTTCACACAAGTATGTTGAACCAAAAATGGACCAAAACTACAAGCAAACTTTATCAAATTATAACTGTTATACACAACTGATTGGTTGTAATGCACAACAAATACCTACCAGTACTAGTATCTGTGCGTCACACTATCGGGAGAGAGGAAAACTGACTCGGGCTGAGCGCCACCAGTCAGCAGCCCCAGCTTTGAATAATTCTGCATGCCATTCGTACGATAATTATTTTTTTAAGGCCACCACACAGGGATTTGTTTGGCGGGCCGGATGTGGCCCGCGGGCCATAGTTTGGAGACCCCTGATCTAACAGATAATTTTTAGTAGGTAAATTCTAGCAGAATTTGTCAAATTATAATTTATAAAATGATAACAGGTACATTGCAAGGAAAACAATGAGATGAGAGAGGTTAGTAGTATCTACTCACTTTACCGACTTTTTTTTTAAACATATGTTGCGTCCTGAAATATTACAAATAAATTTAATGAATCTATAAACCTGAGCAAAATGTAACTTTAGCAAGTATAATATATATAAATATAAATTTTTGTTCAGGTAAGGTACATACATACAAAGTAAGATACAAAAGTTGATGGATTTATAAATAGAGCTAGTACATACAATGCCTAAAGCCACTATCACGCAAAGTGTTTCGGACAGTATTCGGGCTTCATTCGTT
>WNGS01164858.1:43494047-43496547 GCA_020271785.1 Procambarus virginalis
CGTTGTTGCCGTGAGGGGGCTTGGTGGGCGGCTACCGGAGAGTGTTGCTCCATGGGTCAGTAGTTTTGTAGCCTTGTGCTCCTGCTGCTGTCCTCACGAATTTTGCTGGACAACTTTTACGTTTCCTTTCATTTTTCTACACCCCCCCCCTCCCCTACCTCTTCTCATTTCCCGCCGAGCCTTTGCCTGTTTTGATTATTCTTTTGGTTTTTCGTATTGACACCCGGGTGCTTTGAGGAGGCATACTCTTGCACCTGTAGAACTCTATAGTACCCAACGTTTCGAGCGAGGGGACCCTTTTCTTGTCCATCTTCCTTTCGTCACGGCCGGACAGGGAGGGGAAGCCGACTGGCAGCATCACCCGGAGTACCCTGTGGCATGCAAAATACAGAAAAAGGTTTAAAATGGAGAAATGACGCACCCTCGGCCAACCAAGCTGTAACTATAGGACTTTTTTGAACCCAGTCACCCTACTTTGGGCCAAAAATGAAAGATAAGGCGGCAAACTAAGAAGCCCTCTTGGACAAGTGAAAAATGGCTTCTGGAAACTAACAATAACCAATACCGAGGCAAAAAACTAAAATCCAAGACCGAATGGGGGAAGAAAAACACCACGTTTGACACTTCGTTCACGTTAATGGTGATCAGAGGATCAAGAACCACCACCAGAGTCCAGCCCCTACAACCTTAAACCCTAACAACCTCCTCCCCCCCCACAAACATTTCAGACAATGAACTGGAAAGTTGTCAGTGTTGAGTCAAACTACCAAGCCTGAAGTAAGCCGATCATGCAAAACCACGTGAACTACACTGCGAGCCTGACAGACCGGCCAAAGGGCCCGAGCCAATTCGAGTTTGCAAAAGCTAGAGTGTCGAGATGAAGAGGATGGCAGCGTCACACGATTAAATTATATAAACCTCAAAATAGGACAAATGCAAGCATAAAGCTGTTCGAGTTCATCGAAAGCTTTGCAAGAACTGGCGCTTTATTGATCACAATTACAGTACATTTACATTCTGCAATAAAACCAAACCATATAGTACACGGTTTATGCACTTAATATTCACTATAATGATACGCAAATTGCATAATATATGAAACTAAGCCAAACAACGAGACATTACACCGATCTGTATGCATGCGAGTCACAGCCGATGACACGAAATTGAAATTAGTGTAACTCGTGTATTAGAAAGACGAGCGAGAAGCAGCAAGCAAACAACCCTCCATACACAACCTCTACGAAAGATGTAACAGTCCGGGGAGGACAGTATAAGCCAACCCCCACCAACTGTCCAGGGAGGACAGTATAAGCCAACCCCCACCAACACTCCGGGGAGGACAGTATAAGCCAACCCCCACCAACAGTCCAGGGAGGACAGTATAAGCCAACCCCCACCAACTGTCCAGGGAGGACAGTATAAGCCAACCCCCA
Source organism: Procambarus virginalis (assembly GCA_020271785.1). Lineage (NCBI taxonomy): Eukaryota > Metazoa > Arthropoda > Malacostraca > Decapoda > Cambaridae > Procambarus > Procambarus virginalis. The sequence continues at coordinate 43,495,484 of WNGS01164858.1, forward strand.
CCAACACTCCGGGGAGGACAGTATAAGCCAACCCCCACCAACACTCCGGGGAGGACAGTATAAGCCAACCCCCACCAACACTCCGGGGAGGACAGTATAAGCCAACCCCCACCAACACTCCGGGAGGACAGTATAAGCCAACCCCCACCAACTGTCCAGGGAGGACAGTATAAGCCAACCCCCACCAACACTCCGGGGAGGACAGTATAAGCCAACCCCCACCAACACTCCGGGGAGGACAGTATAAGCCAACCCCCACCAACTGTCCAGGGAGGACAGTATAAGCCAACCCCCACCAACAGTCCGGGGAGGACAGTATAAGCCAACCCCACCAACACTCCGGGGAGGACAGTATAAGCCAACCCCCACCAACACTCCGGGAGGACAGTATAAGCCAACCCCCACCAACACTCCGGGGAGGACAGTATAAGCCAACCCCCACCAACTGTCCAGGGAGGACAGTATAAGCCAACCCCCACCAACACTCCGGGGAGGACAGTATAAGCCAACCCCCACCAACAGTCCGGGGAGGACAGTATAAGCCAACCCCCACCAACTGTCCGGGGAGGACAGTATAAGCCAACCCCCACCAACTGTCCGGGGAGGACAGTATAAGCCAACCCCCACCAACACTCCGGGGAGGACAGTATAAGCCAACCCCCACCAACTGTCCGGGGAGGACAGTATAAGCCAACCCCACCAACTGTTCGGGGAGGAGAGTATAAGACAACCCCCACCAACTGTCCAGGGAGGACAGTATAAGCCAACCCCCACCAACACTCGGGGAGGACAGTATAAGCCAACCCCCACCAACACTCCGAGGAGGACAGTATAAGCCAACCCCCACCAATAATAATTCTAGGGAATCTAAACCAAACTTGCCAAAATTGAGACCACGTGTGGATGCTGCCCAAAACGCCACATTGCACAAATTAAGACTAGTATTAACTAAACCCAGTGAGCGGGATCTTTGCTCCCGGCAGATCCGGGTAGTCTCAGACCTGGTGTAATTTCCCAAGATACTGTAATCACTGTTCAAGCTTGAACACATCCCATAAAATATT
>WNGS01164858.1:43501547-43511019 GCA_020271785.1 Procambarus virginalis
ATGTCACTACTAATCCTTCACAGAACCTTGTCAACAGTTGCCCAACTTATTTACTGGTAGGTGAAGAGAGGCTATAGGAAACACGCCAAACCATTTGTATCTCCAGGGATTCAAACCCAGGATTTCAGATTGCGAGTCCAGAACGATACCAACTGTATACATACAGAAATCACAATAGCGTGATATATCAAATTAATATACACACAATGGCCGTGACGAGGGGTAAGGCTGTCTATTAAGGCGAGTCTTTGATCATCCGGGACTTAAGTTCGAACCTTTATCACGGCCTTGTGGATTTATTCATAGAAACTAACTTAAATGCCCCTCAAGAATGTAAACCATGACTAATGAAGTCTAATCTTCATACTGGTAATACTATAACTGAATTTATTGACTTTGGAAACTTAAAAAAAATTAGAATATTGATCCATCACTCAAGATCTATGAAGCACAGGGATCCAGAGTGATGGCAGACATGGAAATTAAAAAACTAACTACCGGATCTTACCGATATTCTAAACGCATAACACTTTATAAAGAAAACTTCAGCAAGGACCGCGTTAGCAGTCCTCACTGCAGTAAGGCAGGTCAGCAGCAGGACTGATAAGCAACCTACCATAATTGAGGTGACGACAGTGTGGGAGTTCTTGCATATGTCCTGGCACTTCCTCAGCCATTTCTTTAAACTCGCAACACGTTTATCAATGTCCTTTATTATCACGTATACCTCTTGTGCAGCGTTTTCCGTGTCGAGACGCACCACCAACTCTTGTAGATGCCGCCTTATATCCTGGCCTACTGCTGACAAGGCTGCCACTCTTCTAAGCTCTCGCTCCAGCAGTCTCAACGCCGCGTTGTTCTGTTCCAACAGACTATAGAGTCCCTCCTCAAGTCGGTGGTGTTTAATCGTCCATTCCCTCAGCAGGACGTAGTGCTTGCCCAAATTTAAGAGTGGTCTGTTACAACGAATTATGAACGTGTTCAATCTGCGCTTTTGCTGCTCCACCAGCAACCGTAAAATTTTGTAGGCTTTTACTGAACTGTCTTGCGGTTCAAGAGATTCTGATGCCACCGACGTCGGCCTAATATCCGTTTGTGTCGTGATCAAGGCCTCCGCACCGTTAACTGGCAACTGAGCATCAGCTGCGACACTGCGCTCAGGATGACAGCCCGGGCAAAAGAACAGACCCTTCAGTACAGTAGCTTTAGCACACTGTGAGCAGATTGTATGGCCACAAGGCAGAATACGCGGCCTCCGTAGAAGTTCATCGAATTTGTCTTTACAAATTGCGCAGTTCTCAGGCTTGTCGCTGTCCAATAGAAAAGAAATTGGTTAATTACCGCCCTAAAGCATCAGTAGCAATACAGAATACCTCTAAGTATTGCTCTTTTTATTCAGATCCAGAGCAGAGGAAAAAAAACGGTGCCAATACTGAACTTTGGCTAGAAACCTCAAGGCGTAAAACATTGTTATAGAAGACTAACAAAGGCCCAAGTGGCTGGGGTAATATGCGACAGGTTGTACCACTGGATACCAGAATTAGGCTTCTCTAAAATGTTTAAACACTACTGAAATTCACCAGGATGGGTAAGTGTTTGTAAACATTGTAAGAAGTAATTATAAGGAGTCATGCTGGGGAGAATATGTACCACCATCAGTGTTGCTGGATAGTCAAAAGGCGCTAAGCATCACCGAGAATAATACGAGAACAAAAGAACAAGGTGAGCAATATTAAAAGGCATCAGATTCCCCCAGGAGGCTAGAGTGACCTTGAGGGACATTAGAAAAGCAAAACCATGCTTTAGTCTCTAAAGTCTGGACATTTTACAGTTGCATGGCTATGAATAGAACAATACAGTTCGGACAATAAGGAGCAAAGCTGCATTAGAGGACATAATAAAGGTCACAAATAAAGGTCATTAAGTGACCTTTATTATTTTTCCACCGCCTATTACAGCAACGAGTGCCAAAGGTTACCTTTAAGAAGGCAGAGTTTGTTACCTGTTACGTCATGCTTATGATCCTGCCAATGGTCGTGGACTGAGGAATGTATGATTGGGGAAGAAATCTGAATTAGGAATGCAGTTTTAGGAAATTGGGAAAAGTGTGGATTGCCTCATTAGTGGCCACATCCGCGCGTTCGCTTAAGGCAACATCGATGCGACCTGGAACCCAGCAAAGTAATTATCAAATGAAGGTATCAAGCCAGGAAGGCTGTGTAGCACTTAAATGTGTGGAATAGCTCTAAAAATCGCTAAGGATGCCAATACAAGAACAGAAACGTATAAAGCGGAGGATATCAAAAATACCCCATTCACTAAGAATTCTATCGAGGGAAAAGTGACCGCAAAGGACGGTCAGGAAGCAAGACACGCTCGTCCTGGAAGTCGAGACATTCAACAAGGATGTACACGACTGTAAGAGGGACAATAAGGAGCAGGGCGGTGCTCCATTAATCGTCAGCGAGTTTAGTGTGTGTGGCCAATATACAAGCTCGCCAGAGCCGGTTCCCACCACCAGTTACGGTGGTAGGAGGAAGGCCACGGAGACACTAATCTTAAGAGCACTCAGTTTGTTACTAGTAACAGAAGACGAACAACTCTGCCAACAGGCAAGGATGGTGGAATAAGTAACTGGGTAAAAGTGTGAATAAGGAATACCTTTACGGAGATGGGACATGTGCAGGTAGCTTCTTTAGCAGCAGCGTCCACACCTTCATTTAATGAGACGCCAATATGGCTGGGAACCCAGCAAAACTACTGTCTTAAATTAAGAGATAAACATCGTGTTGAAACTACACCACCTGATGGACTGGATTAAAGGACTCCAGAGCCATGAGGGCACTAAGAGTCAACTACAACCATAAAGGAGGATTGACAGCAAGAAAGCAGTAGATGAAGAGCATAGATAATATAAAGTTCTGCCGTGAAGATGCTATTCTCTGGAGGCAGGCGACACTTCGACAGGTCAGGAAAAACAGCAGAGTAGCCCACACCGTTTGCAGACTTAGACCCATCGGTGAAGACGGAAATTGGGCAACAGTGTAAAGAAAAGTGTTCAAGGAAAAGGTGGTTCAGAACTGAAGGAGGGATAAACGCTTCAGTCGCGTGGGTCAGGGTTTTACAAAATTTAGGAAAAAGGGACCCTCCACAGGGGCAAGGACGATACATGGGGAGAAATATTGGTAACACTAACCGAAAGAGAACGCTGCAAGCGAGACAACAGGACAAAGAGGGAGGTGGTGAAAGGCAACAGGAACTACAGGAGGGGTAAAAATTTAAATAACATAAGCGAGAGCGTTTTAAGGACCACTCAAGGTAGCGACGACAGTAGCAATCTCGGCGGTCCTGGAGAGACAGGAAGCTAGTGTCAACATACAAGCTGAGGCTTGGAGTTCCACGAAAGGCACCAGAGCTGAGGCACAACCCAGTATGGGAGCAGAGCATCAAGACAAGGAGTAGAAGCAAAATATTACGATTTGTGCGTGTAATGAAGTAAGGGCGAAGAGGTGGAACGGAATATTGACATAGCTCGAATGCATGGGGAAGTTGCATAAAACCCTTTTTTTTGTGTCAAGAGGCTGCAGGATCCAAGCAAGTTAATTAGAACTTCTGGTTTCAACTCTTGACGCTGTCGTAGGTCAGTGATACCGCGAGCGTCCGAACTGGAAGTAGTTATTCCGGCTACCCTAGCATTGTCAAGCACCACGACAGACATTAACGTAACGTCATTATTCTTGCCATGTACCGTTAGCATTAAGTTCTATGAATAAACTAATTGTTAATACAAATGTCTTTACGTTCACACCTTCAGACCCCTTGTAACCAGTATTGACTGCCATTATTTCTGTTATCAACATGAGCCCCTTTTCATGTTGCCTGGATTACTTTAACTGCGTTCATGCCCACACACATCAAATAAATTCTATTTGGTGTGAGAATCACACTAGCTACTCTGATGACCTCCCTCTGAGGCCCCCAGAAGCTCCAGGACCCAGTGGATAAGGAGTGCTAAGGATTTGGACTCTTGCAGCTGCTCTATGCATCCCTGGTCAGTCAAAGTATAATCTGTCCTCAGCATATGTTTTATGCTAGTTCAGTCCTTTCCCGACAGAGGTTTCTTGTAACCTATTCACCCCTAAAAAGGTGAATCTCGCATCTGAAAGGGGGGGGGGGAAGTTGTGTAAAACCCTGGTTTGTGTCCGAGAGGCTGCAGGATCCAAGCAAGTTCAATAGAACTTCTCGTTTCAACTCTTTGACCATATCGTAGCTCAGTCGATTAAGACAGCGTCTGGGATGCTCAGACGTAGGTTCGAATCCTCGTCACTGACGACCCTTGAGAATTTGTTCATTTGATGCATCACGATATTGTGATTTGTGTGCAAATATATGGGGTGACCAAGACAAACTGGTGCCAAAGATTAACACCAAAAGCATAGCGAAATCTTTGTACACGAGGGGGATGACCATAAAGCAACAAAGAGGGACGAAGAACGACACTTTTCCGAGTAAAAGTCATAACTAAAGTCTTGGTTGCAGAACACATAAGCCATGATTGGTGCCCAAAGACATGACATCAATAAAGTTTAAACCGCCGTTGAAGGAGAGGGGAATCACCACCACGACAGCAAAGTGTTAGATCGTCGACAGAGCGGAGAATATGCCAGAACGTAGGGAGGGAAGAAGACCATTGGGACCAACCAGAAAAAGTAGTGCTCAGAACACTACCTAGGGGGTACACCTTCGTATTGCCGAAAAGAGGCAGAGAGTGGAACCAAGCTTCACAAAAGGAACTAGAGAGGAAGTTTTGGGGGGAAGAGAGGAAAATCACCACGAAGGCCTAAAGAACGAAGTTGGGACAGAATATGGTAGCCAGGTGGTGTAAGCCTTTCCCAGGTCAAAAATGACAGCAACAACGGAGGTCTTCGCAGCAAAAGCTGTACGAATATAAACCAACTTCACCAAAACGTCAGTCGTGCAACATCACTGGCGAGAAGCAAATAAAGTGAAAAGGTGGTCTGTGGGGTCGACTGCTGAAGTTGTCGCCGTAGTAACGATCGTTATACGCATGAGGCACGGAAAGGCCACAGGAATGTTTATTTTTAATTATACAAAAGTTTACATTCTTGTACAGCCACTAGCATGCATAGTGTTCCGGGCAGGTCCTTAATCCTATGTTCCCCGGAATACGACCCGCCAAATCGTTTAACAATTAAGTACCCATTTTACTGTTGGGTACTTAATTGTTAAACGACTCCCCGGCCAGGATACGAACTCAGGACAAAGGGTTCGCGAACCACCAGGCGAGTGTCTTACCAACTACAAAAGTATCATTCATTAACTGGCCATGTAGTGGGAAGCTAACTTATGAAGAAATTAAGAAAAAACCTGGAGAAAACTAGAATAGTTGATGGGGTTAGGAGAACTATGGAAGATTACCCTTACACGCAGTTTGAGGGAAATTTAAACATTGAACACCGAGGCAGGTGCCATAAAACACAATATGAAGTAAGAAATGGAACAAAAATCAAAATTATGTGCCCGCGGGAAACGAAATATTCATGTGAGAGCAGATACCACATTTCTGAGAGTGTGAAGAAGCAGAAGGCGGGCAGCAGAGACGTGTGTCACAGGCAGAACCAGACAAGTGAATGAGCAGTCTGGCTGGCTGGCTGGTGGAGACCCTGGTGGGCTGGAGAGCCATCTGGCGGCGATCAGGTGTATCACGGGGTGGGGGGGGGGGGGGCGGGTTAACTGGCGACAATAATTGCCTTGTTTTCCCTCAAGGTTACTGATTTACTTCAAGAGTTGCTGGTTTGGTGCGCTTATACTTTCTACTCATTTATTTTGGTTCGGGTTTGGGTTTATCCCCTTACCTTGCGTTACTTTGCGTTACCTTGCGTTACCTTGCGTTATTTTACGTTGATTCTGGTGGTCAAGGTCCCCGAAGCCCGGTCTCTGGCCACTCCTGCCTAAATATATATACTCGAATGGGTTTTACCATTATTATTTTTTTTAACAAAATCTTTGTCTCCTCGATTGATTTGCAAAAAAATAAAGAAATATTACTCTATATTAACCCAGCGAGAATGTAAATAATTAATAATAATAATAATTTTGATTTATAAAACATAGTGATATGATTCAGAAGGGAATTCATAGGTGAATAATATACTATATATACAGTGTCTGATACGAAGAGTATGACTTCCCTAATTCTGTGAGGCCCGGGCACCTTACCCAATACGACTCAAACCCTCGTGGCTCCGCTCACACAATAGGTAGTATGTCCACGATTAGCTTATTAAACTAACTTCTAATTGGTTTAAACATGCACTCATGAATGTACATATGTACTGGACTCGTACTCCTTCCATCTCATATATACAATTGATATAATTCATTTCAGAACAGCGTTATCGCTAACTCTCTTGCCTATCTATTCCTTTGACTATCAGACACATCTTGTACAATATGAAGGTACTATGGAACAGGTGTACAGGAGACCTGTACACCAGTTGCAGGTCGTCCGCGAGGAAGATGGCCCTATGAAGATAGCTTCTGCCCTATTGCCCTCACAGTACATCGTGAGGGCAATATGGCAGAAGTCCTTAGGGGATGTCCCAAGAGACCGTGGTTTCCGAACAGGGAGGACAACAGCATCGAGCCAGGCCTCAGGGACTGACGACGACTCCCAGACCCGATTATACAGACTCAGTAAATACTGATACGTGCACGGAGGGAGATGGCGAAGCATCTCATAATGACTACAATCAGAGCCCGCTGCCGTAGAACCACACAGGGCCAGGGCAGACTGACGTTCGGAGAGAGAGAGAAGGGATCGTTATAGGGAAGTCTGAGCTGAGTGCAGAAATCTAAAGGACGAGATTCAAGTTCAGGTTTACGAAGTAGGAAGGACTGAGGAAGATGAGAACCAGAGCTAACAGAAGGAAAGTGGGAACCTAGTTCGGTCGCGACCTGCAACGGGTCCGCCACAAGAGTACCATGGAGGTGAAGGACCGGCGAGACATCGGGAACGAACTTAATCGCTATCTTGCAGACACGCCTCCAGATCTGCGGCAGAGGAGTTTCGGACGTAACAGTGGAAACATAAGACTTCCAACACTCACGCATAGCTGTATGGATGGCCCTACGGGCCACCGCATTCGCCTTCCAAAACAAAAGAAAAAATCAGCCGTCTGCCAGCAGCGATGTCTCTTCCAGGCTGCACTCTTACAGCGGGCAGCCCGAGCACAGTCCACATTCCACCAGGGAATGCACTTCCGTGGTCCCCGAGAGGAAGAGCGAAGGGCAGCGTCGAAGTTGGTGTCATGGAAAAGGAGGAGAGAGCGAGGGAGAGCAAGAATAGAGAGATTCCTGGTTCAACCTTGACGTCGAGTGGACGTCTGGATACCTCCTCTGCCTGGGAGCCGCCGGTTCACGTCCTGTTTTCGCGTTTTGGCTTTGCTACTGGCGTTTGGCATCCCTCTTCAACGGTCCGGTTGTACGGCGCCTGGCGCATATATCGCCTTGGGTCACGGGATTTTTTTTTTTTTTACGTGTTCTGGCTGTTTCTCGTGGCGGGGTGACGGTGTTCGGGGGCCGGCTTGGCCGAGAGGTGTCAGGGGTTCGCTGGTCTTGGTGGGCTTCTGGTGTGCCTTCAGTCGTGGTGGACAACTGGGTTCTGCTCTGCCGGAGGACACTGGGTAACTTTTGCATTTTAGTTTGGGGTCGAGTTTTTGGTTTGCTACCCAGTGTTCTCTGTGGGGCGGGCCGGTGCTTGTAGATTCCTAACACCGGTTGCAACATTGAGATGGAAGGAGAACAGTGCCAACACCGGCATTTAAACGAGCGTTCTTGGAGACCTGAACAGGGGTCTCGCCAAGGCAGGATAAGGCGGCCAAGTGGGTGGGTGCATCCCGAGAAGGAGCAGCAACGACATGTGTACCGAGATGGGTGGGGTTGAAGGTAACAGAGGCATCTACTGCATCAACAAGGTGCCTATGGAGGTAGAATTCGTCAGGTGTAGAATCCAGAAGATCAAAAATATTCGTCCCACGAAGCGGGACCAAACAAGGCTTGGTACTCATTAGTACGGAAAGGGGTCGTGAGTATGCTGTGGCCGTGGCGTTGACAGCGTTGAGAAACCCCAGAGAGGGGATAAATGGTGCAGTAGTCATAATGAGAGACGTAACCGTGCGAGGGGACGAGGTTGTCACCACTGGTGGCTTTTGGCTCGACCCAACCACAGAGGGAGGGAGGGGAGCCAAGGGGAATAGTCAGGAGGATCAAAGGAGGAGCAAGGTCGGGGCCCAATGCAGCAGCGGCTAGGTCAGGCACCACAGTTCTAGTGGGAGAGTAAGCCTCCTCAAACACCCGGGCGTCAAAATAAAAGGCCGAAAGAATAATCAAAACAGGCAAAAGATCGGCGAGAAATGACAATTAGAAAGGAGAAGAGAGGGGGGAGAAAAACGAAACATAAGGAAAAGGTAATGTCGTCTGGCAGAATTCGAGAGGACGGCAGCAGGAGAATAAGGCCACAGGACAGAGGACTGTCCCATGGAGCATCACACCCCGGCAGCAGTTACCAGGAAACTTCATCCAGAAAGCAGAAGGGAAAGGAAATGGGGGGGGGGGACTGCAGGGATAAGAAACAATGGGGGGGGGGGGGAGGGAACCATCAAGCAAAATTAGTAAAGAAGGCTGCAGAACACAAGGCTCTAAGAAGACTTGTGGAACATGTTCTTCGGCTCACATTAGGCACGGTGGTTTGACTCTAAAATGACAACTTTCCAGTTCATTGCCCGAATCGTGGAAGGGGGGATGGTTGCTCTGGTTTCTAGTTTTAGGGGCTGGACTCTGGTGGTGGCTCTCGATACTCTGAGCCCTCCTCACCATTAACGTGGTAGGAGTGTCAAACGTGCTAGTTTCTTCCCCCATTCGGTCGAAGATTTGAGTTTTTTGCCTCGGTATTGGTTATTGGGTTAGTGTCTTGAAGCGAAGATTTTATTTTGTCCCAGAGGATGGTTTCTTAGTTTGCAGCCGTATCCTTCATTTTTGGCCTAAAATCAGATGGCTGGGTTCAAAGAGGCCCTTTAGTTATAGCTTGGTTGGCCGAGGGTGCTTCATTTCTCCATTTGCAACATTTTCGGTTATTTGCGTGCCACAGGGTGCTCTGGGTGATGCTGTCCGTCGGGTATCTTTTCCCTCGTTCCACGGCCAGGTTGTTCAAAAGTTGTCCGCATCATGGTTATGTCAGCGTTATGGGCTCATAGACAAGACCCCCACTTTAGTGTTATGAGAGAGAGTAACCTTCAGCATCACTGGAACACTTAGTCTGGCCAAATATCAATCGATGTTCTAGGGGGAGTGAAAGGCAAGCAAAAAATATTCCAATTTACTGGCATTAATATAAATCCACACATTAAAATATAACATCTATTAACTCACACAATTACTTTATCCAGCTTTA
>WNGS01164858.1:43513956-43551975 GCA_020271785.1 Procambarus virginalis
CACCATGGATCATTTCTAATGTTGTGATCATGAATACCAGGTGGTAGGTGATTTTGTCTTTGTGAGTGATATTCTGAGGAACTTGAGTAATGCCAGTGTGCTGTATGTAATTGTTTCCTCATACCTCCATGTATTGGTTGAGACACCACCACCCTTGTTGGTATTAGAGCATATAGGCGCTAGTGTTCCACTGTGCAAGGATTAGAGCCTGGTGTTGGCTAGTACTGATTGATGCAGTTTCCAGACCGTTTTTGGCATGCTAATGCATCCGGTTGTTTGTTGAGTTAATAACATATGTCTACAGGAAAGACTGCTACCAAAATATACTAATATATATATATATATATATAAATATATATTTATTACAAACAATCCACATACAGACTCCAATATTCTCTCCACATTGGTACACGAGAAACAAAGGAGTAAAGACATTGTGCTACCTGGAATGACTGGGGTCCTGGATGTAAATTTATTAACGGCTCGTGTCCTAGGTAAAATATGGCGCTCAATAACCTAACCGGTTCCTGTACCAAGGTCAAATCCCCCAACATTAAAACTAAAGAACGCGAAAAGACTCTAGGGGGATGTTGGGTATATAGAGCGGGGAGCCATGGGGCTCTACGACTCTTGCGTCCACCTCACCAAATTCAGATTTCTTGTCTAAATGCAAATAGCAGGAGGAAGCGGATGTGGCTTCTGTCCTGGAGGGTGACACGAGCACTGCCACACCATGCCATACACCACGCCATACACCACGCCATACACCACATCATACACCACACCATACACCACATCATACACCACACCATACACCACGCCATACACCACTGCACCAAGCCTCCACCACCACCCCCTCCCCCTCCCCCATAATAACATCTCATAGAGGGACGAGAATTGGAAAACATTTTGTCCCGACCGAATTGTGTCATTAAATAGATTATTTCCACTGTCAATGATCTTTACCAATATACAGGAGAGTGGCCGGACCAGAGAAAGAGGGGGAGGGGGGATAGGGGGGAGATGAGGGCAGAGAAAGAGGGGAGAAATAGGGGAAGAGGAGAGGGGGAGGGGGGAAGAATTGACACAAGTGGTTAACGAAAAGGGCCCTTAAACAAACATCAAATATTGTACACAAGCATCCGAATGTGTATATATGAATGTTAAACAGTATATATTAAAGAGTATGTATTCGTATATCGACATTCATATATGCTGAAATACATGTGAAGAACCTCTCACACATTCACAGCTCCCTGACAAGAGAGAGCAAGCTTAGCTTAGCTGCCAACACCCACACATGGTGTCAGCAAGGCGGACAGTCCGCTTCCTGTCGTAACTCTCACTATATTTCCCTATTTGTAAATCTTCCCTCACCTGTACCTCTCCATCTTCTATAGAAAAAAATAGGAAGCTACAGTGTATGGGACTATGTGTATGTTGCTGGCGGTGAGGGTATGGGGGCTGGTGTTGTGTGTATGGGGCTGGTGGTGTGTGTATGGGGCTGGCGGTGTGTGTGTATGGGGCTGGTGTTGTGTGTATGGGGCTGGCGGTGTGGCTGCGACAGGATAACCCTACACGGGGGCCCGGGAGAGAAACGCAGCCTGGGTTACCGCTAAAAAGTCACGTTCCTTAAATCTAAATTTGGCGAGGTGTGGCCCGGTAAATAATGATACGAAGGAGGAGTGTGAGTGAGAGTGTGTGTGTGAGAGAGAGAGAGAGAGAGAGAGAGAGAGAGAGAGAGAGAGAGAGAGAGAGAGAGAGAGTGAAAGAGAGAGAGAGTGTGAGTAGAGTGAGAGTGTGAGTAAGAGTGAGTGTAAGAGTGAGTGTAAGAGTGAGTGTAAGAGTGAGTGTAAGAGTGAGTGAGTGTGGTGTGTGTGTGTGTGTGTGTGTGGTGTGTGTGTGTGTGTGTGTGTGTGTGTGTGTGTGTGTGTGTGTGTGTGTGTGTGTGTGTGTGTGCGTGCGTGCGTGCGTGCGTGCGTGCGCTCAGATACCCCATGTCCGCAACTGGGCTAGTCAGATGTTTGTATTGGAAACCTAGTGTTGACCTGGCTCCAGGTGCTGCCCACACCTGGTATTGAGACAGGTGTGATGGGGCGGGGTCTCCTGCGCTACTTAACAAGTATCATTCCGGGAATTTTCAGTAGCTACGTCGCCTACACCGGCTGTACCCAGCTATACCACTACTCTAAGCGTTCACTTCGCTATGTACAGCTGGTCCGCTCCCTGCTCCCTATCTTCACTACTATTTTGTCGGATTTACTGCATGTAAACTGTTTACCGTGTCGATGTAAACAAAATGTGAAAAATACCAAGACCATGAGATTAACTTTTATGTATCCAAGAATGCCAGACTCGTTAATACGCACCTCTATTTCTCTATTTTTTTTTCTCTCTCTCTCTCTCCCCCTTCTATAACCTCAATATATCTGAGGAGCTGGACTGGTTCCTTGAGCACCTCTAAGGCTGAAGATGATCTAGAAAGGTCATCTAGGATCTTTATAGGCGTAAAGATCAGATTTAAAATTTGGTGCAATACTTATGAAATCCCAAGACAAATGACATTAATTTCCTGTAAACTGTTCTTTCCTGTGGGTTAAGGGTGACCAATAGCTATGGTTCCATGCATATCTAAATCGACTCAGGATCGAGGCGTCAGAACGACCACACAGCCACGACCACACAGCCACGACCTCACAGCCACGACCACACTGCCACGACCACACAGCCACGACCTCACAGCCACGACCACACTGCCACGACCTCACAGCCACGACCACACAGCCACGACCACACAGCCACGACCACACAGCCACGACCACACAGCCACGACCACACAGCCACGACCACACAGCCACGACCACACAGCCACGACCACACAGCCACGACCTCACAGCCACGACCACACAGCCACGACCACACTGCCACGACCACACAGCCACGACCTCACAGCCACGACCTCACAGCCACGACCTCACAGCCACGACCACACAGCCACGACCACACTGCCACGACCACACAGCCACGACCTCACAGCCACGACCACACAGCCACGACCTCACAGCCACGACCTCACAGCCACGACCACACAGCCACGACCACACAGCCACGACCACACAGCCACGACCACACTGCCACGACCACACAGCCACGACCACACTGCCACGACCACACTGCCACGACCACACAGCCACGACCTCACAGCCACGACCTCACAGCCACGACCACACAGCCACGACCTCACAGCCACGACCTCACAGCCACGACCTCACAGCCACGACCTCACAGCCACGACCTCACAGCCACGACCACACAGCCACGACCACACTGCCACGACCACACAGCCACGACCACACAGCCACGACCTCACAGCCACGACCTCACAGCCACGACCACACTGCCACGACCACACAGCCACGACCACACTGCCACGACCACACAGCCACGACCACACAGCCACGACCACACTGCCACGACCACACTGCCACGACCACACAGCCACGACCACACAGACCACACAGCCACGACCACACTGCCACGACCACACAGCCACGACCTCACAGCCACGACCACACAGCCACGACCACACTGCCACGACCACACAGCCACGACCACACACACGGAGTTACAAACACTTGCTTCGTGTACCTCAGAGCTCAAAACATTGACTTAACTAAAATTTCAAGTATAAATTTCCACCAAGAAAAAATTACTTCCCATTTGCTACATAAAATTGCAATTTAAAAATAACGAGATGATAGCACCTTGTGTGAAAATATAACAAATGAAGCCGATTAGCATATATATATAAAGATATCAACAAAATTCTACACTAAAATCAACCACACTGACAGTGTCATGTCATGCAATCCAAGAAATAAATTAACACAAAGAGAGGAACACGATGATAGAACAAACTTTCTAAAGTCAACAGGACCAACTGGGAGCGACGGTGACCCGGCTGACGCAGACTACAACAACAGCAGCAGCAGCAACACCAGCAGCAGCAGCGGTAGGAGGGGCTGCTACGGCCCCGTCAGGAAATATCAGAGGCCGCCGTCATCCGGACACTGCCCCCACAGGATATTGGTCGTGGTCGATCTCACTGTCTTCGCCAATCACTGCTTGATCCTATTCCTCTCCAAGAAAAGCTCCTCACTCCTTCCTCGTCCTCACCTTTGCTCTCCCTTACCTCTTCCTCCGCTCTCCGTCCATGCCCTCTAACCTGACATGTTTCTTTCTGCATCTCTCTTTCCTGCTCCTCCTCCTCGCATCATGCCCTTCCCTCCCTGTGTGCAAGTTTCCTCATTACCATAGTGTCTGGGAGGACCGGCGAGCAGGACAGTGGGGCGAGACGCCGTAATTAAGATAAGCACAAAGGGGAGGTTGTAGGATCGCGGCCAGAAGCAGCACTCTAGGGGAGTTGGCAGCAGATTGGGGGACCTAGCGACGATGATTAGACTCGGGGAGAGGGAAAAGTGGATTTGATTTCCCGATTGGGATTCGCGTGTATAAAAAGGCGAGGACAGGAGGGAGGGGATGGATGAGAGGGAGGCAAACACGGTAATTTTGTCTGGCATTTCACAACTACATTAACTCTGTATCCCACCCCACTGTGGACAAGATGAGACAAAAAGAGTTTCATAAATGTATCTTGTGATTAGCTTTCATCAATTCTAATTTGCTGTTGGTATTAGCTTTTTTCATTCCTTAATTAAGCACCCCATACCCATCCCGTGGACGGTGGTGGAAAGGGTTACAGAGGCACATAATGGGTTCAGGAACTGAACCCCATAGTTCGTTTAGCTAAGCAAGTGACAATCTTGTGAAGCTAGTTACACAGGTGTTAATAATACATGTACATGTATATACAGACATGTACACCGTGTACATGCACACAAATAAATATTTTTATATCACAATTGATTCACAAAGAGGCTCACAACAGTCTCTATACAAGGCAACCAGCTAATCCTGCTCCATACCCACACAGGTGGGCGGTAACTTTACAGTCATGTGCATGCTGGACCTACAGTAACCAAAACTTTGGATACTTGCCTAAGCTCGTCCATAGAGGTATAATATCTCCTAGTTAATACCTCTTAGCGCGGTATTAGCTAGTGATATTATGTCTTCCTGGACCGGACGAACTCCAGCACCCCCATCAATGGTAGCACACCACGCACCGTTATAACAGCCCTTCAAGCACGCTCTACGGCAACTAATAACTCATTCATACTGGGGAAACCTGCCATACATTCTCGGTGGTATACAGGAATACAGCTGATTAGCCACTATCATTCACCAGCAACTTTAAAAAGAGCTCTCATGAGCCAGGATGCGAACACATCATCTATGACAAAGTTTAACCCGATGATTTTTATGTAAATAGGTTATGCTTTTTGCCATGTTCCAGAAACCAGACGACTGAAATCTGGAGTTAGTGAGGCATCAGATGAGTAGAAGCCTCAGTGAGCGCAGTGTGAGGCGAGTGAGCCTGTGAGTGGGCATTTAAGGAATTATGGCCTCCACAAATGGGGTTTCCATGTAAGTGGGATCCTAAATGAAGGAGGTCTTCAGTGAGCGCAGTTTCCTGACGTGATATTGGGCCCAAATCCTATCAACTTCCAGAGGATCATTAAGGTCACCACCAGAGGACTTACCGACCAGCAAGTATAAGCACCGAGAAGGTGTGCATCACTGAACAAAAGCGTTGACTCACACATCACACCATCCTCACAAACACTGCTCCACTGCTCGCTCATCCGGTACCTGCTACCCTCCCACCTCCCCAACGTTTGAAGAACCTGTCCTCAGGCTCGTCCATGCAGCGGCCGATCCCATCAGTTGTATTCATCAGTTTAACATTTTGTATGTTCAAATTCAGTATTTTGTATATGAATTAACGTTATTATATATTACAATTAGTCCTTGTATAAATTAGGTTAGGTAAATAGATTGTATTGACAATTATGTAACGAGTACGTGGGTGAAGCATTTATAGAGATACGATTCGAACGGAGGACACCAGCGAAGCAATATTCGTGAAATGTTCGAACGTCATCAGTCAGTTGAGAATCGTATGTAGCAATCCGTCCTCATTAACAAAAGCGAAAAGCTCGTTAATCAAGCCACCAAACAATCTATTCATGAATGAAAAACTGTTTACACACGACTAAACTGTTGACGTTCGGACACTTCCGGAACAAGTGCGTCACTGACGACTTTTGTTCGAACCACAACGCTGTAAATGCTTCACCCACCTACTACAAATAATCGCCAACAGAACCTAAACACCTAACCTAACCTATGCCTATACATGCTCAATATGCTAATATATCATAATATTAATTTATATTTGAGAAAATTCCCGTTTTGAATGAACAGCATGTAAACATTTATGAATGCGTCTGTGGGGCCGACCGCTGGATGGAATGGACACGAGTCGAGAACGGGTTTGGATTTTCCCATTGATACATCACGTAAATATTATGATCTTCAGGTAGCCAACAAGCGTCCTCAAGACTAGCTAACCGATGGTCATTGTACAAGACTCACTACTGTAGCTTTCAACGGTAACCCCGAGCCAATATATCCGCTGACAGCTATCACCACAGCTGCTGCGTCGACACCTTAAACTATCAAGTCATAATGAGCACCAACACAACTACTCTCCATCACTGACTGCACTACGACACCCATGACCAAAGATATCACCATAACTTCCCTCCCCCGGCAATAAAAAAAAACAAGAATCTCGCTCCCCCATTCAATTACAGCCGTCCTTTGTTCCCTGGCAGTGATGGGTGTTAGGGGAGGGCGCCCCCGCCCCTGGCGGGGATGGGTGTTATGGGGAGGCCGGCCTCCCGCCCCTGTGCCCCTGGCGGTGATGGGTGTTAGGGGGAGGCCGGCCTCCCGCCCCTGTGCCCCTGGCGGTGATGGGTGTTAGGGGGAGGCGGCCTCCCGCCCCTGTGCCCCTGGCGGTGATGGGTGTTAGGGGGAGGCCGGCCTCCCGCCCCTGTGCCCCTGGCGGTGATGGGTGTTAGGGGAGGCCGGCCTCCCGCCCCTGTGCCCCTGGCGGTGATGGGTGTTAGGGGGAGGCCGGCCTCCCGCCCCTGTGCCCCTGGCCAGATGATGATCACAGCCAATCCGGCAGTTCGCCCCAACCTCTGCAGCCTTACAAATGTTTTGACTAAACTGGTACTGCTTAACAGTAATCCCATGGCGGGTTTATACAATTTTAGTTCTTGGGAGCAGACGTTTTGGCTCCTCCTGTCATTACCTAGTGAGTACAGTATAAACACAGTGAGCACAGTATACACCCAGTGAGCACAGTATACAATAGTGATGTCTATTCCACGGTGAAGAAACTTTATCAACGTTGAATTTACGTACTCTTAGATACTGTGCTAACTCGGTCCACACTACTAATTACAATTATTTATTTTTGTGTTAATTTGGAATTTTTTTGCGTGGTATTAAATAGTTATACTTTAATAACCAGTATGGCAGCATTATGATATTCAACATCATTTATCCCTTATATATTGTCAGTCGTCAGTAATGTTGTATACTAGTGGCCACAAGACCTTCAACACCACCACAGCCACACCACTAATGCTCAGTCTCACACAATAACACCTCCAAGACGCGTATTTGCAGCCTATCTCTCAGACACACTATGTGTCTTCAGCCAATTCATCTTCATTTCAAATATTTGAACTCGGACTCCAAAATAGACAAATCATCTTAAGTCTCAGACACGAGAATTAGAACTTCAATATTCTCTTTCCAAGCTCGTGTTGTGTACAGCGCCAGTTTTCAGCAAAGATCTCGTACACCTGGATAATCTTTGACCTAATCTTTGACTGGGGCTCCAAGCCTATAACACCCGATTATTTTCATCCTAGTTAGAAACCAGCAAATATGCATCAGACCGTCAATATGGCGACGAGGAAATGAGGGGGAAGGGAGGACGAAATGGGGGAAGGGGAGCGGGAGGACGGCTGCCGGAGGGACATCAGTAAATGAACTTCAAGGTGGGGAAT
The DNA here is from genome assembly GCA_020271785.1 of Procambarus virginalis. NCBI lineage: Eukaryota > Metazoa > Arthropoda > Malacostraca > Decapoda > Cambaridae > Procambarus > Procambarus virginalis. The sequence goes on from WNGS01164858.1 coordinate 43,522,005, forward strand.
AGAGGGGAGGGAGAATCAGTCATTAAACGCCATTATTGCTGAAGAAGAACGGCTCTGCGGCCCCTTCGTCTGCCCGAGGAAATTAATCCATGCCTGTTTGAAACTCGCTCGAGGAAAAAAGTCGCTCTTAATGGAAAAGTTGGTCATTTAAATGGAAATGGTCCTAAAAATGGATTAGGCTGGTTTATCTTCGGGGGCGGGGGGGGGGGGGGGTTATGTTTTTGTTAAGTGCCGCGAGAAATGGAAAAAAATCGTTTAAGTAGAATATATAGAGTAACCATTTTATAGTTATGAATGGGAAAATGTTAGTTTTATCTCTCATTCACACACTTAAACACTCACACAGCCGGGGTCCTATAGCTAAAGCTCGATCCTGCAGGCACAAATAGGCGAGTATGTACACACACACACACACACACACACACAATGGTGAATGGCAACAAAGGCTGTTGAAGTTCAACCCGGAAATGCAAAGTAATGAAACTAGGCAGTGGAACAGGAGCCAGACACAGGATACAGAATAGGAGATGAAGTACTTAATGAAACGGATAGAGAGAAAGATCTAGGAGTTGATATCACACCAAACCTGTCTCTGAAGCCCACATAAAAAGGATAAATCTGCGGCATATGCGAGGCTGGCTAAATCAGAACAGCGTTCAGGAACCTGTTAGGAATCATTCAGAATCTTGTACACCACATATGTAAGACCAATCCTGGAGTATGCAGCCCCAGCATGGAGCCCGTACCTTGTCAAGCACAGACGAAGCTGGAAAAAGTCCAAAGGTATGCCACTAGACTAGTCCCAGAACTAAGAGGCATGAGTTACGAGGAAAGGCTGCGGGAAATGCACCTTACGACCTGGAAGACAGAAGAGTAAGGGGAGATATGATCACAACCTACAAAATCCTCAGAGGAATCGACCGGGTAGACAAGGACAAACTATTCAACACTGGGGGGACGCGAACAAGGGGACACAGGTGGAAATGAGTACCCACATGAGCCACAGAGACGTTGAGGAACTTTTTCAGTGTCAGAGTAGTTAACAGATGGAATGCTTTAGGCAGTGATGTGGTGGAGGCTGACTCCATACACAGTTTCAAGGGTAGATATGATAGAGCCCAGTAGGCTCGGGATCTGTACACCAGTTGATTGACAGTTGAGAGGCGGGACCAAAGAGCCAAAGCTCAACCCCGCAAGCACAAATAGGCGAGTACAAATAGGTGAGTGTACACCACACACACACCCACACACACACACACACACACACAAACACACACACATACACACNTTCATTAAATGAATCTTGTTCATATTAACAGAAAAAGTATATATATATCCTGTTAGATTTAGTAGAGTCGATGCGTGCCCTCACTAAACACACCTACATGAGCCACAACTGGACCCTGAGAGAGACGACCATCACCTGTTGGCCTCAACGCTACCAACAGACCTAAAAATCTGTTGCTGTTTGAATTCTATTGAAATCCTTTGTTAAAAAAATTAATATGTTATGGGCCAGCAATGAGGCGTGGTGTTGATGGCGCGGAGTGTTTCTTAAGGGGGCGTGCGTTTGACAGTGGGGGATTCGAACACGGGGTCGTTTAGTTGACACCTTGATGGGAACCAACTCACCTGTCAAGGAGTTGACAGCGGTGACCCGAACACGGGGTCGTTTAGTTGACACCTTGACGGGAACCAACTCACCTGTCAAGGAGTTGACAGCGGTGACCTGAACACGGGGTCGTTTGGTTAATACCTTGACGGGAATCAACCTTACCCGTCACACAAGTTCCTAATTTGACTAGGGCCGTTTGCGAATGATTGTTTTGAGTGGGATCTAAGTACAGACTTCATATTCAATAAGAGTCTTTGATCCACTCAATTGATATTGGGAGCGGCAGTACTACCACTTACGTTCCGCTTGGTCAGTCTTGGACACAACAGGACACACTGGGTCATATATTTGAGAGAATTAAAGGTTCCCTTAAATTTCGCAAAATAAATTTAAAATAATGTGCGTCTTTAAACAGGCGAGATAGTAATGTAATTGTAAAAAAAAAATTGAATCGTTACCTTGTTGTTCTAACTAAAAAAAGTTACCAAAAAGATCTGAACCTGTTCAACCTAGTGCTGGCAGAGGTGTCCAGGACTGACGGTGGAATATTGTAGAATGTTGGAGTAACGCTGTACATGTTGCCGTCTGTGTGGGTACTTAACACACACACACACACACACCTCTCCTTCTGCTTCACGGGCACAATAGCTCTACTCTGTACTGGAGACCTGCACCTCGGTCCACCCTCCACCAGCACCGCCCCTCTCACCGGCTGGCGCAGCTCTGGTCAACGCCTCCTCCTCCCTGATACTAGTTTTATGCATAAACTTTTTATCAAGGTGAGGCATGTTTTTGTATGCAGTTATTACCTGTTTTAATAACTGCGAGGCTTCATGGGGCTCGGTACTGTGAGTGACGGTGCTGGAGGAACCCCACACCGTTGGTGCGCCTCCTCACTCTCATCTTCATAGTTGACTTTATGTACAAATTGTTCCGTGTAATTAAATTTTATTATTTAAACTTGAATATTTTGCCCATTAGTGTGTATGCCGATAGTGAGCGAGGTAATGATCTATGCTGAACTTAGACCCTCGGAGACAAGTATTGTTGTTCTTGTGATATTTTAGGAATTGTGTCTTCAACGCTTTTTTTGCTGTCTTAATAGGGCAATAACATCTACATGAAAAACACGCTGGTTAACGGAACGAAGACTGTTGGCTGCGTGTGGTCCTGTGATGACTCCTACAGGGATCCATTCAATGGTCCTGTGAAAATTGTACAGGCATTCGTCCTATTGTCCTCTGATGAATTCTGGGGCGATTCTGTGGGCTTGTGATGAATGTTACTATGATTCATCCTGTGATGAATCATTGGGTCCTGTGATAAATCTAAAGTGATTATATGGTCCCGTGAGGAATCCAACACGCCGATTCATTCTATCACATAGTCTTTGAGACCGTAGGACCCTCTGCTCTATCAAACTATTTCAATAACTTATCAGCTATGCACAATTTCAAACCTTTTTTGTAGCAAGAGAATTACTGTGAGCAACGAAGGCGCTGAGAGTTCCACTAAGAGCACTAAGTCATATCTATTGTTTCGTATTGATGTTTCAGGTGTTTACCTGTCTCTCCTGAGCAGTCTGCGTCTCTCGCTTGTCTTCAGATAAATTTGGTGGAAGTTTATTGCAGGAATGAGGTTAAAAGATACATTATTTGTAAATATTGTACGATGTCTGCTATTGCTTGAATAACGCGAGGTCCCAGCGTGGGAACTCTGCTTAAATTATTTGCTATTAATGTTGACATTTTTGAGTAAATATTAATTGTTCGTTTAAGAGCGCGTGCAAGAAAATTTAAATGGTCAACCATTATGTGTAATGTTAAATACATTGACGTTAAAGATCACGAAAACACTTCTGTAGCCACGTCAAACCATCACAAGGATGTTGGTATCCTGGGCTGTGGGTGAAGCGGGGTCGGGCAGCTAGAGTCCAACCGTCGCTCAAGCCTTGTGAACTAAATGTTCACGCAAGCATTTCAGGGAGAGTTGTCATGTACGAGATTCCACCTTTGTTACCAGATATGAACTTTTCCGTAATATAGCTAATGACATGGAATTCCGGATTTTGTAGCATTACAAAATTCCGGTGCATTATCCCCCGAGGTGGATAATGCGGCGTGCGTGACATCAGAGGCTTAAGAATCAGCTCTCACTAAACTTTATCCTCATAGTGCAAAACACAACAGAAGTTTCAGAATTTGCCCACGAATCCCAGGAATTATTTATCTTTCAAATTGTCAATGGAAAACCTACAAAGTTGTATCACAGAGGGACGTCCAAAGCCAGTCTCACAGCTGTCACGACTCATCATCATCATTATCGCAAACGTTGCGAATTGTAAAGTAAATAAGATTTTAACATACATAAGAGGGAAGAGGTGATGCTGATCTGCTGGGTAGGGTGTCTGTAAACTTGTGAGTAGCAGCTGTTGACTGCTTTATAAATTTTGAACACACCAGATTTTGCTGGTGTGTCCTTGACTTACACAAGTTGAACATCAAACGATTGTGTTAATCACTCTTCGCGAGCCCTCGCGCTAAACAGTCATAAGTATTAACTGAAAGAGTTTAATGTTACATTTAACATTTCATTCTGGCATAAGTGACCAAAGGAAAAGTATTGCCCTGACAGATTACGATTAAAATAAAACAGCAATAATTTCGTAGTAATGGTTGTATTGAGGGTCATCACGCTGTGACCTGTGGGTCACTAAAGGGATCCGAGGGACATTATTCGCTGACCTATAAACTGTACATGTTATCCTCAAGAAAAAAAATTTGATCAAGGTCGTGGACTTCACTAGCATAATTTAATTTATACCTCAGATGAAATACAATCAAGTAAAGTGTATGGATTTTTGCACTGTAGATGAATTCAGTAAGTTGTAATTTGCGTTTGTATTTAAAATTCTATGTAATTGATGTTCAAATTAGAAATGACTTAAGATGTTAACAAGCGTGCGTATTGGTTTCGAGGGCGAGCTCTGGCGATCGTATAGGCACTGAGACCTCGAGTGCTGGTCTTGTCACTGGCACTTGCGCCTGGCACCGGCAACTGGCACTGGCGCCAGCTTGTCTATTTCTACGTTTGCCCTCATTGACTAACTCGACACTTACGGACAATCACCATTTCTGCATTGACATTCATTGACTCGAGATATGTAGCCAGTTTTATATGATTAAAACTGTTCTTTAAATTCTTTAAATTTGGGGGCGAGTTTACTGGGTCTAATATCTTGTCTTCGGCTGGGATTTGGAAACTGTAGATGTTAGAATGAGGCAAATGCAGGAATATGAATTAATGGGCAAAATGCTGTATGCTGGTTGGGAGACCAAGCTCCCGGGTCCCGCCTCAAAGATGGTCGGGGCTCCTAACTATTTGTCCATGAGACTCCTATTTTTTATTTTTGCCACTGTACAGTTTATTTCTAAGACTGATGTATATTTGCATATTTCTGTATGTGTAAAAATCACTTCTGCATAATATGGTTTTTATGTTGTGCCAAACAATTTCTTGACAGTAAACTAGGGATTTGGGTGCTGTGTTCAGAGTAAGGTCGGTCTCTCACAAAAATGTTGTCACTACCTCGCGGGCTCATTCCTCGCTACTTATTCCTCGTTACTTACTCTTCAGTGTCCACTCCATATCGATTGCTTTTAAGATCAATGTCCGCAGCAATGTCCGCTACTACGATCCGATGTGACCGCGTTCACTATAGTGTTTGCTGGTGGATGAGACCAATAGGACGGTTGAAGTGGGTGCTGAGGTCAGTGACGAGGACCGTAGCGAGGACGACCAGTGAACAGGTGTCTAGGGAGGGAGTGACTGATCTTCCTCAGAATACGAACTCAACTGTTTCCAGGCGTTTGTGTTGTGACTATTCTCGGCGACAGCAGCAACCCAACGCTAATTTAGATTCACTTTGTTAAAGACTTTAATGACATTTCTAAATGAATATTGAATGATAGCATGACTGGAATGATAGCCGAGCTCTGTTCTGCTGTTCGCCTCGGGCAGCGACGTCTTATCCAAATGAGACTTAAGTGGAGGCTAATGTGAAATGTTTTATTTCTCTTGCACTGAGGCTACTGTAACCAGGGTGGTCGCTGGCCCGCGGTCACAGCACAAACTATAGCGGCGGGTTCCTCACTCTACATATCACTACATCATGCTCTTATATACATGGAAATTACATTATTTAAAGCGCTTTAACTCACGAGTTGGTGTGGAGTGAGGACGGAAGACTAGTAAGGGTTCCCGCCGCGTGTGGCAGTACTGCATATCAGGAGGAGCGCGGGCGGCCTCCACCGTCGCCGCCACCACCAGGAGGGGTACGCCTCCACTCTCATATACCAACACAACACTTGCGATTGATACGTATATCAATACTAATTTATTGTGTGTGTACTGGTGACTTTATAAGGGAACCCAGCTTGTAATATTTATTCTCAGTATAACATTATGTCAAAGGAATGGGGGTTTATATACATCAGAATTATTACAATTACGTGATTGGGCTAAGGCTGAAGAAGCCAGAAATATCCTCAGTGTTGATCTTGGGATCAACATTGGCGGAGTATGATATATAATGCTGGAATTTAACTAGAGATATAATGGCAGTTTTATGTCATATTGTGAGAAGGGGGGGTCGGGAGGGGGGGATGTGAGGCGTGCTCCTTCAAGGGGGGTGGAGGGTGTGGTGGAGATCCGCCGCCCCCCCCTCGAGCACCAGTCGTGGTGTGGTGGTGTCGCCGCGGCTCTGTACATATTTGCTGACGTCTATTTCTATTTTATATTTTACATGTGCCGCGTGTAACACAGATGATTCATTATATCAAATAAATGTATTCGTAATAGGAGAATGTTGTCTTATTGACCTCTTCTGCAGCCCGGATGTCATCCCCAGCTTACTCCCGACACACCTCCAACCTCTTAGGCTGGATGGTAGAGCGACGGTCTCGCTTCATGCAGGTCGGCGTTCAATCCCCGACCGTCCAAGTAGCTGGGCACCATTCCTTCCTCCCATTACCATCTCAAATCCTTATCCCGACCCCTTCCAAGTGCTATATAGTCGTAATGGCTTGGCGCTTTCCCCCTTGACAATTCCCTTCCCCTTTACTGTAGTATAATTATTAAATATTGTAAATTACAATGTGCAATATTTTGAGACGATACTGGTCATTGCTCTAGTGTGATGGTAAGGGAGTCTAGTGTGAGTAGTTAAGACCATTAGCTTGGCACTTGTAGATTTGAATATTTGACATTGTACAGCCTCGTGAACCATGCAAACAACACAACAAATTACATATATTGACACGAGAGAAAATTGCAAATAAAAACCTTATCCCAAATAAAACCGTATCACTAAAATGTTAAGCAAGCAAAACCTTCAAACAATTTTTTGGGGGCAAAATTATCAAACATTTAAGATTTGACACCTCCCTGAAATATCCGAGGATTAATTTAGATAATACATTTAAAAGTTGCTTAACAAAAGATAAACATTGTGTACTGGATGACTTAACAAATGCATGCGACATATTTCACTAACCAGAGGGGCGCCTGATAGCTCAGTGGACAGCACTTCGGATTCGTAGTCCTGAGGTTCCGGGTTCGTTCCCCGGTGGAGGCGGAAACAAATGGGCAGAGTTTCTTTCTCCATGATGCACCTGTTCACCTAGAAGCAAACAGGTACCTGGGAGTTAGACAGCCGCTACGGGTTGCTTCCTGGGGATGTGTAACAAAAAGGAGGCCTGGTCGAGGACCGGGCCGCGGGGACGCTAAGCCCCGAAATCATCTCAAGATAAGATTAGCGGCCCCATCGTCAACCATGTTGATGTTACATAAACAACTCAATATATTTTTCAATCGCTTACAACACAGATGCGTCTCAACTAATATGCAGTGCAACGTTGTACTATCTGAACAGCGCATGGAGCCAGCCGCCCTGCCGTGGCCGCCGCGCCACAATGATGGCAGCACACACCACAGTGATGGCAGCACACACCACAGTGATGGCAGCACACACCACAGTGATGGCAGCACACACCAACGTCATGTAAAGCCGCGTCAACACAATTCATTCAAACATGGCGACTCGCTACATTCATAAACAAATAAACATCATATGTTACACGCCTCGCGATAACAACAGATACACGATAAGAAACAACAACTCAAGAGAACATGAACACAGAGGGAGCTCGGTGTGCCGTGCAAGAGGCGTCAACAGTTCTTAACAAGGTGTAACAAGGAACCAGCAGCTGACGGGACCCTCCTTGATCTAATCAGGGCGATGGACAGCGTTCCGCTTCACTGACTTCCCACCAAGTTACAGGATTACTCAGTTCAAAGCCAGTTATAATCTGGGGGTGTGAACGCCTGAGGCCCGACACAAGGTTTGTGTATATAGTCAACTCTCACTGACAGCCAGGGCTGAAGCTTTAGCTGGGTGTATGAAGCCAACACTCTCACTGTCAGCCAGGGCTGAAGCTTTAGCTGGGTGTATGAAGCCAACACTCTCACTGTCAGCCAGGGCTGAAGCTTTAGCTGGGTGTATGAAGCCAACTCTCTCACTGTCAGCCAGGGCTGAAGCTTGAACTTGGTGTATGGAACAATCTTCCAGGTGAATTTCTCCCCGCCTTACTTATCTTATGTAACGCATGCAAATGTCAAGATGTTAAGTGATAGCAATTTGTATAGCTTATCTCACATAGATGAGAATACGCAGCTGCTTACCTGTAGCCGTCTAGAGTGTAGACCAAGACGAACAGGAAGGTTGTCTCTGACCACATGATGGACGTGGGGGTCGCTGGATTGCTTCGAGCATAGGCATACATACAGTACACGAATGACTGCGTATAAACATCGTGGCACAAGAGCCAAGAACGTCAATTCGACGTCTTTAACGTTGATTTACGTCGAACAAATGCCACTCTTCGATAATGTCATCACTGGTCTGAAGGAGCTACCTCGAAAGGCCCAGTAGGCCTTTCTATCCTTTTCTAAATTCTTATGACTGAAGGTCGGTGGTGTCCAGCTGCTGCTCCAGTTGAACCTGGTCCCCAGGGGACCGGGCCAGATTCACGAAGCAGTTACACAAGCACTTACGAACCTGTACATCTTTTCTCATTCTTTGGCGGCTTTGTTTACAGATATTAAACAGTTAATGAGCTCCAAAGCACCAGGAGGCTGTTTATAACAATAATAACAGTTGATTGACAAGTTTTCGTGCTTGTAAACTGTTTAATAAATGTAACCAAAGCCGTCAAATATTGAGGAAATATGTACACGCTCGTAAGTACTTGCGTAACTGCTTCATGAATCTGGCCCCTTCTGGCAGGTCCCCGGGGATGTTGTAAGCAACACTCACAATTAAAACAAATCAAAACATTGAACGATTGGACTTGGCTAGCAGCCCGTCCTCCAAAGACCCCAAAAGTGATTCCATACACCCGCCAAACCCCCAGCTGTTTATGAATGAAAAACGGTTTACACACGACTCAACTGCTGACGTTCGAACACTTCCGGAACAAGTGCTTCACTGACGAATTTTGTTCGAACCACAACGCTGTAAATGCTTCACCCACGTACTACAAATACAAATAATCGCCAATAGAACCTAAACACCTAACCTAATCTAACCTATATATGCACAATATGCTAATATATATTATACTATTAATTTATATTTGAGAAAAATCCTGTTTTGAATGAACAGCATGTTAACATTTATGAATGCGTATGTGGGGTCGACCGCTGGATGGAATGGACTCGAGTCGAGGACGGGAGGCTAGAGCGACGTTAATGACTGAAGGTGGGTGTGAGGAGCCGAGTTCTGGCGTACACGTCTTGATGCACGACGTTATCTTGCGTCTTCAAGACGTTTCAGTACGTTATTCTATCAATGTTTTCTACAGCCTAAATTATCGCCTGATTGGCCCACTTGTGCACGGGGACACTGGCCCACTTGTGCACGGGGACACTGGCCCACTCGTGCACGGGGACACTGGCCCACTCGTGCACGGGGACACTGGCCCACTCGTGCACGGGGATTCTTTAAATCCCCATCTCATAGGAAGGTTAGTCATACAGGGACATGTGTTCAGTACCCAGCACGGCACAACTCAGGGTGCAGAATGTCGAGTTAGGTGACAGAGTCTTGGGGAATCTTGTGCCAGACTTCAATTTCAATGAGAGTATACACAGAGCAACAGCCCTGACGGCTTGGCTTCCTTAACTCCTCAAAGCTCACTTTTAAGCCCACCAAACGCAAGTGTCGTGAATTTTAAAACTGCTCCCACAATACGTTCAAGATATAGTAAGTAAATACATAAAATTAATACAAATCAATTCAAATATTATAATTACGACCCATAATTGCAATAACAGGAAAAAGACCACAGGTGCAGCTCTGTCCCCTCTCCCCCCACAAGTGGGAGAGGGAGGGAGGGAGGGAGGGAGGGAGGGTGCCGGGTTCTTGGCCCTATCCTCCAAGTCCTCAATTAACTAACTTGCTCCCTACCGGTGCCTGGTTCCTCCAGAATAAGCCATACAAAATACAGCCAAGATTCTGGCGTACGCAGATTATACAGTGTAAATACAACACCATTCTTCCGTATCTTTCCCTGCACTTGCGCCTGTGGTGGAGGTGCGGGCGCCAGTGAACAATAACCTCCCATCTTGAACCACATCACCAACCTTGCCACCCGGCTCACTAGAGACGACCTCTCCAACCTGTCACAAAATTGGAACTGTTTCCAGTCAGAAGAAAACTAACTTCATATAACTTGAAACTTGGTGTGCTAGATTAGCAATGAGAGGAAATCAATATAAGCACGGCACCTAATTAAGGCACTGGTAAATTAAGCACCTAATTATGCCGAGGTAAAGAAATTACTGAATAACATGTTCACATAACTCCCGCCTTTATCACCAATTCGCCTCGTCTGTCTTGAGCAAGGCCTAGAAGTGAAGGAAGGACTTGGACGAAATTACACACACAAACACATTATCATATATATATATATATATATATATATATANGTCGGTGTGAGGTGGGGAAGGAGCCAGGTGTGAGATGAGGAAGGAGCCGGTGTGAGGGAGGAAGGAGCCGGGTGTGAGGTGAGGAAGGAGCCGGGTGTGAGGTGGGAAGGAGAGTGGTGTGGGTGGCGACCGTGGAGGTCCGCTCACATCACCACTCCTCCCTCACCACAACCAGTCCCCCAACCGATCCTGGGATGCGAACCGTCTCAGCCATCACCGCCTGCCGCGTCGAAACTCCGACTCCTACACAAACTATTATGGAAGCCAAGCCATTAGAGGTGGGCGTGCAGGCTAAAGGCAGGTTGAACTAGCAGTAGCAATGTCATTATGTGAACGTAATAAGGCTATGATCGCGTGTTAGTTCGGCCACTACTGGGGCCAGATTCACGAAGCAGTTACCGAAGCACTTACGAACGTGTACATCTTTCCTTAATCTTTGACGGCTTTTGTTACATTTATTAATCAGTTTACAAGCATGAAAACTTGCCAGTCAACTGTTGTTATTGTTATAAACAGCCTCCTGGTGCTTCAGAGCTTATTAACCGTTTAATAATTGTAAACAAAGCCGCCGAAGATCGAGAAAAGATGCATAGGTTCATAAGTGCTTGCGTAACTGCTTCGTGAATCTGGCCGCTGATGTCAAGCGATCACACTGCCACCAGAAAATATCTGGTCCCTTGCTGGGTTAAATTATTATACTCATTATCACCCTTCATGAACTTTGTTCGTAGAGTATATTGTATGTGTGAAGGCGCGTGTGTGTGTAAAATATCTGAAATATATATATTTGTATATATAAACTCATTAGAGTAATTTATTCTCCTGATAAATGGAAATTAGATGAGAATCAAACTGGCATCACTAGCCAAAGAAAGCGAGATAGCCTTACTAAATGAGATAAGATATAACTAGCATATAAATACCTGTGCCCAGATTATCTGCCACAAGATGTGTGACTGCTTGCAGGTGTTTATAAGGAGTTAAAGAGGTCTTAAATACTCTGGAAATGTACTAATGGCCACACGGTTTCTCCTTTCAGAAGTGCCAGACCCGTCCACCACCCGGCCGGCGGTCACAGTAAGTTACCTGTAGGGAGTCTCGAGAGTCCCCCTTCTCTCTCTTCCTATACGTATTGCACCTCTGCTTTAGCCTTACTATGAACTATGAGTTACCTTAAGGCTTTATCTAGTACCATTAGTTCTTATGAATATATTTGTTCTTAGTTTGGAATTTTTGGTATTTTAAGTTTTGAATTCATTGTTTATCTTGCAACACATCGTAGTTATTCTCTGAACGCCAACGTCATCTTCGTAGACGCCAAGAAATAAACGTTTAGACGTACGTCTTGAGAATAGGCAGCCTGATCTTATGACGTCACTAAGGCTTAAAATATTGACGTGCTCTTAACATGTTGACCCGCTATGATAGGTCAACACAAGATGTAGTGACCCGCTATGATAGGTCAACACCTGCATGTATACCTAGCATCACTGTATATTTAACCTCTTGTATACTATTGAAGGTATACTCTTATGGATGTTCCTCTTAATACAGCCACTTGGGCTGGACGGTAGAGCAACGATTTCGCTTCATGCAGGTCGGCGTTCAATCCCGGACCGTCCACAAGTTGTTTGGCACCATTCCTTTCCTCCCCGTCCCATCTCAAATCCTTATCCTGATCCCTTCCCAGTGTTATGTAATCGTAATGGCTTGGTGCTTTCCCCTGATAATTCGCTCCTCAGGCTTTAGAGTGTTCGAATTCCATCTCTTGAGTATATCGTGTTGCTGGTGTTTCGAACACATGTATACTGGGGCTACATCTTGTAACATTCACAGTGATATTGCATTGATCAAGATCTGGGCATACCTGGGGGAGGGTCGCGGGAGTTCTTCTACTTCCCGAGCCCGGCCTGACGCCAGGCTCGACTTGTGATAACTTGGTCCAACTGGCTGATGCTTGGAGCGGCCCGCGGGTCCACATATCCACTACAATCTAATTGGTCCGGTGCTTCCGGCAAGATTTTATCGTTTACATTTTTTACAATTATGAAACAGTTTACGAACTTCGAAACTTCGTAATCCAGCGTTATTATTGTTATAAACGACCACCTGTGCTTTGGAACAGTGTTTGAGCTCAGCTCCGTTCCTGTGCCAGGTAAGTACACTACGAGCTCACCATAGACCGTGCTACTTACCCCGCTCCTGTGCCAGGTAAGTACACTACGAGCTCACCATAGACCGTGCTACTTACCCCGCTCCTGTGCCAGGTAAGTACACTACGAGCTCACCATAGACCGTGCTACTTACCCCGCTCCTGTGCCAGGTAAGTACACTACGGGTTCACCATAGCTCGTGCTAATTGCAACTTTTTTTTCCCAGTAGCTGAATCTAAAACAACAACATGATATAGTCCTACTGATTCACCAATTTATACACTGAGCCGATAACTATTCAGAGTCTATATCTACACTGAAACGATATCAACCCGGAACCGGCATTTAGCTGATCAGAAATATCTACAGTACACTGAGCTGACATTTACACTGATCTGATATCTACCCTGAGAAAGGGAGGTGGACTGAGGGTGGTGGGACTGCCAGGAATGGAAAAGGGTGGGGCAGATGGAATAGGGGAAGTGGGACATGAGGGAAGAGGAGAGCCAATGGCAGATAGGGAAATCGCTAAGAAAGTTTGGTGGAAGAGGTACATTTAGGTATGCAGGAGGCGGTGGAGCTGTCAGGGTGGAGTGTGTACAGGTCGCCCGGGGCCAGCTCCTGCCACTAGGGCCTCGACAGCCACTAACGCCGGGTGACCAGGGGCGCGAGACATATATACAGCCTCGCCCTATAGGTCTCTTCTTGACGGGCTCACCACAGCACGTGCTACATGGACATTTCGTTCTGAGTAGCTAAATCTAAAACAATAACATATAGGTCTCTTGCTTCATAAAGCCAGGGGGGGAAGTAAACCAGGGTTTACAATATTGCTTCTGGAGCGGGATTAAGATTAGTGCTGTAAGGGACAGATGCTCCAAGCAAAGGACGTGGCTAACTAATGTATTTATGCACAACTGGGTAATTCACAGCATTGGTGATCAGTGAGTTATCCTGAGTGTGTTTATACCGTACGTTATATTATAAGTATGCGTAATGGCGCAGCATGGAATATATTTCGGTGGTCTATGCTGTATGGAATTAGCATAAATAAATACGAATGTTCGATATGCATTAGAACACAGTTCAGCGGAATTCATCCAAGCTTTTTACGGGTTTTCCATTTGCTCCGAGAAAGGTCATGGTTGTAGGAAGTTTCTGATTTTTGAGTCTGTTAACTATCATTATTTGTCTATAACAAGACCTATAACGTTTTCGAGTCTCAATACACAATCAACATGTTCTGTTTACATAACAGAAAACTTATTTCAAAGCCCAGAGGTTCTGGAGAAACTAAACATCGGTTCCACAGGAGGACTCACAAAATTTAAGAATTTCGGGTTCTGATGGGATCCCGTGGACCCAGAAGCGTTGATCATAGTAGTGAGGATGGTAATGTAATGGACAGTGTGTGTGAAGAAAGGACATGAACTGAATAATGTGATGTTTGTAGTGAGGATTTACGCTGCTGGTAATGACCTAAGTGTAGTTACATGATAACAGTTATGCTCGTGGTGTCCCGTCTTCCCAGTACTGTTTGCCGTATAACGCTTTGAAACTACTGGAGGCCGTGTGTGTCCCTGGCGTCGACCTGCCAGTTGGGGAGAGTCACCTAGCCTCCCACACAGCAGCAGCAGCAGACTGCAGCGTCATCCTCCGGGATAGGTAAGTCATCCCTCCATTAATCACAACATTAACGCGGTCTCCACCAGAGGAAGAGTTGGACAAGTGTAGTGGATACACCCGGAAAAATGTACCATCAAATGATAGCTCATGAGAGATGAGTGGAGTAGAATTTCAGTGGCGAGGAAGTAGGTGGGTAGTGGGGGAGTGCAAGACTTTGGCTGCGGTGTTAACACAGGTGGGGGTTAATTGACGGTAGACACGATGCCTCACACTTCTGGCTCCTACACCCACCACACCATCGTTTTGTTTATCATTCACCACTACCACCACACCCACTACCAGGAGGTCTTCACAAAAGAACCAGTTTTGGAGGCCCAGAGTGGGGGGATGAAAGGTGCCCAGAAGAAACACAGGTTCACAGGCCCAACCACTGTAGACGAGGCAAAATAAAGCCTGGAGGATCAAGGTGCAACCACGACCATACAACCAGCCTAAATATTCCTGTGGCTCCAGAAGGAACCTGCACAGGTACTTATCACCACACTAACTAAACATTTTATATCTCCAAGACAGAATGGGGAAAGTTATGCTAAAATATGATTAGAGTTCAATGACAAAGTTGCAAAAATACGACAAAAGATAGCTGGGTGGACTGTAATCTTTCTAGACTGTCAAGTAGCATTTGACACTGTTACTCTTCAAAGACTGCTGTCCAAGATGGAGAAACAAGCTTGGGTAACTAGGAAAACACTGGAAACTAGGAAAAGTTATCAATGGATGTACCAAAAGGCGTCCCACAAGGCTCGTTCCTGGGTCCGCTGTTGTTCCTAATTTATGTGAATGACCTACTAGAGGGAGTGAGAGAGGGAATTATCAGGGGAAAGCGCCGTTGTTGTTGTTTTAGATTTAGCTACTCAGAACGAATTGTCCATGTAGCACGGGCTATGGTGAGCCCCTAAGGGAAAGCGCCAAGCCATTACGACTATATAGCACCGGGACAGGGACAGAATAAAGATTTGGGATGGGACGGGGGGAAAAGAATGGTGCCCAACTACTTGGACGGTCGGGGATTGAACGCCGACCTGCACGAAGCGAGACCGTCCAGCCCAAGCGGTTGGGACCAGAGGGAGTGAGCTCATTCATGTCAATGTTAGCAGACAACGCAAAGTTGACAAGGCAAGTAAACAAAACAAGGATCTTGACAAATTCCAGGAGTAGGCAGAAAAGTGGCGTTAGTGTTCAACCTTAACCAGTGGAAAGTAATGAGGATGGAAAGTTCTTAAACAATTTCAAAACAACCTTATGGGAACCTCAGGCGAGGAAACACCTACATCAGAGTCGCCTCAGAACATAAACTCGACGAAGACACAAGAAGAACAAGCACTCAGGAAGTTCTGGGACAATTTTCAGAACAAACCTTGAACAAAATATCAACTTTTGTCTCATCAGTGAAAGAGAATGACACACTTAATAAATAATAGAGCCACAACCTTACTTCCAGCGCAAACAATAGACCTTAACAACACTCGCAAAGAGTGCCACTTTATGAAACACAACCATTACAGAAGTCCAAAAAAACAAGTAAAGGTTTCAAAAATTAAGGCACCAAACAATAGCAGAATAAATAAAATGGTATTATCCAACCTACCCACAGTGACTGCACTCCATCAGTACACTTGTATTGTAAATGCAACTCTTACATCTGGACTGATCTCCACATACTTTAAAAATGCCACAATCAGATTAATCCCAAAGCCATGAAAATCCTTAACCCAAACTGTAAACTACAGACCAATTTCTGTTCTCGACATACAGGGTAAAATATTCGAAAAACAAATTATTTAGACACTTGTGAAGAACATGGAAAAGGAAGAAAAATATCACACCAGGCAACATGGATTTAGAAATCATAGAAGGGCCTAGCCCTAGCTTCTGATGTCGAAATGTAATGTCGAAAAGAGAACAATGTAACACAGTGCTCAAAGATGTTTCAAAAGCTTTCGATAAAGTCTGGCACGCAGAGGCCTAAAATACATGATATCGGAGCTAGGACTTCCACAGAGATTTGCTGCCACACTCTGCAGCTTCATAGACAACAGAACAGCTAGGCTCAGTAAAGGCAGCTACTTGGGTAACATAATACAACTGAAAAGTGGAGTACCACAAGGAAGCTGCTTCTCTACTACGCTTGACAACATAGGTGCAACTGACCTGCCCCAACCCCAACATGGAGAATACATCACATACGCTGACGATGTCACCCAAATAATATGCCAACCGGGTCCAAAAAAATCCGCTACTAGCCGATAAGACCAAGCAGCAATTGAATCCATAAACAACTTTGAGAAACAATGAAAAATTAGCACAAATAAACAAAAGTTTCAGATAATACACATTGCAAAAAGAAACCCAGACCCCATTATCCTTGACAACCGTCCGATCCAATATACGGATGTAGGCAGAATACTGGTACTCATGATCAATAGAACGGGTATAAAATTTTCAGACAAAGGACAGAATACACAAGGCCAAAACAGCCTTAGAAAGATTGAAAAGATTCCGAAGCCTCAGTACAAACATACAGATACACTTATATAAAACACTAATCCGGCCGCATCTAGAGTATCCCCCAGTACCACTACACACCATAAAGAAAACTACAAGCAGTGCTATATAAGGCGCTGAGAAAGGCAGCAAAACACTGTCCACCATATGATGAGACGCCCCATTCCCACACTTGGTAACCCATGATGAGACGCCCCACTCCCACAGCTGGTGGTCCAAGATGAACCGCCCCACTCCCACAGCTGGTGGCCCAAGATGAGACGCCCCACTCCCACAGCTGGTGGCCCAAGATGAACCGCCCCACTCCCACAGCTGGTGGCCTAAGATGAGACGCCCCACTCCCACAGCTGGTGGTCCAAGATGAGACGTCCCACTCCCACAGCTGGTGGCCCAAGATGAACTGCCCTGCTCCCACAGCTGGTGGCCCAAGATGAGACGCCCCACTCCCACAGCTGGTGGCCCAAGATGAGACTCTCACCCCACTCCCACAGCTGGTGGGCCAAGATGAAATAATAATGACCCCCCTTAAGGCGAACATCAAAACATGTACCACATCATCTGAGTGAGCATATGTGAAAGCTACACAGTATTCACAGTATTCATCTATAGACACCCATATGTGCTGCAATTCACGTTAAGAACCTCTCACAGCTCCTTGACAAGAGAGCGAGCTTAGCTTAGCTGCCAACACCCCACATCGTGTCAGCAAAGGGTACAGCCCGCCTGTTATCGTAACTCCCACTGTATTTTTCCTATTTCCAAACTTCTCCCATCGCCTGTGCCTCTCCATCATCTTTAATAAAAAAAGGGTGGAAGGTGGGGGGGGGGTGAGGCGGCTCCATCACTTTTATAGCTACAAATTGCTTTATATTGCTGGCCCTCCTACGGGCGCTAAACCCTGAGCCTCCGCCAGTTACTTTGTCTCCATCTCTATACCCTCTTCCTCCCACTACACTCTTTCCCTACCAACTACCTCCCTCCCTCCTTCCTAATAACCCCTACTATCATTCCCAGTGAAGAATGCTCTCGCTGCCACCTCCACCACTTGACCTGGTGGAGGGGTGGCCACTTGACCTTGTGGAGGTGGTGGCCGCCGAACCACTTGACCTGGTGGAGCGGGTGGCCGCTCCACCTCTTGACCTGGTGGAGGGGGTGGCCGCTCCACCAAGTGGGTGCTGCTTGTAGAACTGAAAGTTAACTTCTCTGGAAGGAAAAACAGAAACGAGATGCGATAATTGTCTCAAAACCCTGACGAGGAGGTTCGACAAGGGGAACTTAATTCCTTATACAATGCCAGACTCCACGAGCTGAAACTTAAGCAAACGCCGACGGGCTCACCATAACACAGGTTATGGTGAGCCCGTAGTGGACTTTCCTGGCACAGGAGCGGGGCAAGTAGCACGGGCTATGATGAGCCGGTAGTGTATTTACCTGGCACAGGAGCGGGGCAAGTAGCACGGGCTATGATGAGCCCGTAGTGTATTTACCTGGCACAGGAGCGGGCAAGTAGCACGGGCTATGATGAGCCGGTAGTGTATTTACCGGCACAGGAGCGGGGCAAGTAGCACGGGCTATGATGAGCCCATAGTGTATTTACCTGGCACAGGAGCGTGGCAAGTAGCACGGGCCATGGTGAGCCCTTAGTGGACTTAATCAAGGAGCTGATAGTGTATTATGACTTTCAGATTCTTCACACCCGTCTTCTTTAAACTATACTTGCCACTTTTCCGTTTAGATCTGTAGTTGTCTGAAATCTTGCTTTCGTTCTCGTGTGTCTTGTATGGCTGACTGGTCGTTGTATGGTCTCAAGTATAACGTATACGTATAACGTTATGTGCTTCAGTGGTCATTAGTTATGGTGAGCGAAGGTCTGAAGACACACCTCTCGGGTGTTTAGCAGACAATTTGACAAGTTATTGCAGCAGGGTCGCCACACAACATGTACTGTGGTGGATATGTAGATTAGTGTGGGTGTACATCCTCGACCAGATTAGTGTGGGTGTACGGAAGAAGGATCTTATAACCAAGAGGCCGTGGTGGGCCTCGAGTGGAAGGATTTAGGGGTCCTGCCCCACCGTGCAAGAAACTCTGGTTGTCGAATGTCATAAATTAACACAAGGAAAGAACCCAATTAAGACGTCATCTGTGTGTAAAAGACGGAGAGTGAAGTGTACGAACCGGCGCTCCCGTTGGCCTCTCGTGTCGCTGTATGGTGTCAGCCCTGGTCCCATCACTGCTGGTGTCAGCCCTAGTGGCCCCATCACCGCTGGTGTCAGCCCTGGCCCCATCACCGCTGGTGTCAGCCCTAGTGGCCCCATCACCGCTGGTGTCTATTGCAGATCAAGCGGCGGATAAGGCCAAGAACTAGGGGGGGGGGAGGGAGGAGCGGAGGAAGGGATGGGTGTTCACCGTGAGGCAGTTTGAGAGGAATGCTTTTGTCCCGTGGGTTCTTAAGGGCGGGTGTTACTCTCTCTCTCCTGGCCGTAGTGGTCTTTGTGGCCTGCCTTACACACACCTCTGTGGCCCTGGGCCTTCCCACGTCTTGTGAGTGTGTGTGTGTACTCGCCTAGTTGTGCTATTGGGGGATGAGCGCCTTTTTTTTTTTTTTTAAGTTTCCGCCTCTCAACTGTCAGTCCACTCTTGTACAGGTTCCTGAGCCTATTGGGCTCTTATCATATCTACATTTGAAACTGTGTATGGAGTCAGCCTCCACCACATCTCTGCCTAATGCACTGCTCAGGTCACTGATCTCAGACTTTGTGCGTTGCTCAGGCTGTTAACTACTCTTACACTGAAAAAGTTCTTTCTAATGTCTGTGGCTAATTTGAGTACTAAGTTTCCACCTGTGTCCCCTTGTTCGAGCACCACCCGTGTTAAATTGTGTCTTTAGCTACCTTAGCCATTCCCCAGATAATTTTGTATGTGGTACTCATGTCTCCCCCCTAACTCACGTCTTCCAGCGACGTGAGGTCCAGTGCACGTGGCCTTTCCTCGTAACTCATACCTCGTAGTTCTGGAACTAGTCTGATGGCATTCCTTTGATCGTTCTCCAATTTGTCTTGTGCTTGACTAGATATGGACTCCATGCTGGTGCCACATACTCCAGTATTGGTCTGACATATGTGGTATACAAGGCTCTAAATGATTCCTCACACATCTGTCTAAAGGCCATTCTGATGTTACCCATTCCTGCATATGCCGCTGATGATATTCTATATGTGGGCTTCAGGAGACAGATTCAATGCAAAACCAACCTATACATCCCTCTGCCAGTTTGATGGAGGATTACATCCCCAGTACAGAGACCACTAGACTACCAGGGCTTAACACCAGCCGTCGCGAACTGAGACTAAGCTGCCCATGTGCTGGAGAGATGAGCACCAACACCACACAACGAGAAAGTCCAAATATTTTGGACAGCCAAATGGTTATTTTCTCAATCACTATATAATCAATACCAGCAGCTGCTGCATTGCTCAGAAAATGACAACACAGAATATTCCTATCTGGCAGTTTGGGCTCAATTCCAAAAATTGGCCAACTCCAACACCACTAATTTCAATTTAATAAATTATCAAATAAAGAGCTATGAACCTGACAATTTTTTGAATACTTTTGAAGAACAGGAATTAGGAGAAAAAGTAGCCATGCAGGTGGCAGTCAACGCCCATCGCATATTGATGCTTGCAGGTCACGGTGTGTATCGAGGGCCACCAACCATTGGGACTTGGGAACTTATTTACAAAGCATATAAGTATGTCGCTTGATGCTCTGTAAGTCCATAGTTGATACTGTTTCTGGGAATTAGGTGTGACCCTCAACATTTACTGCCTGTCTCTGTGGCTTGTTCTTAAACACCCCCGTGGTGAAGTGAGGAGGTTAGTGATCACAGACTGTGTGTGCTGCTCAGGTCACTGATCTCAGACTGTGCGCTGCTCAGGTCACTGATCTCAGACTCTGTGCGCTGCTCAGGTCACTGATCTCAGACTGTGTGCGCTGCTCAGGTCACTGATCTCAGACTGTGTGCACTGCTCAGGTCACTGATCTCAGACTGTGTTCGCTGCTCAGGTCACTGATCTCAGACTTTGTGCGCTGCTCAAACGCACAAAGTCTGGCCAGATGTTCGAATAATCCTCTGACGACCTCTGTTCGAACCCCACTCCCTGTAAATGCTTCTCTCGTGTACTACATACCAATACTTGCCACCAAACTAGGTGAGTTCACACATGTGTGTGTGTGTATTATATATGCATAATACATATATACACACACATACACGTGTTTCCATAAGTAGCAAAGAGATGACGAAGAAAACTTACGCCAGTAGTCGCTATCATTTTTCCCGCAAAATGGCTGCCTGGAGTGAAGGGTGTTGGGAGGCAAAATTTAAGAGACAGATAACGAGAATAAGTGAATAGTGTGCGGACGAGTGAAAAGTAGGAGGGTTT
The DNA here is from genome assembly GCA_020271785.1 of Procambarus virginalis. Classification (NCBI taxonomy): domain Eukaryota; kingdom Metazoa; phylum Arthropoda; class Malacostraca; order Decapoda; family Cambaridae; genus Procambarus; species Procambarus virginalis. Next base: position 43,543,460 of record WNGS01164858.1, read on the forward strand.
GTTCTGCGGGGAACCCCCCTTAAGTGGGGTATGCACACACACACACACACACACACACACACACACACACACACACACACACACACACACACACACACACACACACACACACACACACACACACACACACGGTCCTATCTTGTTTATGATATATGTAAGTGATCTCCCGGAGGGTATAGACTCATTCCTCTCAATGCTTGCTGACGGTGCCAAAATTATGAGAAGGATTAAGACAGAGGAGGACTGCTCGAGTCTTCAAGAAGACCTAGACAAACTAAAGGAATCGTCGAACAAATGGTTGTTAAGAGTTTAACCCAGGCAAATGTAATGTAATGAAGATAGGTGTAGGGAGCAGGAGGCCAGTTGCAAGGTATCATTTGGGAGATTAAATTCTTCAAGAGTCAGGGAGAGAGGAAGATCTGGGGTTGATATCACGCCAGACCGGTCCCCTGAAGCCCATATCAAGAGGATAACATCAGCAGCATATGCCAGGTTGGCTAACATAAGAACGCCATTTAGACACTTGTGCAAGGAATCATTCAGAACTTGTATACCACCTATGTCAGACCAATCCTGGAGTATGCCAGGCCCAGCAGGAGTCCATATCTAGTCAAGCATAGACTAAACTGGAAAAGTTCAAAGTTTGCCACCAGACTAGTACCCGGGCGAGAGGTATGAGCTACGAGGAGAGACTACGGGAATTAAACCTCACGTCACTAGAAGACAGAAGAGTTAGGGGGGATATGATCACCAGTACAAGATTCTCAGAGAAATTGACAGGGTAGATAAAGACAGGTATTTAACACAAGGGGCACACGCACTAGGGACACAGGTGGAAACTGAGTGCCCAAATGAGTCACAGAGATATTAGAAAGATTTTTTTTAGTGTCAGAGTGGTTGACAGATGGAATGCATTAGGAAGTGATGTGGCAAAGGCTGACTCCATACACAGTTTCAAATGTAGATATGATGAGCCCAATAGGCTCAGGAATCTGTACACCAGTTGATTGACAGTTGAAAGGCGGGACCAAAGAGCAAAGTTACAACCCCCGCAAGCACAAATAGGTGAGGAAATAGGTGAGTACACACGCACGCAGGAGGGAAGGGGAAAGGGAACTATCAGGGGCAAGGGAGAACAGTAAAGGAACAGTACTCAGGGAGAAAGTACAAAGCCATTGCAACTATATAGCACTGGGAAGGGGACAGGATGGGACGGGGGAAAGGAATGGTGGCCCAAGCACTTGTGGACGGTCGGGGATTGAACGCCGACCCTTCAAAAAGCGAGACCATCGCTCATCCGTCCAGACCAACTCCGAAATAGATGCAACAGAGCTAATAACGAATACATAAAAATAAGAAGATATCTGAAAGGACACTACGTAAAAGGTAGATATGATAGTGAAATAGATCATTCATTGTGCTAGACAACCAGCTGCTAGAGGCGGGGTCCAAAAGCTAAACCTCGATACTGCAGGTACAAATAGACGAGTAGAAATAGGCGAGTACACACAAGTTATGAGGAACGGGGGAGGGGCTTCCAGGTCTCTGGCATTTATGAGTGGCAGGTAATAATATGGGGAGTGGCCAGGGAGGGTGAGGTGACGGCTCGTGTACTCACCTATTTGTGCTTGCAGGATCGAGCATTGCCTCTTGGATCCCGCCTTTCGAGCATCGGTTGTTTACAGCAATGACTCCGGTCCATTTCCCTATCATATCTAGTTTAAAATTATGAACAGAATTTGCTTCCACAACCTGCTTCTTCAGTGCATTCCATTTTCCCACTACTCTCACTCTAAAAGAAAACTTCCTAACATCTCTGTGACTCATCTGAGTTTCCAGCTTCCACCCATGTTCCCTTGTTCTGTTACTATTCCGTGTGAACATTTCATCTATTTCCACTCTGTCAATTCCCCTGAGTATTTTATACGTTCCATCATATCCCCCCTCTCCCATTTTTTTCTAGTATCGTAAGGCTCAGTTCCTTCAGGCGCTCTTCATGCCCCGTCCCTCGTAACGCTGGGACGAGTCTTGTTGCAAACTTCTGAACCTTTTCCAGTTTCCTTATGTGTTTCTTCAGGTGGGGACTCCATGATGGGGTGGCATACTCTAAGACTGGTCTCATGTAGGCAGTGTAAAGCGCCCTAAATGCCTCCTTACTTAGGTTTCTGAATGATGTTCTAACTTTTGCCAGTGTAGAGTACGCTGCTGTCGTTATCCTATTTACATGTGCCTCGGGAGTTAGATTAAGTGTTACGTCCACGCCCAGGTCTCTTTCTCGCGTCATCACAGGTAGGCAGTTCCCCCTTCATTGTGTACTATCCCTTTGGTCTCCTTTCACCTAATCCCATTTCCATAACTTTACATTTGCTCGTGTTGAACTCCAGGAGTCATTTCTCTGATCATCTCTGCAACCTATTCAAGTCCTCTTGGAGGATCGTACAATCCTCATCTGTCACACCTCTGAGAATTTTGTAGGTAGTGATCATGTCTCCCCTTACTCTTCTGTCTTCCAGTGTCGTGAGGTGCATCTCATACAGCCTTTCTTCGTAATTCATGCCTCTTACTTCTGGGACTAGCCTAATAGCATACCTCTGAACTTTTTCCAGCTTTGTCTTGTGCTTGACAAGGTACGGGATCCATGCTGGGGTGGCATGGAGTGTGTGTGTGTGTGTGTACTCACCTAGTTGTACTCACCTAGTTGTGCTTGCGGGGGTTGAGCTCTGGCTCTTTGGTCCCGCCTCTCAACCGTCAATCAACAGGTGTACAGTTTCCTGAGCCTAATGGGCTCTATCATATCTACACTTGAAACTGTGTATGGAGTCAGCCTCCACCACATCGCTTCCTAATGCATTCCATTTGACAACCACTCTGACACTAAAAAAGTTCTTTCTAATATCTCTGTGGCTCATTTGGGCACTCAGTTTCCACCTGTGTCCCCTAGTGCGTGTGCCCCTTGTGTTAAACAGCCTGTCTTTATCAACCCTGTCGATTCCCTGAGAATGTGTGTGTGTGTGTGTGTGTGTGTGTGTGTGTGTGTGTGTGTGTGTGTGTGTGTGTGTGTGTGTGTGTGTGTGTGTGTGTGTGTGTGTGTGTGTGTGTTTACGAATGATTGAGTGGTGGGCGTAGGCAGACCCACACTCCCTATGATAACAAATAGGTAGAACTAACAAACAGGAGAGAGACGGCAGCAAGGGGTGACTATGCAGTGTTTACAAAGACAAAACACCTTATTCTTTAAGCAAGTTTAAACACCTTCCAGCGAGACAATATGAGAAAGAAAGGGAACTATCCGAGAGAGAGCCCCCAAGCCATTACGACTACATAGCACTGGGAAGGGATCAGAATAAGGATTTGGGATGGGACGGGGGGGGGGTGAACAAGGAATGGTGGCCCTTGTACAGAGTCGGGGTTCAATCCCCGACCACTTGGATGGTCGGGGATTGAACGCCGACCTGCATGAAGCGTGGTAGTAATGAGGAGGGCGGGAAGTATGGGGACATCCCTCACAGCCTGCACCACACACGCCTTCACACTCCCCCCCGGCCCAGGAAGCCTTCTCCCCTTTCATGACCTCACGTCCGCTGTTGGCCCCCGACACCACAACAAATCAGAAGAGAACAGTACTAAATCGAAGGGTATTGAAGCCTCCAGGACTCTCGCGAGTGGCGTCACAGCGCCCAGTGTACCCAGTGTTAATGATAGAGATGAAGAGTGGTGGTGAAGGGGGAGGTAACTGGACATTGATGGGTAGTTCCCCCATCCTGACCCGCTTGTATAAAACACTGCTTCGCCCCACATGATGTTCCCTGGCAGCCAGCGGGCACTGCTACACCCCGGACACTAGGAGCCGTGTGTATATACCTCCACATGCTGTCGCTCTGGACTCTGGTGAGGACTGTTTTAGACGGAATTCGAGGCAGTATTACGTTAAAGCTTGCTGCACATAGATGCTAGTGGACCTGTGTGACCCTTCTGTTGCTCTGCCAGCCTCAGACGTGTTCTAAAGTGTGTCGGGAAGAGTGCCGGTTGGAATGTGTTATCAGGAAGAGTGCAGGTTGGAAGGTGGTGTCAGGAAGAGTGCAGGTTGGAAGGTGGTGTCAGGAAGAGTGCAGGTTGGAAGGTAAAGTCGACGCAGAGAGCCTGCTAGTGGGAAAGACCAGGACGGGTTGGCTGGATCACTACTCACATCCACGTTGAAGTCTCCCTACAGCCAGTCATCGGAGATCGTGACCCTGTTGAATGCGTCTCTATTAATTCACTTTTAATGGCACGAAAAGTTCGTGTTCTTTCAGCCATATTCCTGGGCCGTCTGTTCTTACGGGTGACATTACAATTGTATTAGTTATCTAAATATTGGGTAATTAAGCAAAACCTGTTCTTTAATTGAGGACTAACGTATAATTACAGCTGTTTATGGTTCATACGGTATTGAATATTCCATTCCATTTTTATTTACATTATTGAACGCTTGCGAGAGAATGGGATGTTCTGGAAACATCCCAGCCTGTTGTAGAACAGACTAAGGATATTGTATAGTTTAACTTGCACATACATATAGCAGTAAATAGGTACCTGGGAGTTAGACAGCTGCTACTGTGTGTGTAACAAAAAGGAGGCCTGGTCGAGGATCGGGCCACGGGGACGCTAAGCCCCGAAATCATCTCAAGATATACCCTGAAGATTACTATCTACACAATATAGACAATAAATTCGTAGACTCCTCGGCTGTCTTACGAGATATCCTCAACAGAAAAAAGCTAATTATCTCAACTTCGCCATCTTGATAAGTTCTGTACAGCACAGCCTTCTAGATTACGCTTCTTGACCTTCTTGCACAGCTACACCAAGACGCACGCATGCCTACCCTGAAACACCTTTGAGGTGTATTCGGAAATTTTGGTGTCCTTGAGGGTGTGAATGTCATCCTGGTGACCTTTCAACCTGTGGCACCGAGGCCAAAGGTGACGAAAATATATATATAACTTCGTAGATGTCAAACTGCAAGGGAAGGGAAGGGAATTGTCGGGAAAGCGCCAAGCCATGACGACTATATAGCACTGGGAAGGGATAAGGATATGGGGTGGGGCGGGGAGGAAAGGAATGGTGTCCAACCACTTGGACGGTCGGGTATTGAACGCCGACAGTAATAATCTTGCAGCGGTGACGAGACAATGTTCAGGCATCTAGTGCAAATGTTTCTTCCTTGCAAAGATGAATCTTTACATTTTTTATAAATTATTTATTCCGGTGTTTACCACTAGGCCTACATTTAATCACGTGCATATTGTATTATTCAAATAAATTAGTAACGGGAACATTCATAGACATATAGAAAAGCTATATTGTGTAATTTAATGTAATCATAAAATGTTGTCACTGCTCTGTGATAGAGAACGCTGTCAACGCTCTCCGTGATAGAGAACGCTGTCATCGCTCTCCGTGATAGAGAACGCTGTCATCGCTCTCCGTGATAGAGAACGCTGTCATCGCTCTCCGTGGTAGAGAACGCTGTCATCGCTCTCCGTGGTAGAGAACGCTGTCATCGCTCTCCGTGGTAGAGAACGCTGTCATCGCTCTCCGTGATAGAGAACGCTGTCATCGCTCTCCGTGATAGAGAACGCTGTCATCGCTCTCCGTGATAGAGAACGCTGTCATCGCTCTCCGTGATAGAGAACGCTGTCATCGCTCTCCGTGATAGAGAACGCTATCATCGCTCTCCGTGATAGAGAACGCTGTCATCGCTCTCCGTGATAGAGAACGCTGTCACCGCTCTCCTTTATAGAGAACGCACCTTGGCAGAGAACTCTTAGGCAGGAAAGGTTACCTCAAGAGGCAAAGGACTTACCTAAACGTCTCCTCCAGCAGGTTACTCGCCGCCGTCGTGCGGGAAGTGCAAAGTCACCAAACGCCGCCTCAAACTACGGAAATACTGCCGCCGAGACTATGGTAAGAGGCGCTCCAGTAGAGACCCGAGAGGCTCTAGACTCGTGCTCTATGTTGCTGGGAGAAGGAGTGGATGTTGGTGGTGGTGGTGGTAGATGTTGTTTGTGGTGGTGGTGGTAGATGTTGTTTGTGGTGGTGGTGGTAGATGTTGTTGTTGGTGGTGGTGGTTGGTAGCGGTGGTGATGGAAGTTGGTGGGGATCGCGTAAGATTAATGAGTGTTGTGATGAAGATGTTCTCTGATAGGTATGGGTGATTGTTTTTGGAGGGTTACAGCATAGGGAATAAGGGTGTTAAAGTGATCGCGGAGGAGTAACGGGTTTAGGGTGAGTGTGGAGGTGTGAGAGTGAGTGTGGAGGTGTGAGAGTGAGTGTGGAGGTGTGAGAGTGAGTGTGGAGGTGTGAGAGTGAGTGTGGAGGTATGAGGGTGAGTATAGAGGTTTGAGGGTGTATGGTGAGTGTGGAGGTGTGAGGGTGAGTGCGGAGGTGTGAGGGTGAGGGTGGAGGTTTGAGGACGAGGGTGGAGATGTGAGGGGTGAGTGTGGAGGTGTGAGGGGTGAGTATGGAGGTTGTGAGGGTGAGTGTGGAGATGTGAGGGTGAGTGTGGAGGTGTGAGGGTGAGTGTGGAGATGTGAGGGTGAGTGTGAGGGTGAGTGTGGAGATGTGAGGGTGAGTGCGGAGGTGTGAGGGTGAGTGTGGAGGTTTGAGGGTGAGTGTGGAGGTGTGAGGGTGAGAGTGGAGGTGTGAGGGTGAGTGTGGTGGTGTGAGGATGAGTGTGGAGGTGTGAGGGTGAGTGTGGAGGTGTGAGAGGTGAGTGTGGAGATATGAGGGTTTAGTGCAGTGGGGTGAGTATGGAGGTGTGAGGGTGAGTGTGGAGGTGTGAGGGTGAGTGTGGAGGTGTGAGGGTGAGTGTGGAGGTGTGAGGGTGAGTGTGGAGGTGTGAGGGTGAGTGTGGAGGTGTGAGGGTGAGTGTGGAGGTGTGAGGGTGAGTGTGGAGGTGTGGAGGATGAATGTGGAGGTGTGAGGGTGAGTGTGTAGTGTGAGGGTGAGTGTGGAGGATGAGTGTGGAGGTGTGAGGGTGAGTGTGGAGGTGTGAGGGTGAGTGTGTAGTGTGAGGGTGAAGGAGTGTGACCAGAGACCAACACTCGGGTTATCTCTTCAGCACTGGTGGCGCGGGTGTTCAACAAGGAAGTACTGGGCGAGTACACCCGGTTCGACATCCAGGTGACCAACGTGTTCAAGAGGACCCGGTCTGATCGGGTGAGGCGAGGCGGAGACCAGCTCTGGGTGAGGAACGAAGACCTCACTTGCAAGTGTCCAGACATCAAGATGGGCTAGTGAGTATCCCAGCCCTCGCTGGGCCTCTACACCCACCTACAGTACTCTATAGGTCATCCAACCACTTGGGCTGGACGGTAGAGCGACGGTCTCGCGTCATGCAGGGACGGCGTTCAATCCCTGACCATCCAAGTGGTTGGGCCACTATTCCTTTCTTCCCCGTCCCATCCCGAATCCTATATATATCTACGTAGTCTCAGCTCGAATAAGGTATCTATCAGTATCTATCGCAGTTGGACTTGAATAGGGATCTTTATGAAGTAAAGTGTGTGGGCAAAGACACGGACACACACACTAGAGCATTATATCTTAGACTGATAAAAAACTGAACCATTTAGAGATAAATCTAAATTTATTAAGATTTCCATTTACTGCAGCCATTTTCCTCAAGCTGCAGGAAATGTCATTGTGAGATTTTTCTCTACGCCTACCTCCCTTAGGAGGTGGACTACAAGTTTAAAGGCTGCTCTTGGCAGTTAAGCATGAGTCCAGTAGAAAAAGGAGAAGCGGGAGCAAACCGCCAGGCTTCCACCAGCAGGGGTGGAAACCTGTCCACAATAGGCCGCTGGTTCCTCCTAGTTAAACATGACGTTAAAACCAATAAAGGGTAACCGACGGGTTCTCACAATCAAATTTTATATTTGTTGTGTGGCGCTATGAATTGGAATTCGAATTCCCAGGAGCGCAGCCGTCATATCAAAGATTTAAAACAGCAATATCAAATATATATCAGAACAATGGGAGTGGTACAGAATAGTTGAAGGTTGACATCAAAGACTGTTAACAAATAACAATTTATTATAACAAGAGACTAGACTACTACATTAAAACAAAAGAATGTCAATGACGTTACTCGAACATAAGCGTGCCCACAGAGGAATCAACACGCAAGCAAGAACTAACAGATCTATAATCACAATTACAACAAATGACACAGTGAGTTCTGGAACACGTCTCCAGTAACCTCCTAACTGTTCTACGCCTCAGTGCAGTCTACACCTGCAATAGCGGTTGCAATGCAATCAAATCAGTAGCCTTTCAATGACATCAATAACTAATGGGTTCACTGGCAACTCCAGCACCCTTCCTCAAATTAATCTTTACGTTAATGTCCATCCAGTGGCACCATAACCAACAGCTAAATAGCAACCCTTGCTGTGTGGCTGCATACTGAACTAACCTGAACACAGGTGTGCCCACTGATGACGCAATATTGCAAACTCAAAGAAAAATATCAC
>WNGS01164858.1:43569569-43580683 GCA_020271785.1 Procambarus virginalis
AAATCTAACAGGATATATATATACTTTTTCTGTTTAATATGAACAAGATTCATTTAATGAACACACATAAATGTGATCCGTTATGTACACTATTGAGGGAAAAAAAGTACACAGTAAGAGAGCATGAAGCAGTATATATAATTATAATGACTACCTTGCCGTTAAGAATTGGAACAAATATTAGTGACACAAGTGAACATCGACACAACCCAGTCAGTTCTTGAGGCAGCTCCGGCGCTGCGCTACTCTACGTGTTAAGCTTAGAGAGTGGTGATGAACAGTACGACTTGCTGCTAATATTCACTCTCTTGGGCTCGGCTTTTACAGCTTTTTAAAAATTACATTTCCCCTTCCCCCCCCCCCACCATAAAGTACGGACATGACAATAATCCCCCCCTCTCCCCCCCCTCCAAAGAGACTATGGCTACATTGATATTCCTGTGTACCCCTAATTCGTGACCCCACCTCCTTTCATTCGCGACCCTACCTCCCCTCATTCGCGACCCTACCTTCCCTCATTCGCGACCCTACCTTCCCTCATTCGCGACCCCACCTCCCCTCATTCGCGACCCTACCTCCCCTCATTCGTGACCCCACCTCCCCTCATTCGTGACCCCACCTCCCCTCACCCGCGTAACTCGACGCCGTTCCTCATCCTCGCGTCGAACCATTGCACTTGTTCCTATTATGTACTCGCATAATAAGCAACGGTTCTGATCACAACTCCCGCAGTCCTCTTCCTCAGGAGGAGGAACTTGGGCCCCGAGCAGCGTCGCCTGCACGGTGGTGTGGCCGACGGTGAGTTGCTCAGTACCTCGACGGCCGACACTTCTTCGCGGCCTTCTTCAGGAAGCGGCGCATGCGCAGTTGCTTGTTATTGCGCCAGCGGATGATGATTGACTGGCGGTTGATGACTAGACCTGGTCGCTGCTTCCGCTCCTTCCTCCCGAGGATCAAGTACTCGCTACGGAACAAATAACACCACATAGTCAAAATAATATAAATTCTTTAATACAAGAAGGCTGATGATGCTTCAATATTTAAATCCATTTGGACAAATGATTGTAGTGCACCCTATACTCATCCTGTGAGCAGTAGCACAAAAAGGATTACAGAGGGCACAAAAGGTCTTTATCAGACCTCAACGGATATTATTGTATTAACATTTACATCTACCCAGCATACTTTATAATGTCAGCTAGTTAGAGAGAATCTTCCATTTCAAAAGCAGTGTATTTAAAGTTAATCATAATACATTAGTGGTAGGCCTTTTCGCTAATACATAACTGTTTTAGCTATGGAAGTGTTACAGAGTCACAGGGGAGCTGCTGTTTGTCACTTTTAGTCTTCACAATACACTACTTGTTTCTTAATTTCATATGTCGTTTATCTACTGGAAGCGAGACTTGGGCACAGTGCAAGGATTTCAGAGATTTTATCCTTAGTAATAACATGTTATGACTGTGAGGAGATGTAGAATCTCCTCAGCTAGTTTTCCTAGTTTCTAGAATAGGCTAGTCGCTCTAGGGACTCTAGAAACTGAAGCTTTCAAATTTACATATACTTGTTGGGTATCATATGAAAGCTTATGTTAAATGCTGTCAGTTAAAACTAGTTAGAGGTCTGTGATTGCTCTGTAGAGAGAATTACAGCAAAATTTGCCTGTTCTGTGAAACAGAGAGGGTAGTATAACAAAAACCGTTAGAGGTGGAGGGGGGACAGTGGGGCGAACGCTGCCTCCCCCCCACCAAGGGAGACATTGAGACGTTGTGTTAGGCCTCACCCTCCTTGTGACGTCACGCCACGCCACAGGCGAGGGGCACGTTTGATTGGTCTAGGCACCCCTACTCCTATGCCGAGTTTTGGCGCGAGAAGCTGTCATTGGAAGCGGCATCAGGACCAGTGCCGGCTTCCTGCTGATTGGTCAAGACAAGGTAGGGGGAGAAATATGGGATGTGGGCCTCTCTGGCCCGCCAAAGTGGTAGTTTGAATTGGGCAGCCAGGGTGTGAGTAGTGTCTAGGTGAGGGGTGGCGGGCCTGCCACCCCCACCACCGTTATCGCTCCTGTCGTTCTGTTTACTCATATTGCATGGCACTCCAGCCACCCTGGGTGTGTCGAAGCCCAAATTGCGAGAAACTGGGACTTGGACTTTGAATTCCGCCCGACGTCGTCCATGTGGTAGGTGACGCCGGCCAGTGTCACCCTGTCACCCCAGTGTAAGAGCGAGTCATGCTCTGGTATGATGGGGTTGTTAGTGATTCCCCATCCATGTGTGTATGCCACGCGGCCACCCAGGCCGCCCCTGGCCGCCCCCTGGCCGCTCGCGGCCACCCGCCGCCGCCCAGCCAGCACCCACCCACCATCCACCCACCTTACACCGCGCGCGAGCTGCTCGGGTGGGGTGGGGTGGGGTGCTGTGACGTCACGCGCCACCCGTGGCCACCCTCCTGAAGGCCACGCAGTGGCCACATGTTGGCCACCACCTTTGGCCACCCCCTTGGCCACATTCCCAGGACAGCCTAAGGCCACATCTTGTCGACGCACGAGGAGCAAGCTAAGTGTTGACAGCCAGGTGGTAAGGACCTGGGAAATGAGGAAATGTGTGGAAGGAAACGTGAGTACTTTATCAGTGTCTCAGATTAGTGGAAATCATAGTAGAAAAGTTGTGTGAGCCCCTAGCCCGGCCAGGCTAGGGAAGTAGCTGAGACGCCCGTCTGTGGCATGCCCAGGTGACTGTGGGGCAGTACCTGGAGAGGGAAATTGTCACTGTAAATCACGTAGTGTTATAATTATATATCTGTAGATATATTGTTGTGTGTAGACTGACTAGAGTTTGGGACCAGTCAGTGTAGAGAAATCATCATATAAATGATCCAGTCTGGCGATTCTGTATAATCGTCCAGCCTTGGTTAGTGCCATGGTACCTCATTATGTAATTAGGCCAGGTTAGAGTTAATTAAGCAGGCCCGTGGGGCAGGGTTATTAGTGAATATCCTGAGGTCTGTGTATATCTCCTGTTGATTAATTACATTGTTATGGAGGCCATTTCCATATGTTTCATTTGCATGTTGCATGTATGTGTTGTGTGGTGAGTCAGTAGATGTGATCGCTGACTGATTGCCTAATGATGTCATTAGCATGGGGGGCATGCTGACGGTATCATTATGTGCAGGTTTGTGCAGTGTTATCAGGTATACGATATTACTGTCCTAGGAACTGTGTTGAGGATTTAAAGGGACCCTTTGAGTATTCAGGGAAATTCTCAGTCACTTAATGAGAGCGAGCAATTAGTTAATTTGCCTAATTATGGGAGAATTAGTGCCAGCTGTCCGCGTAGAGCGACGGTGTCTTATATTAACGTAAATTGTCTTGCTGAAGCCACCGGGATCGGGCGATCTTTTGCAACGTTTGCAAGATTAGAGGGACAGTAAGATTGGTATACCTTGATTGTTGCAAAACCGTGTGTTATTACTGTGTGGGCATAGTAATTAACGAGTTGCAGTAGTCGCAACCGTATGTGGGCAGTGCTATTTTATAATGTTTTGCATGCCATTATATGTGTGACCTATGTAACCTTAGGGTTACTTTGTTTCTTTAAGTTGTGTTGAGTACTTAAGGATTCAGTGAGTTAATTAGGGGTAATTAACTGGATAAGGGGGTGCACACTTGAAGTTGTTGAATGAGTGAGTGCTGTTATGGGAGAACAGTGTTGAACTTGAGCTTGTGGGAATACGTGTCCGGTGCAATTAATTGTCCGTGTGACAATTAATTGACCACTCTAGCTAATTATGTAATTAGCATTCTCATCATGAATTCACGTAGTGGGAGAGGATCTGTCAGAGTCTGTCAGTGATAGTGCTAACGTCAGTTGCTCGAGACTAACTGCCTTTCAGGGTTGGGGCAATTAGTGGCTCATGATAATTAGTGGAGTAATTAACGTCTGGAGTCTTGAGGACTCAGATGACTCGGTAAAGCGAGGTCATGGGGTTAGCATAATACGTTATATTAATCATATTCTGTCTGGTGACAGTGGATTAAGTTGCACTCATTGTTAATTAGGGTAATTAACTCCTCTTCCGTGAATTCACAGTGTTTGATGAGACCTGCTTAGGCAGTGCGGAGTGAGACGTATTTATGTATGATTAATTATCGGTCCTGGTGACAGTTAATTAATTGCTCAAGGCTAATTAGGGTAATTAGCACTCATTAGTAAGTAAACGTAATTAGTGATACACAGACTGTTGAGAAGCCACCCACTTGGGGTAGGCTTAGTTAACGTAACTCAATTGGGATGTAATTAGTGGTCCGTTTGACCTTAATTAAGAATTACTCACTGAATACTTGCAAGGAGTCAAGTGTGATGTAATTTAAGAGTTTGAGTTATTGTGACAAGAGGACTTGTGTTAACGTAGAGTACTATCATGTTGTTGTCTAGAGTGAGACACTTGTTGTGATTAAAGTAGTACTTGTTGCTGACTGCTGTGATCAGTCAATTTCCATCATTATTCACATAATCAATGTTGCAATTGATTAAGGCAATTTCTTTTGGTTATCGTCTAGTGACGAGGGTAAAGTAACTTAGGGATGAGTGGAGCTGTGTCCCAGAATCCCACCTTGCCTGACTGTGTTCACTTTAGTTGTGATAGGGGTGAGTCACTGTTAGACTACCCACCTGATTACGGGGGTCGCTCCTGTTGGACTGGAGGGCCTTAAGCTTGTGATTAGAGTAGCTGCCACTAGGAAGTCGTGTCACTATTGATTGCTTGCTTGTGTCATCAGTGGATAGATTGTTCAGTTAGTTCATGTTGTCAGCCCGAAGTGTCAGCAGGATGGAGCCTGCTGTCATTTCTCGAGGGGCTGTTGAATAGCTGTGTTGCAAATGCCACTGGTTGGACTGTAACGTAATTAAATCACACGCTGTGGTGTAACTTAGTCTGTGATATTTTTCTTTGAGTTTGCAATATTGCGTCATCAGTGGGCACACCTGTGTTCAGGTTAGTTCAGTATGCAGCCACACAGCAAGGGTTGCTATTTAGCTGTTGGTTATGGTGCCACTGGATGGACATTAACGTAAAGATTAATTTGAGGAAGGGTGCTGGAGTTGCCAGTGAACCCATTAGTTATTGATGTCATTGAAAGGCTACTGATTTGATTGCATTGCAACCGCTATTGCAGGTGTAGACTGCACTGAGGCGTAGAACAGTTAGGAGGTTACTGGAGACGTGTTCCAGAACTCACTGTGTCATTTGTTGTAATTGTGATTATAGATCTGTTAGTTCTTGCTTGCGTGTTGATTCCTCTGTGGGCACGCTTATGTTCGAGTAACGTCATTGACATTCTTTTGTTTTAATGTAGTAGTCTAGTCTCTTGTTATAATAAATTGTTATTTGTTAACAGTCTTTGATGTCAACCTTCAACTATTCTGTACCACTCCCATTGTTCTGATATATATTTGATATTGTTGTTTTAAATCTTTGATATGACGGCTGCGCTCTGGGAATTCGAATTCCAATTCATAGCGCCACACAACAAATATAAAATTTGATTGTGAGAACCCGTCGGTTACCCTTTATTGGTTTTAACGTCATGTTTAACTAGGAGGAACCAGCGGCCTATTGTGGACAGGTTTCCACCCCTGCTGGTGGAAGCCTGGCGGTTTGCTCCCGCTTCTCCTTTTTCTACTGGACTCATGCTTAACTGCCAAGAGCAGCCTTTAAACTTGTAGTCCACCTCCTAAGGGAGGTAGGCGTAGAGAAAAATCTCACAGCTGGCGCCCAACGTGGGGCTATGCAACTTGGGTTCGAGCCCATGCAGGGCAGTCTCATTGATTTTTAAAGTAACATAAAAGTTATCATTACAGAACAATGTGGGCCAGGATGGTTGAAGGTATGTTTGTGCACGGTTGTCACACACAGGTACACACACACCACACACACTGTAGGAAAGAGGTATTTCATGGTAAATATGGTGAAATTTGTCTGGCTTTTCGTGGCTGCTAGCTAGGGGACATTGACACACTCGTGAGTGAGTGGGGTCAGCTCAGCAGCAGGTGTCGTGGACACCAAGCCAGCGTGCAACAGTGGTTGCAAGGGTGCACTCAGGATATGCCTGAGGTGCAAGACACCACCTACCTGAGGGTAGACGAAGCTTCTAGAAGTGACCTCAAGCGTGAGAGGTCTCATTGGACGACAGAGTAGTTGTCAAGGGTGTCATTAGAGTGTAGTTGTTAGATACACCTTAGGATCTTAGTGGGAGGTCGCGCCACCAGCTAAGGATCCGAGTTGTCTTCTTTAGAGAAAGGAGAGTAATTATCTGTAGTTAGACAGGTGAGGGAATTCTTGCCAGAGTGGGGACTGTACAACCCCAGGAAGAATTCATGGTAGTCACTTGAGAGGTTGAGCAGAGGCTCCCGACTGGAGAGGTTGAGCAGAGGCTCCCATTTTCAGAGGTGACAGCAAGGCCGAGTTCGAGCCTGATGGTGAGAGCGCAGCAAGTCAGTGCTGGCTCAAGAGCAGATTGCAAGGGGGCAATCTCACACAGGGAAGGGAAGCAAGCCCACCCTAGTGCACTTAACCTGGTGACAAGGTATGAAGGTAAAGATGCCTAGCATGGCAGCACTGAGAAAGACGATTCGATGGATGCATACATCGATCGCCTTTTGAAGAAAGGCTGAAAATGCAAGATGGCAAAGGTCATTTTGGGCTGGTGATTTTCCATGGTTCAGATCTCCAGCAGCATAATGATTTTGTTCTTTAAGGATTGCCTTGGTAAAGGGTTATAGTAGATCTGCAGAGGGAATGCTGATCACATTCCAAGTTAGGTCCAGGTAGAAACGGACCGGGGAGTTTGACAGATGTCAAGAGTTTCGCTCATGTCCTTGTTAGAGGAGCGAGACCGAGGAAAAGCAAGGGAGAGACCCCAAGCTCAGTAGGGTGAGTGTAGGTGCTTGTAGAAGGGCTTTCTCCCAGATAGTTCAGTCGGTAGAGCAAGACCGGCTGGTGTTTGACAGTTGGACAGGTAGGTGATCCTGTCAACTTGTTGCAATGTCAGGTGGAAAACTGACAGTAAGTTCTTAGTAGGCTGAGGGGGGTAGAAGTACTTCACCGGTAAGGCCACACCAATGTGTTGCTCATGTGTCCAGTATGACACAGACCGAGGATGGAAATGGGAGGTTCAGTGATGGAAATGGTTGCGAGGTGTTGAACCGGCCAGGACCAGAGCTAGAGCCGAACATGTTGCCACTCCAAGGTCAGGCAGCACCACCAGGTGATCCGGTGGTAGTGCACAGGACCCTCAGGCCAGTGATGTATAGGAAACAGAGTTACACACACCACACTTGTTTAGCTAGTACACCTGTTGGGCAGGTGTGTGCAGAAAACTAGCTGGTGTTTTGAATGTATTTTCCTTGCAGGAAAATATATTCTTTAGTGGGAGGAGTGTGGGAGATGTAGAATCTCCTCAGCTAGTTTTCCTAGTTTCTAGAGTCCCTAGAGCACTGCCTATTCTAGAAACTAGGAAAACTAGCTGAGGAGATTCTACATCTCCTCACACTACCTCCCACAAAGAATATTTTCCTGCAAGGAAAATACATTCAAAACACCAGCTAGTTTTTCTGCACCACCTGCCCAACAGGTGTACTAGCTAAACAAGTGTTAGTGTGTAACTCTGTTTCCTATACATCACTGGCCTGAGGGTCCCTGTGCACTACCACCGGATCACCCTGGTGTGCTGCCTGACCTTGGAGTGGCAACATGTTTGGCTCTAGCTCTGGTCCTGGCCGGTTCAACACCTCGCAACCATTTCCATCACTGAACCTCCCATTTCCATCCTCGTCTGTGTCATACTGGACACATGAGCAACACATTGGTGTGCCTTACCGGTGAAGTACTTCTACCCCCCCTCAGCCTACTAAGAACTTACTGTCAGTTTTCCACCTGACATTGCAACAAGTTGACAGGATCACCCTACCTGTCCAACTGTCAAACACCAGCCGGTCTTGCTCTACCGACTGAACTATCTGGAGAAAGCCCTTCTACAAGCACCTAACTCACCCTACTGAGCTTGGGGTCTCTCCCTTGCTTTTCCTCGGTCTCGCTCCTCTAACAAGGACATGAGCGAAACTCTTGACATCTGTCAAACTCCCCGGTCCGTTTCTACCTGGACCTAACTTGGAATGTGATCAGCATTCCCTCTGCAGATCTACTAACCCTTTACCAAGGCAATCCTTAAAGAACAAAATCATTATGCTGCTGGGGATCTGAACCATGGAAAATCACCAGCCCAAAATGACCTTTGCCATCTTGCATTTTCAGCCTTTCTTCAAAAGGCGATCGATGTATGCATCCATCGAATCGTCTTTCTCAGTGCTGCCATGCTAGGCATCTTTACCTTCATACCTTGTCACCAGGTTAAGTGCACTAGGGTGGGCTTGCTTCCCTTCCCTGTGTGAGATTGCCCCCTTGCAATCTGCTCTTGAGCCAGCACTGACTTGCTGCGCTCTCACCATCAGGCTCGAACTCGGCCTTGCTGTCACCTCTGAAAATGGGAGCCTCTGCTCAACCTCTCCAGTCGGGAGCCTCTGCTCAACCTCTCAAGTGACTACCTGAATTCTTCCTGGGGTTGTACAGTCCCCACTCTGGCAAGAATTCCCTCACCTGTCTAACTACAGACTACATTATCTCCTTCTCTAAGAAGACAACTCGGATCCTTAGCTGGTGGCGCGACCTCCCACTAAGATCCTAAGGTGTATCTAACAACTACACTCTAATGACACCCTTGACAACTACTCTGTCGTCCAATGAGACCTCTCACGCTTGAGGTCACTTCTAGAAGCTTCGTCTACCCTCAGGTAGGTGGTGTCTTGCACCTCAGGCATATCCTGAGTGCACCCCTTGCAACCACTGTTGCACGCTGGCTTGGTGTCCACGACACCTGCTGCTGAGCTGACCCCACTCACTCACGAGTGTGTCAATGTCCCCTAGCTAGCAGCCACGAAAGCCAGACAAATTTCACCATATTTACCATGAAATACCTCTTTCCTACAGTGTGTGTGGTGTGTGTGTACCTGTGTGTGACAACCGTGCACAAAACATACCTTCAACCATCCTGGCCCACATTGTTCTGTAATGATAACTTTTATGTTACTTTAAAATCAATGAGACTGCCCTGCATGGGCTCGAACCCAAGTTGCATAGCCCCACGTTGGGCGCCAGCTGTGAGATTTTTCTCTACGCCTACCTCCCTTAGGAGGTGGACTACAAGTTTAAAGGCTGCTCTTGGCAGTTAAGCATGAGTCCAGTAGAAAAAGGAGAAGCGGGAGCAAACCGCCAGGCTTCCACCAGCAGGGGTGGAAACCTGTCCACAATAGGCCGCTGGTTCCTCCTAGTTAAACATGACGTTAAAACCAATAAAGGGTAACCGACGGGTTCTCACAATCAAATTTTATATTTGTTGTGTGGCGCTATGAATTGGAATTCGAATTCCCAAGAGCGCAGCCGTCATATCAAAGATTTAAAACAACAATATCAATATATATCAGAACAATGGGAGTGGTACAGAATAGTTGAAGGTTGACATCAAAGACTGTTAACAAATAACAATTTATTATAACAAGAGACTAGACTACTACATTAAAACAAAAGAATGTCAATGACGTTACTCGAACATAAGCGTGCCCACAGAGGAATCAACACGCAAGCAAGAACTAACAGATCTATAATCACAATTACAACAAATGACACAGTGAGTTCTGGAACACGTCTCCAGTAACCTCCTAACTGTTCTACGCCTCAGTGCAGTCTACACCTGCAATAGCGGTTGCAATGCAATCAAATCAGTAGCCTTTCAATGACATCAATAACTAATGGGTTCACTGGCAACTCCAGCACCCTTCCTCAAATTAATCTTTACGTTAATGTCCATCCAGTGGCACCATAACCAACAGCTAAATAGCAACCCTTGCTGTGTGGCTGCATACTGAACTAACCTGAACACAGGTGTGCCCACTGATGACGCAATATTGCAAACTCAAAGAAAAATATCACAGACTAAGTTACACCACAGCGTGTGATTTAATTACGTTACAGTCCAACCAGTGGCATTTGCAACACAGCTATTCAACAGCCCCTCGAGAAATGACAGCAGGCTCCATCCTGCTGACACTTCGGGCTGACAACATGAACTAACTGAACAATCTTCCACTGATGACACAAGCAAGCAATCAATAGTGACACGACTTCCTAGTGGCAGCTACTCTAATCACAAGCTTAAGGTCCTCCAGTCCAACAGGAGCGACCCCCGTAATCAGGTGGGTAGTCTAACAGTGACTCACCCCTATCACAACTAAAGTGAACACAGTCAGGCAAGGTGGGATTCTGGGACACAGCTCCACTCATCCCTAAGTTACTTTACCCTCGTCACTAGACGATAACCAAAGAAATTGCCTTAATCAATTGCAACATTGATTATGTGAATAATGATGGAAATTGACTGATCACAGCAGTCAGCAACAAGTACTACTTTAATCACAACAAGTGTCTCACTCTAGACAACAACATGATAGTACTCTACGTTAACACAAGTCCTCTTGTCACAATAACTCAACTCTTAAATTACATCACACTTGACTCCTTGCAAGTATTCAGTGAGTAATTCTTAATTAAGGTCAAACGGACCACTAATTACATCCCAATTGAGTTACGTTAACTAAGCCTACCCCAAGTGGGTGGCTTCTCAACAGTCTGTGTATCACTAATTACGTTTACTTACTAATGAGTGCTAATTACCCTAATTAGCCTTGAGCAATTAATTAACTGTCACCAGGACCGATAATTAATCATACATAAATACGTCTCACTCCGCACTGCCTAAGCAGGTCTCATCAAACACTGTGAATTCACGGAAGAGGAGTTAATTACCCTAATTAACAATGAGTGCAACTTAATCCACTGTCACCAGACAGAATATGATTAATATAACGTATTATGCTAACCCCATGACCTCGCTTTACCGAGTCATCTGAGTCCTCAAGACTCCAGACGTTAATTACTCCACTAATTATCATGAGCCACTAATTGCCCCAACCCTGAAAGGCAGTTAGTCTCGAGCAACTGAA
>WNGS01164858.1:43603315-43663315 GCA_020271785.1 Procambarus virginalis
TTCCTTAATTAAAAGAAAAAATCATGTTACTATCAGCATTGCACTTACAACTTACCTGGAGAGATTACTTATGTAATCACCCATTATTTGAAAGTAGAGATTCAGTCACTTAATTGGCCCAAGTGCATGTTAATTAGTTTTAGTAATGATAGGTGGCCGTTACGTGTGGGAAAGGATATAGGCCAGCTTGGGAACTACCAGAGGAGATCAGAGGACAGTATGGTGGGGATTCGAACCTGAGGAGCTGCTCCACACGAGGGGAGGAAAGCCAGACCACCATCTGGGTGCATAAAAGGTAAAGTAGTGTGGTTGAGTTATAGTATAAATTAGGAATGCCATTATCATTGCCTCGAGATAAGATGTTTTAGAGTTAGGAATTATAATGTGCACTGTGTTAATTAAAGGTGATCAATTGTTCAAAGTGTTTAGACAGTTTCCCTCAATTTATTTCTGTGTCCTCGTTGTTGAAGTGTTTGGAAACTCCTGTGATCCACACAGTGTCCGTATGGATCAAATATTCCCCTTGTCTTGAATAAGCAGTTTGAAAGGAATTCTAATCCATCCTTTCAAGTAATTTATGATACTGAACTGAACTGAAAATACATGAGAAGATGCCCATGGGACGAGCTTTGAAATGGGGACAGCTGAAGAAAAGTCGGTGAGAGAAACGCTGAAGTTGAAGAGAAAAGTGCCAGGGCTTGACCCAGCTGCGTGTCAATATGTAGATGCTGCAAATAACCCCACAACTGGCTAGGCTGGCAGACGGGTCTGGAAGGCGGCAGTGGCAGCGCTTCTTCATTCTGGTAGAGACAATTAACCTATCTTCACGTGGTGTCTTCTTTCTTCTATCTTCTTGCTTCTTCTTCTTTACTTCTTACTTGAGTCTTCTTTCTTCTACTGCATTTTGCTTCTTGTTATCATTTGATGGCGTTTTTTGTACTCGGCGAAGTCCTTAGGGAAAAGTTCAGGTGCAAGTGTTGATTCATTACATTCCTCGAGGATAATTTTGGGTTCAATGAAGGGTCTTCCATCTGGATGAGTCTGCCAGATTTCTTCATGGGTAATGTTGAGTATACGGCTAGTGAGCCGCCTGTACTCAGGAGATCCAGGTGTAGTGTTTCCACGTTGAATACTCAGTTCATAGACGACCGGAGATGCACTGGAATATTGCTGTAATTCTTGGAATTCTTCAACGTCAACAGGTGCATAGAGTCATCATCAGAAGACAATTGAAGGTCTGCAGAAAACCGAACTTCAGGTGTAGGTTCCTGTGAAGCTGGTGTAGTCTCAGGTACAACTGGAGGAGTAGATGGTTCGACTGGAGTAACAGTGTGCAAGGACATTGCAGAATCTGTGGTAGGAGCTGTAGCAGGTTGCAGAGGGTGAGCGTCAGCAGACAGGATGTCTGCCAGTGCAGTTGGAGAGACGGTGATATCAGAGGCAGAAGTAGTGTTCGTTGCTGAAGTCGTAGCACTGGTGTTCGCTGAGGCTGTAGCTGTGAAGAGCTTTTCAGGAACAATAAATGTTGGTAGACCATTGTCAGCGTTCATGATGTTTAGAATTCGTACAAATTCCTTGGTGTTTGTGCCTGCAGTCCTTTCAGCAGTGCGGATGAGTCCCATTATGACATTGTGATACATTATGACATTTATGATACGTTGTTGTTGTTTAAGATTCGCTACCTGGAACAAAGTTCCAAGTAGCACGGGCTATGGTGAGCCCGTAACTTGATAAATTATGTTACAATTCCTGCTCAATCTAATACTAGTTGACTGATGACTCCTGAGTCAATTAGCTTCGTGACCCCGAATTAGGAGAAGTGGTGGCAGTGTAATTATTAATTTGAGTAAACCACGGTTATCATCCTGTGTTGTAAGTGTTGTAAACGATATTGTTAACAACATTCGTCATCAGTCATTCCTCCCCCGTCCTTCCTGTTTCTGGTCGAGCAGCTTGTTGTGGTCGAGCAGTCTGTTATAAGGGCAGGCTCGACGGTTCTAGGGAGTGTATGTCTTACAATGGTTACAGCCTGAAGGGTTATGCCGCTAAGCAGTACTGCTGATTGTACAATTGGTGGTTCAACACCAAGGAGTACAAGGGTGCTTGGGGGCTAAGGTGTCAATGGTAGCAGTGGTGTTCCACTGGGAAGTTACAATGGTACCCATCGGGTACCACACACCACGGTCACATGCCCCTCCGTGTCACATAATCGTTCACCAACTCTGGTAAATTAATGAGGAGATATTACAATTTTGATTATTGTTCATAAAAGACGATTCTATGATTTTTTTTCTGTTAAAACATTAGATAAATTATACAAGAATTATCCCATGAAATTCTGTGATCAGTCAAACTTACATATTTATATATTAGCTTAGCTTTTCTGGCCACATCAAACAGCCTTGTTGTGTTGGGTGATGCGGGTGTGAACGCAGCTGGGTTTAGCTCTGGCACTTTTTCTCCTACAAAATCTTCTTCCTCTCACCCCCCTTATCTTCTTCCTCTCACCCTCCTTATCGTCTTCTGTCCCCACTTCAAGGCTCGCCCCAAGGGCATCTTCTCCTGTATTATTCTGATTCTGATTCTTCAGGTGTGAAGGTCTTTGGGTGTTTGGCCATAATAAACTTCTATACAATCACCTCAAGGAACCACACAGACTCTTGACGCCCTCAGCGTCTATCTTTATTCTGATAGACGCTTCCTAATTCATTTCCGATTTTATTTGGATAACCGAAAAAAATGGATTTTGCTTTATCCATTTTGCGGATGTGTTCTGTATTAAGCGGTGTGTTCTGTATTAAGCGGTGTGATCTGTATTAAGCGGTGTGTTCTGTATTAAGCGGTGTGTTCTGTATTAAGCGGTGTGTTCTGTATTAGCGGTGTGTTCTGTATTAAGCGGTGTGTTCTGTATTAAGCGGTGTGTTCTGTATTAAGCGGTGTGTTCTGTATTAGCGGTGTGTTCTGTATTAAGCGGTGTGTTCTGTATTAAGCGGTGTGTTCTGTATTAAGCGGTGTGTTCTGTATTAAGCGGTGTGTTCTGTATTAAGCGGTGTGTTCTGTATTAAGCGGTGTGTTCTGTATTAAGCGGTGTGTTCTGTATTACAATTATATGGAATGACCCAGTTTGGTCATTCCATATAATTCTTAAAAGCAAATAATTACAACCCGGAGACCAACTTGGGTTCCAGTTTGAGGCCTCTAGAACCTCCCAGTGAGTTCAGAAGAGTGAACTCACTCGGTGGGTCGACTTTTGTGGGGTTTCCCCATTTCATTGCGTTTCCCCCCCCCCCCCCCCCATTTCATTGTATTTTTTTCCCCATTTCATTGTGCGATTTTTCCCCATTTCATTGTGGATTTTTTCCCCATTTCATTGTGGATTTTTCCCCATTTCATTGTGGATTTTATGCATCACGGAAGCACTGATTCAAGTACATGGAAAAACCACATTGAAAAATCAGCGATTGCTGAACACATTTTCAGCCAGAATATTGGTCTTCCACAGAGCAAGATAGAGGAACAGTAGTCTATCTTGAGTGATAATAGAGTAACATACTCTTTCTTGATCTGAGGAAGACCTATACACACACAATTGGGAAATGGGGAATTGATAGGGTAGATAAAGACAGGCTATTTAACACAAGGGGCACACGCACTAGGGGACACAGGTGGAAACTGAGTGCCCAAATGAGCCACAGAGATATTAGAATGAACTTTTTAGTGTCAGAGTGGTTGACAAATGGAATGCATTAGGAAGTGATGTGGTGGAGGCTGACTCCATACACAGTTTCAAGTGTAGATATGATAGAGCCCAGTAGGCTCAGGAACCTGTACACCAGTTGATTGACGGTTGAGAGGCGGGACCAAAGAGCCAGAGCTCAACCCCCGCAAACACAACTAGGTGAGTACACAGTATTATTATGCTACAGGATTGCTGCTGCCCTTTAATGGTGATGTTATAACACAGTGGTGCTGTTATCCCACAGTGTTGGTGTTATCCCACAGTGGTGATGTTATCCCACAGTGTTGGTGTTATCCCACAGTGTTGGTGTTATCCCACAGTGGTGATGTTATCCCACAGTGGTGCTGTTATCCCACAGTGTTGGTGTTATCCCACAGTGGTGATGTTATCCCACAGTGTTGGTGTTATCCCACAGTGGTGATGTTATCCCACAGTGTTGGTGTTATCCCACAGTGGTGATGTTATCCCACAGTGTTGGTGTTATCCCACAGTGGTGATGTTATCCCACAGTGTTGGTGTTATCCCACAGTGGTGATGTTATCCCACAGTGGTGATGTTATCCCACAGTGGTGCTGTTATCCCACAGTGGTGCTGTTATCCCACAGTGTTGGTGTTATCCCACAGTGGTGCTGTTATCCCACAGTGTTGGTGTTATCCCACAGTGGTGATGTTATCCCACAGTGTTGGTGTTATCCCACAGTGGTGATGTTATCCCACAGTGTTGGTGTTATCCCACAGTGGTGATGTTATCCCACAGTGTTGGTGTTATCCCACAGTGGTGATGTTATCCCACAGTGGTGATGTTATCCCACAGTGTTGGTGTTATCCCACAGTGGTGATGTTATCCCACAGTGTTGGTGTTATCCCACAGTGGTGATGTTATCCCACAGTGGTGATGTTATCCCACAGTGGTGATGTTATCCCACAGTGTTGGTGTTATCCCACAGTGGTGATGTTATCCCACAGTGGTGATGTTATCCCACAGTGGTGCTGTTATCCCACAGTGGTGCTGTTATCCCACAGTGGTGATGTTATCCCACAGTGGTGCTGTTATCCCACAGTGGTGATGTTATCCCACAGTGGTGATGTTATCCCACAGTGGTGCGGTTATCCCACAGTGGTGCTGTTATCCCACAGTGGTGATGTTATCCCACAGTGGTGATGTTATCCCACAGTGGTGATGTTATCCCACAGTGTTGATGTTATCCCACAGTGGTGCTGCTATCCCACAGTGGTGCTGTTATCCCACGTTGTTATCGTCCAGTAGTGCTGCTATCCTCCAACAGTGGTGTCTGTGAAACTAAATTACACATATTTTATTACATGTTTCAGAATTAAATCTTCTGAAATTATAATTTACTGTGGAAAGGAGTTCAGTAATTGTGAAATTTTTTAAGCATAAAATTTATAATATTGCGAACATTTTGTAATGAAATGCAAATGTTTAATAATTCGTGGGAATGGCGGTCAAAAAGACTCCAGAGAAACTTTATAGATCCAAACGGAATAATTATTTTATTAATGAAATGCAAATTTTTAATATAATATTTGTTTAACATTTAGAGTGGAGTTATGTTATGAGCAAAACAAAAGAGTTAGATTCCACCAGGACTTAAACAACAATTTCAAATCAAATGACGAACTTAAAGGACAATATAAAGCACTGTTCTTATTAAAACCCAGATGGTTTAGTGGTCTTCGTGCCAGGCTCGCACTCGAGGGAACTGGGTACGATCTCCGGCGCGAACAGACACGGTTGAGCATGTTTCCTTTCCCGTATATATTGAAGGCAAATTAATATGATAGGATACACAGAAATCACAATAACCGTGATGAGGATTCGAACCTACGCACGGCATTTTCCTAGCTGCGCCTTGGTCAACTGCGCCACGACACGGTAAAAAGAATTGTAACCTGAAGTGCTACCGCCCTCACTAGGGTCCCGAATATCAATTCAGTTTCAGTGTTTGACCGTTTCGGTGTTCCAAGTTTAACGTTGACAGAGTTTATGTTAATGGAACTATCATAACTCCCATTGTTTACCTTTCTCACAGCTTTCTCACCCATTACAGGTGTTAGAGTGTGCAGGTGTTTAACATTAGGGCGGGGGGGCGGGGTAGAGGCAGGTGCCACATACAGCTGTACTGAGGTCAGTCTCACCCTCATCTGTCTGGTATATAACTCTGTTGAACAACGTTGAATGTTTCTCTTTGAACACATGACATATATTATTGGGACACGAGGAGTCGCCCAGGATGTTCTTTATCCTATAACATTAAATTATTGACTTAATGTTATCTTATAACATTAACTTAATGTTATCCTATAACATTAACTTAATGTTATCCTATAACATTAACTTAATGTTATCCTATAACATTAACTTAATGTTATCCAATAACATTAACTTAATGTTATCCTATAACATTAACTTATTGACTTAATGTTACACTATAACATTAAGTTAGATTTACATTAACCCTAAAAAGTTATATAACTTTTTCTTGATAGGATATCAGTAACTTTTTATCTTACAATGTTATCCTCCTCGATTAATCCTCTTAATGGTATATATACGTTTATTGAACCCTGATGCACCTGTTCACCTAGCAGTCAAAAGGTACCCTGGAGTTAGCTAACTGTTGTGAGCTGTAGCTAGATGGTGTTCCAGCTGACGTCTGGATGTTAACAACCCAATAATGATGAATATTATAACGAATGAACAATCATTCGTTCGATTGTTCGAACAATCGAACGAACGTTTGACGTTCGAATAATGTGACGAACAATCGTCACATAGGAAGTGGTTCAGCCAATCCAGGAGAGCACGAAGCTAACCACACCATCTAACTCATCAAACCTCATTATCATATATATAAAACATTAGCCTCATAATGCGTCTATAATACGCCGTATTTACGACGTACTAGTGGCTTTGCAAGATTGTAAATACTATGCTATGTATTCTCACCAACCCAATGTACCTTCTTGTATATAAATAAATAAATAAATAAATAAATAAATTTAATTACCGTAAATATTACAACGCTGCGGCCAAGAGCGTCGGAATTGTGGTGGAGCAAGTGTGAGGACAGGGACCACACTCCAACCCATTTTCTATGTCACATTTTTCATGGGAAAGAAAAATAAACATTTAAATTGCTCCAAAACTTGTTTAAATATTTTTTTCTTAACCAAATGAACGTAATATTATAATTTAAAACCCTCTTTTAATGGGATGAGTAATAATGTGATAACTGTGATAAAGCCAAGACCTGAACACTTTAGATAAGGAAGTCGACCTCGCAAGAATGAGTTTATTTCGTCCAAATCCCATTTTCTATGATGCACGAGGGACTATGGTAGTTCCAGGCCATTTGCTTCTGTCAGGATTAATGAGGATACTAACAACTATTTTTTTTGGGGGGGCGGGAAGCGATAAGGTTTACTGGTAAACTACCTCATAACTGCCTCATGATATACGGTCTGTTGAATCGGAGGGGGGGGGGGTGAAGTTCTTCTTTCATTGTTTAACTTTTCCGTCACTATACCTTACACTATTGGCATGGTTGGTATGAGGGTATTGATTCCCTCACGACACTCACTTAATTAACTGTTAAACTCGTGGTGAGTCACATGAGTAACAGGACTCATTGGACTATTGAATTCCTCATAAATCACCTCACAGTACACTCACTTCACCGGTATAATTCTCAAACACCCTCCTCACAACACTCATTTCACATCTCAGCTTGTGAAATGAGGACCAGAACAGCTCATGAGGAAATAATTACCTTTCTCACTCTCATGAACTTATTCTCTAGTATCTCATTAATGAGCTAAGCTGACAAAAGCTTAAGTTCGCACTTAGAATACTGTTTGTACTCAATAATTTACGTAAATTAAACTTACAGCCTAATTAAGATCACATTACTGGAATCCTCTTCCCAGTATTAATCTATTAATTATTAATTATTAGTTCACACCAGTAATAAGTTTATAAACCCAAAACAACATAAGCCTAACTTGATAGGCAAACAAAGCAGATTAATAATGTAATATAATATGTAGTTAGTATTCTACCTAACTATATAAGATGACTTTAAGATTAACAGCCCACTGGAACATTAGCTTACTGCTTGGGCACCATTCCTTTCCCCCGTCCCATCCCACATCCTTATCCTGACCCCTGTCCAAAGTGCTATATAGTCCTAATGGCTAGCAGCTTTCCCCCTGATAGTTCCCTCTTGTCTAGTTATCCATGTAAACAAGGAATTATCCTCAGCAATCCTGCCTTAACACCTTAGGATAAGCAACACTGTTCTCTTTTGTATTTTCAATTACGCCAACGATGGTATGAACATTCAATGAAGCTGATTTATTGAGTTAAATTTATGTCTTAGTTTAGTTATAACACTGACGTCACTAGAAGGCCTGGGGACGAGACGAGACGCTTAATGACGTCACTAGAAGGCCTGGGGACGAGACGAGACGCTTAATGACGTCACTAGAAGGCTTGGGGACGAGACGAGACGCTTCCTGACGTCACCAGAACGCCTGGGGACGAGACGAGACGCTTCATGACGTCACCAGAACCCCTGGTGACGAGACATAACGCTTCATGACGTCACCAGAACGACTGGGGACGAGACGAGACGCTTCATGACGTCACCAGAACCCCTGGTGACGAGACATAACGCTTCATGACATCACCAGAACGACTGGGGACGAGACTAGAGGCTTCATGACGTCACCAGAACGCCTGGGAACGAGATGATACGCTTCATGACGTCACCAGAACGCCTGGGGACGAGACGAAACGCATCATGACGTCACCAGAACGACTGGGGACGAGATGAGACGCTTCATGACATCACCAGAACGACTGGGGACGAGACATAACGCTTCATGACGTCACCAGATCCCCTGGGGACGAGACATGACGCTCCTTGACATCACTGACGTCATGATGATGCTGCTGATGATTAGGGAAGCACAGCTGACGTCTGTGTTCAGGGCCTCGACCTGTCCCTGTGTATGAGGACAAGGAGCTGGTGTATGAGGACAAGGAGCTGGTGTATGAGGACAAGGAGCTGGTGTATGAGGACAAGGAGCTGGGATATGAGGACAAGGAGCTGGTGTATGAGGACAAGGAGCTGGGATATGAGGACAAGCAGCTGGGATATGAGGACAAGGAGCTGGTGTATGAGGACAAGGAGCTGGGGTATGAGGACAAGGAGCTGGGATATGAGGACAAGGAGCTGGGATATGAGGACAAGGAGCTGGGATATGAGGACAAGGAGCGGGATATGAGGACAAGGAGCTGGGATATGAGGACAAGGAGCGGGGATATGAGGACAAGGAGCTGGGATATGAGGACAAGGAGCGGGGATATGAGGACAAGGAGCTGGGATATGATGACAAGGAGCTGGGATATGAGGACAAGGAGCTGGGATATGAGGACAAGGAGCTGGGATATGAGGACAAGGAGCTGGGTATGAGGACAAGGAGCTGGGGTATGAGGACAAGGAGCTGGGGTATGAGGACAAGGAGCTGGGGTATGAGGACAAGGAGCTGGGATATGAGGACAAGGAGCGGGGATATGAGGACAAGGAGCTGGGGTATGAGGACAAGGAGCTGGTGTATGAGGACAAAGAGCTGGGAAATGAGGACAAGGAGATGGGATATGAGGACAAGGAGCTGGGATATGAGGACAGGGAGCTGGGATATGAAGACAAGGAGCTGGGATATGAGGACAAGGTGGTATATGAAGACAAGGAGCTGGGATATGAGGACAAGGTGGGATATGAAGACAAGGAGCTGAGATATGAGGACAGGGAGCTGGGATATGAGGACAGGGAGCTGGGATATGAGGACAAGGTGGTATATGAAGACAAGGAGCTGGGATATGAGGACAAGGTGGGATATGAAGACAAGGAGCTGAGAAATGAGGACAAGGAGCTGGGATATGAAGACAAGGAGCTGGAATATGAGGACAAGGAGCTGGGATATGAGGACAAGAAAAAATATGTTTGCTTGCTGTTTGTCGACAAAAAAAGTTCCACCTACTCTTCCATACGAAATTATGATGACCAAACCACTCATCAGAAAATGAAGAGACGACGTCGTTTCGGACCGTCCCAGACCGTCCCGGACCATCACAGACCGTCCCGGACCGTCCCAGACCGTCCCGGACCGTCCTGGACCGGCCCGGACCGTCCCAAACCATCCCAGACCGTCCCGGACCATCCAAGACCGTCACGGGTCGTCCTTGACCGTCCCAGACCGTCCCGGACCATCCTGGACAGTCCCAGACCGTCCCAGACCGTCCCTGACCGTCCCTGACCGTCCCAGACCGTCTTGGACCGTCCTGGACCGTCCCGGACCGTCCCAAACCATCCCAGACCGTCCCGGACCGTCCAAGACAGTCCCGGACCGTCCCAAACCATCCCAGACCGTCCCGGACCGTCCCTGACCATCCCAAACCATCCCAGACCGTCCCGGACCGTCCAAGACCGTCCCGAACCGTACCGAACCGTCCCGGACCGTCCCAGACCGTCCCGGACCATCAGAGAGGTAAATAAGGTAGGAGAGTAAGATGAGAGGCGAGAAGCAAATAACAGAAATAATTTTTAGAATGAGACGACAAGAGAAAATTGGCTGAAAGGTAAGATGATGACACATTTACCTTACATTCTTATTCTTTCCTTACATTCTTATTCTTACCTTACATTCTTATTCTTACCTTTCTCTTATTTTTTACCTTCATAGTCATTTCTCAATGTTGTGATGAGTGGTTTGGGCATCACTTCTTTAGCCTCGTTATTGTGTCTCATCGTCTTAATACGACATTAATGACGATTTTGACGCAGAAGTGAAGATATATCTACTTGATATCTACTTGATATCTACTTGGTATATACTTGATATCTACTTGATATCCACTTGATTTCTATTTGATGACAAGAACAACACACATTTGCGCTTCTGTGTGATGGAATATTGAGCGTTCTGGCCGTGAGGGGTTCAATGTGAACGCATACTGGCCGTGAGGGGTTCAATGTGAACGCATACTGGCCGTGAGGGGTTCAATGTGAACGCATACTGGCCGTGAGGGGTTCAGTGTGAACGCATACTGGCCGTGAGGGGTTCAATGTGAACGCGTACTGGCCGTGAGGGGTTCAATGTGAACGCGTACTGGCCGTGAGGGGTTCAATGTGAACGCATACTGGCCGTGAGGGGTTCAATGTGAACGCTTACGTTATAAAAACAATATGTGAGCTACAGTGGGCGAGGGCGTGAATGTGTATGCATATTCATAACACAAGTTCCACATATTGTTTGGCACAGAACACGTGAGAATAAGTTTGCATAACGGAGTTGCAAACATGTTCTATGGTTTACAGCAGTATAGGTGGCCTGGATATATATTTGTCACAACATTGCACGTGTTTTTATATACCAACTATATAGATGCCACACCTGTGACAGGTAAAAACTTTCTTTCTTTAAGAAACAGCACCATCTGTTGCACGTAAGAGTAATACACGCTGTACTAAATATGTTACAAAAGAGACAATGTTTTCAATGTTTCCGATTGCAATGACAAATTTAATTTTCATAGATTTCGATTCATTTTCATTTTCATTTAATTATTTTATGTGACATTGCGTTGGAATTGTGCTGTGTTGTTTACCATACCGTTCATTTCGTGAGTATAAGTATAGATGCCACACCTGTGACAGGTAAAAACATACATTTTTTGAAAAACAGCGCCATCTGTTGCACATAATAGCAACACGCTATACTAAATATGTTACGATTCCATTTCAGTGTTTCCGATTTAATTGATAAATTGATTTTTTTTTATTTCGATTTATTTTCGTTTTGATTTAATTACTTTGTGTGACATTGCGTTGGAATTGAGCTGTGTTGTTTACCATACCGTTTACTTTGTGAGTATAGTTTATTTTTTTTTTTTTTTTCATTGTTTTTATTTCGTGTTTTTAATTGATTTTCTTATATTTCAGTGATGGGAACATCAGATCACTTGATGTTCCCAATTTTCTGATGGGAACATCAGACCATTTGGGAATGCATCGGACGAGGAAGTGGGGGATGGTGGGGAGGCCTGGAAGACAGGGGAAGGTTGCTGTGGCTCAGCAACGCACATGCATTGCTGAGCCACTGCAACGCGTGGCCGGGTACAGCTAGTATATATATATATATATATATATATATATATATATATATATATATATATATATATATATATATATATATATATTGAAACATTAACTTGCAGAAAGACGCAAGCTGATTATACCAGAAAGAGTTCCTTCCGTGAAAGGTTCAAACGATAGACTGACAGGGCAATGCCGAGTCCAGTACTGTGACCAAATGACCACCAACCATTATAAGTCATTGGTAGCCGAGACCTAGTGTCTTTGGGTGTGGCCTAGTGTACATAGTGTACAGTCACCCTTTGTTGTTTCTTATTGTAAAGATTAACTTTATTTTCATGTGTCTCAGCCAAGTCTCAGAAATTATTTTGTTGTTATGATTGCTATTATAAGTCAAGTATTTACTTGTTTATCCTATTTGTTTACTTCTGCAACTTTCACACTGCAAAGGTCTTTAACAACTTTATTTACTTTGTTTTATCTTTTTTTATATATAATGTTCTTGAGAGCCTTTGTCGTCCGCCAGGTGTTAGCTGCACTACTGGTACAAGAATTCAACCAACTACGAACCACTTAGTTTGATGAAAGGCAGCAGCAGTAGGGCACCAGAAGTACACTTACAGCGCATCAGGCTTGGATACCCATGTGCATGGGGGAATAGGCTTACAGGTTCCGGAAGATGAGAGGAAATGTCAGCACTGTGGAGAAATGCCCGACAGACCACTGGAACATTATCTAACACAGTGCACAGTTACAACCACAACAGACCACTGGAACATTATCTAACACAGTGCACAGTTACAACCACAACAGACCACTGGAACATTATCTAACACAGTGCACAGTTACAACCACAACAGACCACTGGAACATTATCTAACACAGTGCACAGTTACAACCACAACAGACCACTGGAACATTATCTAACACAGTGCACAGTTACAACCACAACAGACCACTGGAACATTATCTAACACAGTGCACAGTTACAACCACAACAGACCACTGGAACATTATCTAACACAGTGCACAGTTACAACCACAACAGACCACTGGAACATTATCTAACACAGTGCACAGTTACAACCACAACAGACCACTGGAACATTATCTAACACAGTGCACAGTTACAGCCACAACAGACCACTGGAACATTATCTAACACAGTGCACAGTTACAGCCACAACAGACCACTGGAACATTATCTAACACAGTGCACAGTTACAGCCACAACAGACCACTGGAACATTATCTAACACAGTGCACAGTTACAACCACAACAGACCACTGGAACATTATCTAACACAGTGCACAGTTACAGCCACAACAGACCACTGGAACATTATCTAACACAGTGCACAGTTACAGCCACAACAGACCACTGGAACATTATCTAACACAGTGCACAGTTACAAATCCTTAATATTTCAACTTAGATTCAACAGAGCAGAAGAAGTTGTTAAACACATATGGCAAAATCTTACTAAAGCGACCATACGAGTCATAAATACTTATACTCCGCCCAAGTAAAACAGAAACAAGCAACACTTAGTGGGCCAGCCAGAGGCTTAGGGCCCGCCCAGTGGGCCAGCCAGAGGCTTAGGGCCCGCCCAGTGGGCCAGCCAGAGGCTTAGGGCCCGCCCAGTGGGCCAGCCAGAGGCTTAGGCCCCGCCCAGTGGGCCAGCCAGAGGCTTAGGGCCCGCCCAGTGTGCCAGCCAGAGGCTTAGGGCCCGCCCAGTGGGCCAGCCAGAGGCTTAGGGCCCGCCCAGTGGGCCAGCCAGAGGCTTAGGGCCCGCCCAGTGGGCCAGCCAGAGGCTTAGGGCCCGCGCAGTGGGCCAGCCAGAGGCTTAGGGCCCGCCCAGTGGGCCAGCCAGAGGCTTAGGGCCCGCCCAGTGGGCCAGCCAGAGGCTTAGGGCCCGCCCAGTGGGCCAGCCAGAGGCTTAGGGCCCGCCCAGTGGGCCAGCCAGAGGCTTAGGGCCCGCCCAGTGGGCCAGCCAGAGGCTTAGGGCCCGCCCAGTGGGCCAGCCAGAGGCTTAGGGCCCGCCCAGTGGGCCAGCCAGAGGCTTAGGGCCCGCCAGTGGGCCAGCCAGAGGCTTAGGGCCCGCCCAGTGGGCCACCCAGAGGCTTAGGGCCCGCCCAGTGGGCCAGCCAGAGGCTTAGGGCCCGCCCAGTGGGCCAGCCAGAGGCTTAGGGCCCGCCCAGTGGGCCAGCCAGAGGCTTAGAGCCCGCCCAGTGGGCCAGCCAGAGGCTTAGGGCCCGCCCAGTGGGCCAGCCAGAGGCTTAGGGCCCGCCCAGTGGGCCAGCCAGAGGCTTAGGGCCCGCCCAGTGGGCCAGCCAGAGGCTTAGGGCCCGCCCAGTGGGCCAGCCAGAGGCTTAGGGCCCGCCCAGTGGGCCAGCCAGAGTTTGGCTTAGGTAAGGCTCCAAGTGCTCCTGGTTCCTTGGCTCAAAGTTGTGTTCACTTGTTTACTCGGCTCTTACACTTCTTTGCATTTCAGAACTCATTTTGAGATTTTTGTCATTGTTGACTAACTCTATTTACATTGCAGGTGCAGCGATTTGTGAGCTGTTTATGAGATTGAATTTTGATTATGTGATATTTTATGCACAAATTCATGCTTGTAATGGTTAGTCTTATTAACCTTAGCTATGCAGGCGATGAGTCACAATAACGTGGCTAAAGTTGACCAGACCACACACACTAGAAGGTGAAGGGACGACGACGTTTCGGTCCGTCCTCGACCATTCTCAAGTCGATTGTCTTGAGAAGACAAGCAATCGCAATCGACTTGAGAATGGACCAGGACGGACCGAAACGTCGTCGTCCCTTCACCTTCTAGTGTGTGGTCTGGTCAACAAACCTTTGCTATATCTTGTTTACCCATATTGATCTTGTCCCCTACAGGAGTAGTTCACTCAGACAAATCACCCCTTCCCCCCTCCCCCCCCCCTCTAGGTACTCTGGTACTTTGGTTTGTCTCAAAACTATAATGCTCATCTCTGCAGTACGAACTTAGTGGACGTATTGGACTTTCGTTCCTTTCGCATCCAGGACTGTAGTGAACGTTTGTGACGCGTACAGCCGTTCTCGTCACAGTGTTGACACACTCTGTGCCCCTCAGCCGTCGCTCAAGGTCTGTGATTAACTACCCAGGTAGGGAGTTTACTGTTATTTTCCAAGCACAAAGAATTGTAACTCTGCAGTTAAAACCCTGCCCGAAACGCATTGCGTAATAGTGGCTTTAGGCATTGTATGTACTAGCTCTATCTATAAATCGATCCACTAATGTAACATCCCTTGTATGTATGTACCTTACCTGAATAAACATATTTATATATTTATTTATATTAATTACCTAGTTTTCAGTAGGACAACTCTTGCCCTTATCTCTCGTCATTAATAGAGTACCGGGACATCTCTACACATTCCTTATCTTGTACTACGTCGAAATATTCATTTTAGTTTCTGCAAGTCCTTACTAAAGTCCAAGTGTTAGTTATATTTCAATTAATCTTATATGTTTCAGTAACGTGGCTTGTAAATCTATGATTGCCCTACAGGATAGTTGCCAGTTCAGTACCAACCATCCTCGTGCATGTTGCCTCATCATATGTATGTCACTCTAATAATGCTCACGTATTGGTTCACTTACAGGAGGACACTCGCATAATTCTTCCAGTTTTATTACTTGTCTCTGTACTTTAACCATGTTTCGCCTACCCGCCTTCCGTTCCAGCCCGGAGAATGAGGTTGCTAACCTAATATTTGCTACCAGAGCAGAATTACTGATGTTAACCACAGACTATCATCTCTCACTCCCCCCCCCCACCATGGAGCCAACAAAACCGAACTCCATAATATGATTTTAGATTATTTGGTTTGATAATGATCTCATCACTTCAGAGCTGCAGGAACAACATCACATTGCCGATAAAACTGCACTCGTCGTCATGAAACTGGAGATGAAATTAGCCTGCATGGAAGCCGAGGCTAATAAACGAACACGAGAGATGAAAAAAAACAAGAAGCTGACCATAATGTGAACGCGAGAACAAACAACTACGGCTCCACGAACATGGAGTTGCCCTGTGAACACGAGAGGGAACAACTTCAACTCGTAGAACAAAGAGCAGAACTAGAACATCAAGGCGAACAAGAACAACTCCGGCTCCGCGGGCAAAGAGTTAAACTCCAAGACAAGAAGCTGCCAGCGCGCTCCACTTAGAGCGAGAGAAGGCTCCCGCCACGCTTGAGCTCCGACGTCAGAACTTGAAACTTGAAACTACCAGACCACTCAGCGCCAGAAGCAGAAGCCGCCTCCCGGTACGTTTCAGTGTGACTCAGTGTATTAAATGATGCTTTTGTAAAACCAGAATGGACTCATTCTTTACCTCATCTGAGGCTTTAGCTACTCAACTCAGTTGGCTTCAGAACCATTAATCGTTACTCATCCGAGCTCATTTTACAGGAAGGGCCTTGACGCTCAGTACTCTTGCTACAGAGACTGATGACCAGGTACTGAAGCAAGCTTTTCTAGATGCCTCTCTTTATCCACAGAAAGTTAATAAGCGACGTTTCAGAGATNGCTACTAAGAGAAGGTTGAGTTTCGAAGAGTGTAATTCAGAACTGTGAAGGTTTCAGGGACTACATATCAGGCACCATTGCAACTGGAGGACAGAAAATATAATAGTAGTCCATATATAACCCCCACCCGAATGACAGAAGACCCAGACAGGAATATAGAAACAACATGGCCACCATCAATATAATAGAGAGAGCAGCTTCTGTGGCTAGCAGGAACGGATCCAGACTTCTAATCATGGGAGACTTCAACCATGGGAAGATAGATTGGGGGAACAGAGACCCACACGGAGGCCCAGACACTTGGAGAGCTAAGCTGCTGGATGTGGCAACAAGAAACTTTCTAAGTCAACACGTCAAGGGACCGACAAGAATGAGAGGAGGGGATGTAACCAGCCTTGCTGGATTTGATATTTACCCTAAATGAGTCGGATATAAGGGAAGTTAAGTTGGAAGCCCCCTTGGGAATGAGTGATCATAGTGTATTGAGCTTTGAGTACCTGGTTGAGCTAGGAATTATCACCCCCAAAAAAGAACTGGGAACCAAAGGGCTGGCGTACAGAAAGGGAAACTATGAGGAGATGAATAAATTCCTATGGGATATACATTGGGACACAGAACTCGGAACCAAGTCCGTACAAGACATGATGGACTATGTCACCCAAAAATGTCAGGAGGCTGTAAGCAGGTTTGTCCCAGCCCAACAGGAAAAAACAGAGAAGCAAAGGAAGAATCCGTGGTTTAATAGGGAATGTATGAAAGCAAAAGAGCTGAACAAAAGGGCATGGAGGAACTTTCGTAATAACAGAACACCAGAAAGTAGAGAGAGATACCAGAGAACCAGGAACGAGTATGTCAGTGTGAGAAGAGCAGCTGAGAAAAGGTATGAAAATGATATAGCTAACAAAGCCAAGACTGAACCAAAGCTACTACACAGTCACATCAGGAGGAAGACAACAGTGAAGGAACAGGTGATTAAACTTAGGGTGGGCGAGGACAGGTACACAGAGAATGACAAAGAGGTGTGTGAAGAACTCAACAAAAGGTTCCAGGAGGTCTTTACAATAGAACAGGGAGATATCACGGCGCTGGGAGAGGTGGCAGCAAACCAGGTGACCTTGGATAGGTTCGAAATTACAAGAGATGAGGTCAAAAAGCACCTATTGGAGCTGGATGTGAGAAAAGCTGTTGGGCGGATGGAATCTCGCCATGGGTATTGAAAGAGTGTGCAGGAGCACTTTGCTTACCACTCTCCATAGTGTATAGTAAGTCACTGGAAACGGGGGACCTACCAGAAATATGGAAGACTGCTAATGTAGTACCAATATACAAAAAGGGTGACAGACAAGAGGCACTGAACTACAGGCCAGTGTCCTTAACTTGTATACCATGCAAGGTGATGGAGAAGATTGTGAGAAAAAACCTAGTAACACATCTGGAGAGAAGAGACTTCGTGACAACCCATCAACATGGTTCAGGGAGGGTAAATCTTGCCTTACAGGATTGATAGAATTCTACGATCAGGTGACAAGAATTAAGCAAGAAAGAGAAGGGTGGGCGGACTGCATTTTTTTGGACTGTCGGAAAGCCTTTGACACAGTACCCCATAAAAGGTTGATGCATAAGCTGGAGAAACAGGCAGGAGTAACAGGTAGGGCGCTCCAGTGGATAAGGGAGTACCTAAGCAATAGGAAGCAGAGAGTTACAGTGAGGGGTGAGACCTCAGACTGGCGTGAAGTCACCAGTGGAGTCCCACAGGGCTCTGTACTTGGACCTATCCTGTTTCTGATATACGTAAATGATCTCCCAGAGGGTATAGACTCATTCCTCTCAATGTTTGCTGACGACGCCAAAATTATGAGAAGGATTAAGACAGAGGAGGACAGCTTGAGACTTCAAGAAGACCTGGACAAGCTGCAGGAATGGTCGAACAAATGGCTGTTAGAGTTTAACCCAAGCAAATGTAATGTAATGAAGATAGGGGTAGGAAGCAGGAGACCAGATACAAGGTATCATTTGGGAGATGAAATACTTCAAGAGTCAGAGAGAGAGAAAGACCTGGGGGTTGATATCACGCCAGACCTGTCCCCTGAAGCTCATATCAAGAGGATAACATCAGCAGCATATGCCAGGTTGGCTAACATAAGAACGGCCTTTAGAAACTTGTGTAAGGAATCTTTCAGAACATTATATACCACATATGTCAGACCAATCCTGGAGTATGCGGCTCCAGCATGGAGTCCCTATCTAGTCAAGCATAAGACTAAACTGGAAAAGGTTCAAAGGTTTGCCACCAGACTAGTACCCGAGCTGAGAGGTATGAGCTACGAGGAGCGACTGCAGGAATTAAACCTCACTTCGTTGGAAGACAGAAGAGTTAGGGGGGACATGATCACCACATTCAAGATTCTCAGGGGAATCGACAGGGTTGATAAAGACAGGCTGTTTAACACAAGGGGCACACGCACTAGGGGACACAGGTGGAAGCTGAGTGCCCAAATGAGCCACAGAGATATTAGAAAGAACTTTTTTAGTGTCAGAGTGGTTGACAAATGGAATGCATTAGGAAGCGATGTGGTGGAGGCTGACTCCATACACAGTTTCAAATGTAGATATGATAGAGCCCATTAGGCTCAGGAAACTGTACACCTGTTGATTGACGGTTGAGAGGCGGGACCAAAGAGCCAGAGCTCAACCCCCGCAAGCACAACTAGGTGAGTACTAGGTGAGTACACACACACACACACACACACACACACACACACCACACACACACACACACACACACACACACACCCACACACACACACCTAACGTAACTCCCAGGTACCTACATGGTGATGTTCGCCCATCAAGTCGCTGGAGACCAGTCAATATCATCAGTCTCTCTGGGAATGGGGTGTAAAGTTGCCTGATTAGTCCAATCCCAGCCCCGGAATATCTGGTGTCAGGGGAACACGGCAGTGTGGGGCTCCTGACAAGAGGACGCCACCAGACCTCTACTGGTGGAGAAGAGACTAGACCACTGCGGCAGGCAGAGCAATCATCAGCGATGCTCTCCCAGTCTATGACACAGTTCTAGAAGGAAGCTTTAACGGCATTCATAATTCTTTTCTCTTGTCGTCCAAGTGAACGGGTTTTTTCCTGGTTTGAGTTCACTATTGAACGTCTTGTTGAGCAGTCGTTGAGCAGGGGCCATGCACAGCATAGGGTGTGGATGCTGGCCAGGCCGGACTGTGAAACAATGCCTGTCTCTGGCCCTCTGGCCCGCCATATCTCACCAACTGCCCCACACAGCTCAGAGTAGGGAATGATTTAGCATTTTTTGGTATGGCAACTATTTTTGTGAGACCTGACAGCCTATGACTCACAAGTATACAGGACGAATATGACCTACTCACAAGTATGACACACTCACAAGTATGACTTACTCACAAGTTTGACTTACTCACAAGGATGACCTACTCACAAGTTTGACTTACTCACAAGGATGACCTACTCACAAGTATGACTTACTCACAAGGATGATCTACTCACAAGTATGACCTACTCACAAGGATGATCTACTCACAAGTATGACTGATTCACAAGGATGACCTACTCACAAGGATGACCTACTCACTAGTAGGACCTACTCACAAGGATGACCTACTCACAAGGATGACCTACTAACAAGGATGACCTACTCACAAGTATGACCTACTCGCAAGGATGACCTACTCGCAAGGATGACCTACTGACAAGTATGACCAACTCACACGGATGACCTACTCACACGGATGACCTACTCACACGGATGACCTACTCACAAGTATGACCTACTGACAAGTATGACCTACTCACACGGATGACCTACTCATAAGTATGACCTACTTACAAGTATGACCTACTGACAAGTATGACCAACTCACACGATGACCTACTCACACGGATGACCTACTCACAAGTATGACCTACTCACAAGTATGACCTACTCACACGGATGACCTACTCACAAGTATGACCTACTGACAAGTATGACCTACTCACCGGATGACCTACTCATAAGTATGACCTACCGGACCAGTCAAGGACGACCATAGGGTATAGACCTTTTACTCCGGTCTCAACCTTAAGGCCTCTTAGACCCTAGACATGTGATCGCATCTTCCAAATGCTGTTCTAAATCTGGCGATCCTGTTCTCTGCCTGTGATGGTGTTCGAGGGTTGTGACTAGTCTATGTCGTTGAGCTGCAGGTTTATGCAGGCCGTGGGAAAAAAGATCCACGAAATGGATACTCAACAGATGAGTATCCACAAATAGTTATCCACAAATAGAAAGTTAGGATGGTCTGAACTTTTGTGCTGGCCTGGAGCCTGCCCAAAGTAAACAGCTTCCCATCAAGAATGGGAAATGGGGTTAATCCCATCATCTGTGAGCCTCTAAAAGCACCGGTCATCTTAGCAGAGAGCAGGATGCTGAAGAAGCCTTGTTTAGCGGACACGAGACACAGAGTAACTACCATATGGTCTTGGACCTAACTACCATATGGTGCAATATGGTGTCCGACCATATGGTGTCATTGTTACACCATTTCGATGAAAGTATCTGGACGTCCAGATATCTGGCCACAAGTCTCACTAGACTCGCACGACAGACAGGATCAAATGCCTTCGCTAAATCCTCCAAGGTAGCGAGTCTGTAGTAGGTCGTCTTGGAGCCTCTTGCAATTTTCCTCGGCCTTAATCCTCCCCCTCCTTCAAGGTAGGAGGAGGATTAGGATAAAGTTGTCTGGATAGCAAGTGTCATCACAGCAGTACCTCGCTCCCTCCTGAAACCACACACTCTTCCTGGCAAGAGATCTTCAGCAGTTATCACAAGACAGGGCGATTTCCTGTGTGTTTCTGAAAATGAATGATTGTTCTGTATTTTTGTTTAAATATCTTGAGGAATGCGCTTGTATGCTGTATGCACGTTGTATGGCTGTTTATGTAAGCTTGCATTTCTCTGTGCTTGAGTAATGGGTAATGATGTAATGGATAATATAGGTAATTGGGTAATAGGTAGTGGGTAATGTTGGTAATTTAACAGGATAAATCAGGATATGGATTAATAGGGAGAAGCTAACAACATCAGCATTCTAGGACAATGGTTAATAAGAATGTTAAATAAGTTGATGAAGGGTAAGGATAATTGATAATATCTGAAATTAGATGTATTAAAAAGGAACAAGGAAAATGAATAATATAGATGTTAAATGAAATAAGAAGGATAAGGATAATGGATTAATGGCTAGTTAGTAATCCGGGTATAAATGAAGACTTAAATAACAGCTGCAGAATAAACAAGGATAATACACCAGAACTAGGATAAGCAAGGAAAATATCTGAGATCCAGATGATAAATGAAGCCAAAGACGATTAATGAAAACTAGGATAAACAAGGATATTAAATGACAGCCAGGAAAAACTAAGGATAATGGATAACCTTCTGTGGATAATAACTTTAACCAACTCACTTAGAATCAAATTACATCANTATATAGATATATATATATATAATATATATATATATATATATATATATATGCGAACAAGCCTGAATGGTCCCCAGGAATATATGCGAATGAAAACTCACACCCCAGAAGTGACTCGAACCCATACTCCCAGGAGCAACGCAACTGGTATGTACAGGGATGCCTTAACCCTTGACCATCACGACCGGACATAAGGAAGTGATAGCCTGAGCTATATGAACCACTTCCCCGCCGGCACTTGGATGGTTATCTTGGGCATAGCATTTTTATCAAATCACCTCATTTTTTGAGGCAACACGTGAGGAACACAAATGCGAACAAGCCTGAATGGTCCCCAGGACTATATGCGAATGAAAACTTACACCCCAGAAGTGACTCGAACCCATACTCCCAGGAGCAACGCAACTGGAATGTACAGGGATGCCTTAAACCGCTTGACCATCACGACCGGACATAAGGAAGTGATAGCCTGAGCTATATGAACCACTTCCCCGCCGGCACTTGGATGGTTATCTTGGGCATAGCATTTTATCAAATCACCTCATTTTTTGAGGCAACACGTGAGGAACACAAATGCGAACAAGCCTGAATGGTCCCCAGGACTATATGCGAATGAAAACTCACACCCCAGAAGTGACTCGAACCCATACTCCCAGGAGCAACGCAACTGGAATGTACAGGGATGCCTTAAACCGCTTGACCATCACGACCGGACATAAGGAAGTGATAGCCTGAGCTATATGAACCACTTCCCCGCCGGCACTTGGATGGTTATCTTGGGCATAGCATTTTTATCAAATCACCTCATTTTTTGAGGCAACACGTGAGGAACACAAAAGTCACTTCTGGGGTGTGAGTTTTCATTCGCATATAGTCCTGGGGACCATTCAGGCTTGTTCGCATTTGTGTTCCTCACGTGTTGCCCAAAAAAATGAGGTGATTTGATAAAATGCTATGCCCAAGATTACCATCCGAGTGCCGGCGGGAAAGTGGTTCATATAGCTCCGGCTATCACCTCCTTATGTCGGTCGTGATGGTCAAGCGGATTAAGGCGTCCCTGTACATACCAGTTGCGTTGCTCCTGGCAGTATGGGTTCGAGTCACTTCTGGGGTGTGAGTTTATATATATATATATATATATATATATATATATATATATATATATATATATATATATATCCATTTAATTCCCAGTTTATACACTTAATCGTTGACCAAACCACACACTAGAAAGTGAAGAGACGACGACGTTTCGCTCCGTCCTGGAGCATTAACAAGTCGATTGTGAAGAGACGAGGGAGGCGCGGCCATTAAGTAAGGGGAGAGAGAGATGAGGAGATGGAAATCTTAGAGGATGGAAAGAGCAAGGCAAAAGGTACGGAAGGTAAGATGTAATAGAGGGTGTAATAATAGGAATAAGAAAGGAATCGTAAGAGAAAACAAGAGAAAGAAATCGAATGATAAAAGGAAGGTCTAGGCTTAAGTTAGGTCACGTTTGTTAGAAAGTTTAGAACATTTGAGTTTTACTGTGAAAGGAAGAGTCCACAACAACAAAGCCAGGACTCAGGTCCATGTTGGTACATTGTGTATTAGAGCCGATTCCACAAGACGGCGTCTGTGTGGAGTAGAGGCAGGGAAGATTATTTTGGAGGAAGACCAATCAATACGATGATTAGAATCCCTCACATGACAGAAGAGAGCATTGTTAGTGACTGCAGACTTAACAATTCTCTTGTGTTCCTTAAGTCTGTCATTAAGTGTACGGCCAGTTTCCCCAAAGTGTTGGAAAGGACAAGACGACCAGGAAATAGAGTAGACACCAGCAGCATTAGAACTTTCAGTATTTACTTGCATCAACTCACAAGTCACAGGTAAACATACAAGGAGCTCCACCCCTGCGAGAGACTCGAACCTAGAAGGCCCAGGTGGTCGCGCACCAAGACAACCAGTACTCTGACCACCCCACCACGCAGATCCCCA
This sequence comes from Procambarus virginalis, assembly GCA_020271785.1. Taxonomy (NCBI): domain Eukaryota; kingdom Metazoa; phylum Arthropoda; class Malacostraca; order Decapoda; family Cambaridae; genus Procambarus; species Procambarus virginalis. The sequence goes on from WNGS01164858.1 coordinate 43,627,314, forward strand.
AAAGAGATCGAAACTCAGGAGTTTATCCCCAACATCTCAACCTCCCAAGGACACCACCAATGGTAAGAGATCAGAATCCGTTTTTTATCAGTCAATCACATTTACTAGGGAGAACGCGAGCCTCATATTTACACGGATACTTGCATAAACTCACAAGTCACAGGTAAACACACAAAGGGCTCCACCCCTGCGAGAGACTCGAACCTAGAAGGCGCAGGTGTTCGCGCACCTGGCCTTGAACACACCCTTTGTGTGTTTACCTCTGACTTTATGAGTTTATGCAGGTGTATCCCTTGTGTGTGTGTGACACAAAAGCTGCTCGAACGCACGAACCATAAATTACTAACAACTCTCTTGTAAGGAGAAAAAAGTACCCTGTACGCCTGGGGTAATCCAGGGCGGCGGGGAATCGAACCCTGGCCGAGTCAAAAAAAAAAAAGAGTTGTTAGTGATATGTACACACACAGAGATCACACTAACGTGATGCATCAAATGAACAAATTCACAAGGGACGTGACAAGGATTCGAACCTGCGTCCAAGAGCACCCGGACGCAGGTTCGAATCCTCGTCACGGCCCTTATGGATTTGTTAGTTAGTGATATGTATTTATGTACATGTATGTATACATATATGAACTGACATAAATTTGTGTGCAACTGATCTCCCTGTTACATATATCAGATGTTCTTTAATTCTTTGTCATTCCTCACTTGACAATGAACCTTGGCGTTACAAAAACGTTGTGTAAACTTTACTAAGTATAATTCACTATAAAGTTAGTCTTGTTCTGTTCCATCAGTCATGAACAATTATTCTCTTCCAATTAAACCAGGAGCACTAATTAGAGGGATAGAAGCCCTAGACAAGAACATAATCAACACAGAATATGTAACCGATATGTATTATACATATGTATTATAATCTTCCAGGATTGTCGCCTTGTTGTGTTTACATCGAATGACGGATGTAAATACAGATCTTATAGACAATTCAGCATTGAATTAGATATAAACATCTAGAGACCTGACAGCGCAAAGATTTTGATCCAAATGGAGAAATATACATAAAGAGAGAGATATAGATTGTAAACACAGATGAGAGGAGAGAGGGGAGGATGATAGAAGGATAGAGGGTGAGCGGGCACAGAGGACAAGCAAACAATAAGGCAGGGACAGCCCCCGTTCCCTGGGAAATATGAAACATCGATAACAAGAGAGAGGAATTGATGAGACGTGGGGGAGGACAGAGAGAGAGAGAGAGAGAGAGAGAGAAGCATCGCAGAGTACCGCAGCCCACGGACAGAGGACATAGAGAGGAGCGGTGGACACAGAGGGGGAAACAGAAGACACGAAGAGGGAAAGAGGAGCCAGAGGAGACAAAGAGGTAACCCTCGGAATGAGATGGAAATCACAAAGTTGCTCTAACTCTGCACATATCATGATAACAGCGTATGATATCAATGCTGAGAAACTCAATACTTTGTGCAGTTTTGCTTGTGTTTCCTCGTGACTAAGAGTCACCCTTCAAGGAGAATATAGGAACACTATTTCTTTGACCAATGTTTATATTGACAATATAAACAATATATTATTTATATCGACAGTAATTCGTCAATATTATTATTTCATGTTGCCGGGGTTTAAAAGTTCACTATAACTCACACCGGAGAGAAGCAGCTTCAGGCTCAACAAGCCACAATAGAGGCCAGTAAACAGGAGATACTTTTTCACCCATAAGGATTATAAACCCATGGAACCGCCTACCCGCCAAAGGTGTAAATGCCAAGACAATCAGTTTTCAATTAATCTGGAAAAATTCCCCCCCCCCCCCCTGGAATAATGCGGGGACCTTTGTCAAGCCGCCAGCTTCCTGTCCCCGTCGAGGCCACAACAGGTGGCCGCGGATAAATTCAGGTGAATTAATAATTCGCGGCACAGAGTAATAAAATACATGGAGTATTGAACAAATCCACAAGGGCCGTGACGAGGATTCGAACCTGCGTCCGGGAGCATCCCAGACACTGCCTTAATCGACTGAGCTACGACAGGGTAAAAGGGTTGAAACCGAAGGCAGTGTCTGGGATGCTCCCGGACGCAGGTTCGAATCCTCGTCACGGCCCTTGTGGATTTGTTTATTTGATGCATCACGTTAGTGTGATCTGTGTGTGTACATGGCGTATTGTTGTCAGCATTCAGAGAGAAATTTACAATCCTCACATTGATGACCTGAGTCAGTATGTCTGGGACACTCCATTCCGCAGTAATATTGATTCTGAGCAAATCCACAAGGGCCTCGATGAGGATTGTGTGACGGTAACGAGTTGGAAATGGTGGTCGGCAGTCTTCCAACTAGCAGGTGTCAGTGCTGGGCCACATATTAAATATAAAAAAAAATAGAAAAAAAAGAGAAAAAAAAAGAATGACTGCGTGGTTGGTAATCTGTGGTAAGGTAAGAAACATAAAACACAATAATAAACAATGTAGTTTAATAACAATTAAAAACAAATTGAAGTAAATGCAAATCTTGGCTTAATGGTAAAAAATGTCAAGTGGAAAAATAAATAAACATGAAAATAGATTACGTTAATGGGGGAGGAGAATTGACATGCAAAGGTAAATAAAATATGAATGCTGGAATATATGCACTAACTATAAACCTCTATTTGACCACACAAGGTGAGTCACTTAGGTGTTCATAGGATGAGAGCACAAGATATTCTGGCTGGCAGAAACGCAAGGGACTCCAACAATAACTGGCGATGACTTGTGATTGGCGAGGAACCGGAGTGGTGGGTTGGTTGGCGGCCAATGAGGAAGCTGGATGGCCGCAAGTCGCTAGTTAGGCAGTTGAAGGGTTCGGTGCGTCGACCAGGTGTACAGCAGGTAATGGAGTGGGGGGAGGAGGGAGTTGCTGGTGCGTGTGGCTGTCTTGATATATACGTTTAGCCACTACAAAACGTATCTTGCATATTGTTGAGGACGTGATGAAATACGAAAATAGCAGGCTACATCTCTGATAAAAGATTATCGTCACAATTGGAACCTGTGCACCGGGTGTTCCCAGACACGCTACCCAATCACTTGGGCTGGACGGTAGAGCGACGGTCTCACTTCATGCAGGTCGGTGTTCAATCCCCGACTGTCCAAAGGTTGGGCACCATTCCCTTCCCCCCCCCCCCGTCCCATCCCTAACCCTTATCCTGACCCCTTCCAAGTGCTATATAGTAGTAATGGCTTGGCGCTTGGCCTTGATAGTTCCTTCCTTCCCAGACACGCTCTGGTCAATTGTCAACTTTTCTGTGTAATATTGATAATATTGCCTCGGTTCAGAGGGGTATTGACCAGCTGGACATACAACTAAATGTGTATCAATAATTCTTTAAGGTTCTAATGTATATTCTGTAGACATAAGTATCTTTTTTTTTATCTGATAGATTACATCTGGGGTGAGTATACTCCTAACTCAATCCGTCCTCTCAACTGAACGTCGCATTTTGACGTACACTCTACCTAAAGCCAAAAATTGTCGTACTAGAAAATGGAAGCGGTTCGCGAAAGTGACGTACTGTCCCGTTACTGTTTTGGGTCCTCTGGTAGGTTAGGATAAGGGCACCTTAGTACGACAACTTTTTCACGTTGTGAAACCTTAGGAGGACGGGCTGCACGACCAAGCTAGCAGAGTTGTTTAGTTAACGAGTCGACTCACGAAAACAATGAAAAATTATAACCTGTTTTGATTGCGAGTTGTGAGTTCTGGCAGACTCACAATCACGATTAAATGCTTTGATGAAGTTGATGTTATTTGCTGGACTGTTGATTAATTGTATTTGAACCGATAAAGTTCCCTTCGGCGCTAGTCTGATTAACTGACGTCTGTGGCGGAGTGGCGGCTGTCTCATCCCACACTCGCCAGCGATTTCGAACAGGTTCGAGTCCTCGGCAGGGAAAATTAACTGGATGTCTGTCCTTAATTGCTCATCTCTGTTCACCCAGCAGTAACAAGGGGAACTGGTTGTATAATGATTGTAGAATCGTGTTCCAGGGAAGACTAAAAGGGCCAAGGTTACCACCCACCAAACACACACCGAAACTACGACGTTGGTACAACGTTCGAACAAGTTTTTAACACCTCCTAACCAGTTATAACAACCAATATAGCAAGTTGTATCAACGTTCTAATACGTCATAAACACGTTAAGCCAAGATGTAACAACTTCATTACAAGTTGTAACAAGCGGAAAATAGAGACAGTTACGGTTTGTGTTCCCAGAGCACAAGCTGTGGGGAGGGGGGGGGAAAGCTTTCAGCCTGCTCACAGGAGGCAAAGGTCGTCTGCTCCAGTGTACAAAATCGTCCTGTTGAACCCAAGAAACGAAAAAGTTGTGACCCACAAATCCTCTCTTGCCTCACATTCCCCTCACTCCTCCCTCCCTCCCTCATGGTGAGTGACCCAGCCACCACAAACCTCACACAAAAGCCTGGTCAAGAATGTGAATGAACTCCTCAACTCACTTCACCCGCTACACAACCTGTTACTCTCCTCCCAAACTTTCATACGCAAAAACATTTTTGGAATTCCTCTTTCCAAACATCATCTTGTAGAGCGGAGACTTTTAGTGAGGGGAGGAGAGAACCCTCTCCCCGTGGCTCTGTCGCAGTGGTCTTCACCCCGGGGGCTGTGTCGTGAGGGTAATGGAATCACTGTGTATGTGTTCTGTATGTATTTATGTGTGTGTATTTAATATTTGTATTTAATATTAGTTTGACTATTTGTATTTAATATTTGTATTTACTATTTGTATCTGCAGAATCGAGCTATTAGCTCTTGGACCCCGCCTTTCTAACCAATTTATTTTTTTCTCTATTATGTCTACTACGTATATTTCTCTCTAACACGCACACATATCCACAGGAAGCGGCACGTAGCAACAGTCTAACTCCCAAATAAGCATTTGCTGCTAGGTGAATAGGTGCATCTGGGTGAAAGAAACTCTGCCCACATGTTTCTGCCTCGGCCAGGAATCAAATCCGGGCCCTTAGGAATACGACCCCCGAGCGCTGTCCACTCAGCCGCGAGGCCTCCATTGTGTGTGTGCTCACCTATTTGTGTCTGCAAGATCGACCTCTAGCTCTTGGACGCCGCTTTTCTAGCCGTTGGTTGTCTAATACAATGACTCCTGACCTGTGTCCCTATCACACCTGCTTTTAAGGTTATGACTGGAGTTAGCCTCTACAACCTGATCCTTTAAGTCATTCCATTTACTAACTTCCCTCACGCTAAAAGAAAACTTCCTAACCTCTCTATGACACATCTGAGTCTTCCATTCGTGTCCCCCTTATTGTACTGTTATTCATTGTAAACATTTCCTGTCTCCACCTTGTGAATTCCTCTAAGTATTTTATACGTCTGTATCATGTCCCCCTCTCCCTCCTACTTTCTAACATCGTCAGGTTTAGTTCCTTCAGTCTGTCTTCGTACCTCATCCCTCGCAGCTCTGGGACGATTCTTGTTGCAAACGTCTGCACCTTTTCAAGCCTCCTTATGTGTGTATTAAGACGGGGCTCCAGGATGGTGCAGCGTACTCTAAGACTGGCCTCACATAGGCGGTATACAGTGATCTTAAAGCCTCCTTATTCAAGTTCGTGAAGGATGTTCTGACTTTTACCAGAGTAGAGCATGTGACTGACGTTATTCTATTTATATGAGCTGCTGGAGTTAGGTCTGGTGTTATGTCCACTCCCAGGTCTTGTTCTCTAGACGTTATAGTGAGGTTGTTTCCCTTCATCCTATATTGGCCTTTCGGTCTCCTGGCTCCTGTCCCTATTTCCATCACCTTGCACTTGTTAGTGTTGAACTCTAGTAGCCATTTCTCGGACCATCTCTGCAACCTGTTCAAGTCATCCTGAGAGTCTCACAATCCTCATCAGTCTCAAACCTCTTTATTAGTTTTTTTCATCTGCAAACATCGACATAAAAGACTTGACTCCTGCAGTCAAGTCATTTACATAAATGAGGAACAGTCTGGGACCCAGGAGTGATCCTTGAGGCACCCCGCTTGTTACTCTACGCCAGTCCCACTCCTCGTCCCTCACTCTCACTCTCTGACACCTGTCTCTCAGGTAATGCCTTACCCATATTAATGCGTTGTCGTCTACTCCCGCCTGCCTCTCAAGTTTGTATAGTAACTTTCTGTGTGGTACTGTATCAACGGCTTTCTGGCAGTCCAGAAATATGCAGTCTGCCCATCCTTCTCTGTCTTGCCTTATTTTCGTTACCTTATCATAAAACTCCAGGAGGTTCGTCAGGAATGATTTCCCTTCTCTAAAGCCGTGTTGTTGTTTACTTACAAACCTAATTCTTTCTAGGTGTATAACTGGTCTTAACCTTATAATTCTCTCAAGTACTTTGCAAGGGATGCTTGTGAGTGACACTGGTCTGTAGTTAAGTGCCTCTTCTCTGTCTCCTTTCTTGTAGATTAGGTACCACATTTGCCTTCTTCCAGCAGCCGGGCAATTCCCCCTGTGTGACTCATTAAAGATTAGTGCTAGAGGTATGCTGAGGGCCTGTGCTGCTTCTTTTAACATCCATGGTGATACTCTATCAGGCCCAGTAGCTTTAGTTACATCCAGTGATGGTAGCTGTATTCTTACTTCCTCCGCTGTTACCTCAATATTTAGTAGTGTCTCGTCAGGGGGCTGCTTCCTCATCTAGCTCCGGGAGCTGTTCAGGCTCAGTAGTGAACACTCCATGGAAGCTGGCATTGAGCTCCTTACAAACTTCTTTATCATTTTCTATATACTGGCTTCCCCTTTTTTGTAACCTAGTTACTTGGTCATTCACTGTCATTTTCACTATGTGTGTGTGTACTCACCTAGTCGTACTCACCTAGGTGTGCTTGGGGGGTTGAGCTCTGGCTCTTTGGTCCCGCTTCTCAAATGTCAGTCAACTGTTGTACAGATTCCTGAGCCTACTGGGCTCTATCATATCTACATTTGAAACTGTGTATGGAGTCAGCCTCCACCACATCACTGCCTAATGCATTCCATCTGTTAACTACTCTGACACTGAAAAAGATCTTTCTAACGTCCCTGTGGCTAATTTGGGTAGTCAGTTTCCACCAGTGTCCCCTTGTTCGTGTTCCACCCGTGCTAAAGAGTTTGTCTTTGTCCACCTTGTCAATTCCCCTGAGAATTTTGTAGGTGGTTATCATGTCTCCACTTACTCGTTTGTTTTCCATGGATGTGAGGTTCAGCTCCCTTAGCCTTTCCTCGTAGCTCATACCTCTCAGTTCCGGGACCAGTCTGGTGGCATACCTCTGAATCTTCTCTAACTTCGTCTTGTGTTTAACTAGGTATGGACTCCAGGCTGAGCTGCATACTCCAGAATTGGTCTGACATAAGTGGTATACAGGGTCCTGAACGATTCCTTACACAAGTTTGTAAAGGCAGTTCTTATGTTGGCCAGTCTAGCATATGCCGCTGATGATATCCTTTTGATGTGGGCCTCTGGGGACAGGTTCGGTGTGATATCAACCCCCAGATCTTTTTCTCTATTTGACTTTTGCAGGATATCACCTCCCAGATGGTACATTGTATTCAGCTTTCTGCTCCCTTCGCCTAATTTCATTACTTTACACTCTCCTGAATTGAACTTTAGTAGCCATTTTCTAGACCATTCCATCAGTTTGTCCAGGTCGTCCTGTCGTCTCTGTCTGTCTTCATCTGTTTTGATTCTTCTCGTAATTTTTGCATCAGCAAACATTGAGAGGAATGAGTCTATACCCTCCGGAAGGTCGTTTATGTGTGTCGTTTGTGTGTGTGTGTACTCACCCACCCACCTAATTGTGCTTGCGGGGGTTGAGCTTTGGCTCTTTGGTCCCGCCTCTCAACTGTCAATCAACTGGTGTACAGATTCCTGAGCCTACTGGGCTCTATCATATCTACACTTGAAGCTGTGTATGGAGTGTGTGTGTGTGTGTGTGTGTGTGTGTGTGTGTGTGTGTGTGTGTGTGTGTGTGTGTCGTTTGTGTGTGTGTGTACTCACCCACCCACCTAATTGTGCTTGCGGGGGTGAGCTTTGGCTCTTTGGTCCCGCCTCTCAACTGTCAATCAACTGGTGTACAGATTCCTGAGCCTACTGGGCTCTATCATATCTACACTTGAAGCTGTGTATGGAGTGTGTGTGTGTGTGTGTGTGTGTGTGTGTGTGTGTGTGTGTGTGTGTGTGTGGTGTGTGTGGGTGTGTGTGTGTGTGTGTGTGTGTGTACTCACCTATTTGTGCTTGCGGGGTTGAGGTTTGGCTCTTTGGTCTCGCCTCTCAACTGTCAATCAACTGGTGTACAGATTCCTGAGCCTACTGGGCTCTATCATATCTACATTTGAAACTGTGTATGGAGTCAGCCTCCACCACATCACTGCCTAATGCATTCCATCCGTTAACTACTCTGACACTGAAAAAGTTCCTTCAAACGTCCCTGTGGCTCATGTGGGTACTCAGATTCCACCTGTGTCCCCTTGTTCGCGTACCACCAGTGTGTGTGTGTGTGTGTTTGTGTGTGTGTGTGTGTGTGTGTGTGTGTGTGTGTGTGTGTGTGTGTGTGGTGTGTGTGTGTGTGTGTGTGTGTGTGTGTGTGTGTGTGTGAGTGTACCCACCTAGTTGTACTCAACTAGTTGTTGGGTTGAGCTCTGGCTCTTTGGTCCCGCCTCTCAACTCTGTGTGTGTAAGTGTGTGGATAAGTATTTTATGTGTCTGTGGGAATGTATTTATTTGTGTCAATGGATCAGGGAGGGTAAATCTTGCCTCACTGGTTTAATAGAATTCTACGATCAGATGACAAAGATTAAGCAAGAAAGGGTAAGTTGGGCGAACTGCATTTTCTTGTTTTTTCCATTTTCATTTTCTGCATTTTTCTGTCGGAAAGCCTTTGAAAAAGTACTCCATAAGATGCTGACGCATAAGTTGGAGAAACAGGCAATAGTAACTGGTAAGGTGCTCCAGTAGATAAAGGAGTACCTAAGCAATAGGAAGCAGAGAGTTACAGTGAGGGGTGAGACCTCAGATTGGCGTGAAGTCACAAGCGGAGTCCCAAGGGCTCTGTACTCGGACTTATCCTGTTTCTGATATACATAAATGATCTCCCAGAGGGTATAGACTCATTCCTCTCAACGTTTGCTGATGATGTCAAAATTATGAGAAGGATTAAGACAAAGAAAGATAGCTTGGGGCTTCAAGAAGACCTGGACAGACTGAAGGAATGGTCCAACAAATGATTGTTAGAGTTTAACCCGAACAAACGCACTGTAATGAGATAGTTGTAGGGAGCAAGAGGCATGATACAAGGTATCATTTGGGAGATGAAATTCTTCTAGAATCACAGAGAGAGAAAGACCTGGGGGGTTGATATCACGCCAAACCTGTCCCCCCCCCCCAAGCCCAGATCAAGAGGATAACATCAGCGACATATGCCAGGGTGGCTAACAGAAGAACGGCCATTAGAAACTTGTGTAAGGAATCGTTCAGAACCTTGTATACCACGTATGTCAGACCAATCCTGGAGTATGCAGCTCCAGCATGGAGTCCATATTTAGTCAAGCATAAAACTAAACTGGAGAAGTTCAGAGGTTTCACCAGAATAGGGCCCGAGCTGAGGGACATGAGCAATGAGGAGAAACTACGGGAATTGAACCTCACTTCGCTGGAAGACAGGAGAGTTACGGGGACATGATCACCATATACAAGATTCGCAATGGAATTGATGGGGTAGACAAAGACAGTTTATTTAACACAAGGGGCACACGCACTAAGGGACACAGATGTAAATTGAGTGCCCAAATGAGCCATAAAGACATTAGAAAGAATTTGTTTAGTGTCAGAGTTGTTAATAAATGGAATGCATTAGACAGTGATTTGGTGGAGGCTGACTCCATACACAGTTTCAAGTGCGATATGATAGAGCCCAGTAGGCTCAGGAACCTGTACATCTGTTGATTGGCTGTTCAGAGGCAGGATCAAAGATCCAGACCTTAACCCCCGCAAGCACAACTAGGTGAATACACACACACACACACACACACACACACACACCACACACACACACACACACACACACACACCACACACACAAACACACACACACACACCCACACACACATACACACACACACACACACACACACACACACACACACACACACACACACACACACACACACACACACACACACACACACACACACACATACACACACACACACACCTAACGTAACTCCCAGGTACCTACATGGTGATGTTCGCCCATCAAGTCGCTGGAGACCAGTCAATATCATCAGTCTCTCTGGGAATGGGGGTGTAAAGTTGCCTGATTAGTCCAATCCCAGCCCCGGAATATCTGGTGTCAGGGGAACACGGCAGTGTGGGGCTCCTGACAAGAGGACGCCACCAGACCTCTACTGGTGGAGAAGAGACTGGACCACTGCGGCAGGCAGAGCAATCATCAGCGATGCTCTCCCAGTCTATGACACAGTTCTAGAAGGAAGCTTTAACGGCGTTCATAATTCTTTTCTCTTGTCGTCCAAGTGAACGGGTTTTTTCCTGGTTTGAGTTCACTATTGAACGTCTTGTTGAGCAGTCGTTGAGCAGGGGCCTTGCACAGCATAGGGTGTGGATGCTGGCCAGGCCGGACAGTGCAACAATGCCTGTATCTGGTCCTCTGGCCCGCCATATCTCACCAACTGCCCCACACAGCTCAGAGTAGGGAATGGTTTAGCATTTTTTGGTATGGCAACTGTTTTTGTGAGACCTGACAGCCTATGACTCACAAGTATACAGGACGAATATGACCTACTCACAAGTATGACACACTCACAAGTATGACTTACTCACAAGTTTGACTTACTCACAAGGATGACCTACTCACAAGTATGACTTACTCACAAGGATGATCTACTCACAAGTATGACCTACTCACAAGGATGATCTACTCACAAGTATGACTGATTCACAAGGATGACCTACTCACAAGGATGACCTACTCACTAGTAGGACCTACTCACAAGGATGACCTACTCACAAGGATGACGTACTCACAAGGATGACCTACTCACTAGTAGGACCTACTCACAAGGATGACCTACTCACAAGGATGACGTACTCACACGGATGACCTACTCACTAGTAGGACCTACTCACAAGGATGACCTACTCACAAGTATGACCTACTCTCAAGGATGACCTACTCACAAGGATGACGTACTCAAAAGGATGACGTACTCACAAGGATGACCTACTCACAAGGATGACCTACTCACTAGTAGGACCTACTCACAAGGATGACGTTCTCACAAGGATGACGTACTCACTAGTAGGACCTACTCACAAGGATGACCTACTCACAAGGATGACCTACTCACTAGTAGGACCTACTCACAAGGATGACCTACTCACTAGTAGGACCTACTCACAAGTATGACCTACTCACAAGGATGACGTACTCACAAGGATGACGTACTCACAAGGATGACGTACTCACAAGGATGACGTACTCACTAGTAGGACCTACTCACAAGGATGACCTACTCACAAGTATGACTTACTCACAAGTATGACCTACTCACAAGTATGACCTACTCACACGGATGACCTACTCACAAGTATGACCTACTCACAAGTATGACCTACTCACAAGTATGACCTACTCACAAGTATGACCTACTCACAAGTATGACCTACTCACACGGATGACCTACTCACAAGTATGACCTACTCACAAGTATGACCTACTCACACGGATGACCTACTCACACGGATGACCTACTGACAAGTATGACCTACTCACACGGATGACCTACTCACAAGTATGACCTCACACGGATGACCTACTCACAAGTATGACCTACTCACACGGATGACCTACTCACAAGTATGACCTACTCACAAGTATGACCTACTCACACGGATGACCTACTCACAAGTATGACCTACTCACACGGATGACCTACTCACACGGATGACCTACTCACAAGTATGACCTACTCACACGGATGACATACTCACAAGTATGACCTACTAACAAGTATGACCTACTCACACGGATGACCTACTCACACGGATGACCTACTCACACGGATGACCTACTCACAAGTATGACCTACTCACAAGGATGACCTACTCACAAGTATGACCTACTCACACGGATGACCTACTCACAAGTATGACCTACTCACAAGTATGACCTACTCACAAGTATGACCTACTCACAAGGATGACCTACTAACAAGTATGACCTACTCACAAGTATGACCTACTCACAAGTATGACCTACTGACAAGTATGACCTACTCACACGGATGACCTACTCACACGGATGACCTACTCACAAGTATGACCTACTCACAAGTATGACCTACTCACACGGATGACCTACTCATAAGTATGACCTACCGGGCCAGTTAAGGACGACCATTGGGTATAGACCTTTTACTCCGGTCTCAACCTTAAGGCCTCTTAGACCCTAGACATGTGATCGCATCTTCCAAATGCTGTTCAAAATCTGGCGATCCTCTCCTGTTCTCTGCCTGTGATGGTGTTCGAGGGTTGTGACTAGTCTATGACGTTGAGCTGCAGGTTTATGCAGGCCGTGGGAAAAAAGATCCACGAAATGGATACTCAACAGATGAGTATCCACAAATAGTTATCCACAAATAGAAAGTTAGGAATGGTCTGAACTTGGGTGCTGGCCTGGAGCCTGCCCAAAGTAAACAGCTTCCGTCAAGAATGGGAACTGGGGTTGATCCCATCATCTGGGAGCCTCTAAGAGCACCGGTCATCTTAGCAGAGAGCAGGATGCTGAAGAAGCCTTGTTTAGCGGACACGAGACACAGAGTAACTACCATATGGTCTTGGACCTAACTACCATATGGTGCAATATGGTGTCCGACCATATGGTGTCATTGTTACACCATTTCGGTGAAAGTATCTGGACGTCCAGATATCTGGCCACAAGTCTCACTAGACTCGCACGACAGACAGGATCAAATGCCTTCGCTAAATCCTCCAAGGTAGCGAGTCTGTAGTAGGTCGTCTTGGAGCCTCTTGCTATCTTCCTCGGCCTTAATCCTCCCCCTCCTTCAAGGTAGGAGGAGGATTAGGATAAACTTGTCTGGATAGCAAGTGTCATCACAGCAGTACCTCGCTCCCTCCTGAAACCACACACTCTTCCTGGCAAGAGATCTTCAGCAGTTATCACAAGATTGGGCGATTTCCTGTGTGATTCTGAAAATGAATGATTGTTCTGTATTTTTGTTTAAATATCTTGAGGAATGCGCTTGTATGCTGTATGCACGTTGCATGGCTGTTTATGTAAGCTTGCATTTCTCTGTGCTTGAGTAATGGGTAATGAATGTAATGGATAATATAGGTAATTGAGTAATAGGTAGTGGGTAATGTTGGTAATTTAACAGGATAAACCAGGATATGGATTAATAGGGAGAAGCTAACAACATCAGCATTCCTAGGACAATGGGTAATAAGAATGTTAAATAAGTTGATGAAGGGTAAGGATAATTGATAATATCTGAAATTAGATGTATTAAAAAGGAACAAGGAAAATGAATAATATAGATGTTAAATGAAATAATGAAGGATAAGGATAATGGATTAATGGCTAGTTAGTAATCCGGGTATAAAATGAAGACTTAAATAACAGCTGCAGAATAAACAAGGATAATACACCAGAACTAGGATAAGCAAGGAAAATATCTGAGATCCAGATGATAAATGAAGAACAAAGACGATTAATGAAAACTAGGATAAACAAGGATATTAAATGACAGCCAGGAAAAACTAAGGATAATGGATAACTTTCTGTGGATAATAACTTTAACCAACTCACTTAGAATCAAATTACATCAATATTCCTCAGTGCATAATTATTACCTCGAATCAGCGCTGATACAATCACTAATCAGCGCTGATACAATCACAAATCAACGCTAATTTAACTTTAATTGTTCGTATTTTGTCCTCTAGGAAGTGAAAAATTTCCAGACGAGGAGATTTTTCAATAAATTATCATGAAATGTGAATTATCATGAAATGTGAATTATCATAAAATGTGACTTATCCTAAAATGTGAATCATAGGAATAGAAAAGACCTTTCATAAGCAATAACAACAGTTGATTGGCAAGTTTTCATGCGAGTAAACTGTTTGATAAATGTAATCAAAGCCGTCTAAGATTGAGGAAAGATGTACACGTTCGTAAGTACTTGCGTAACATCTTCGTGAATCTGGCCCCTGGTCTGTATTTCAGCTAGGAATTATGTATTTCAGATTTAATTCAGAGTGCCATGGAGCCTCGCTCTCTCTTCTAGACAAAATAGCAAATGGTTAGAAATACGATTGTTCTTCACAATCTTTTTAATTTTCAGAAAGTCCCACCTAAATAACTTGACTGTTTTGTAGTTTATTGGATTCTGTGTTACACAAGAATTGATCCCTAATTCTAAACTAATGTACTGAGTCCAATGGAAGTATATATTGCTTACACAAAATACAATCACACCGAAAATGAGGCAAAAACGCATCAGGTAGGAGAGTACAGACAGGCACAGCAAGAGTACACATATACAGAGAAAGTATACATCAAGAAAGGGCAAGAGAGGCAGCACAAGATTACATACATACAGACAGAGCAAGTGTACATAAATATTGAGCAAGAGTAGATACAGACAGAACGAGAGTACAGACAGTAATAATACAGACAGATAACGGGGACGGGACGCGAGCTCTGTCCACGGCCAGAGAAACAATTATGTCAGAAACCGAAGTTTCAAACACTTCCTTCGCCAACAAAATTCTGGGAAATAGCTGTTGGTACATTTTTAACCAAGCAACATGCACAGTTCCTGTTTTGATGAGTTTCCCCTCGAAAGTTGAAGCGATAATAAGTTATTTAAGCAAGTTATTGAACATGGGGCTCTAGCCAGGATTGCCTGCTGCGTTCACTCCAGATCTCCGAAGTTCTTTCCAGCATTTATGATAGGAATGTTCACTATAACGCCTCTCTTGAATAATATATATATATATATATATATATATATATATATATATATATATATATATATATATATATATATATACATATATATATTCAAGAGAGGCGTTATAGTGAACATTCCTATCATAAATGCAGGAATGAACTTCGGAGATCTCGAGTGAACAATGGCGCACTAATCTAATGAAAATAATAACCCACTATTTTGAAAACATGAGGAAATGTTAACTGTATATTTCGATCCCATCCCGGGATCCTCTTCAGCAGTGAGCGCGAATAATGGTTTTATTGTGTCAAGTCCTCGGGTGTCCTTGGGGTGAGGTGTAGGCATTAGGTAATCATGTAACAGCTAACTATCCATAGGAACGATGTGTTGACCAGACCATTCTGGTCAACACATCGTCCTGGACCATTTCGGTCCGTCCTGGACCATTCTCAAGTCGATTGACAATCGACTTGAGAATGCTCCAGGACAGACCGAAACGTCGTCGTCCCTTCACCTTCTAGTGTGTGTGGTCTGGTCAACATACTTTAGCCACGTTATTGTGACTCATCGCCTGCATAGGAATGATGTGTTATCTTGTATTAAAAGCTGGATTTTGTTAATTGTGAGGTACGTGTTGAGTGGGAACGTGCACGCCAGCTTTGGTACCGTGCCACCAAAGTAAGTGTAAATTCCTTAATTAAAAGAAAATAACATGTTACTATCAGCATTGCACTTAACAACTTACCTGGAGAGATTACTTATGTAATCACCCATTATTTGAAAGTAGAGATTCAGTCACTTAAATTGGCCCAAGTGCATGTTAATTAGTTTTAGTAATGATAGGTGGCCGTTACGTGTGGGAAAGGATATAGGCCAGCTTGGTAACTACCAGAGGAGATCAGAGGACAGTGTGGTGGGATTCGAACCTGGAGGAGCTACTCCACACCAGGGAAGGAAAGCCAGACCACCATACGGGGGTTCATAAAAGGTAAAGTAGTGTGTTTGAGTTATAGTATAAATTACGATTGCCATTATCATTGCCTCGAGAATAAATGTTTTAGGAGTTAGTAATTATAATGTGCACTGTGTTAATAAAGGTGATCAATTGTTCAAAGTGTTTAGACAGTTTCCCTCAATTTATTTCTGTGTCCTCGTTGTTGAAGTGTTTGGAAACTCCTGTGATCCACACAGTGTCCTTATGGATCAAATATTCCCCTTGTCTTGAATAAGCAGTTTGAAAGGAATTCTATTCCATCCTTTCAAGTAATTTATGATACTGAACTGAACTGAAAAATACAGGAGAAGATGCCCATGGGACGAGCCTTGAAGTGGTGGACAGCTGAAGAAAAGTCGGTGAGAGAAACGCTGAAGTTGAAGAGAAAAGTGCCAGGGCTTGACCCAGCTGCGTGTCAATAGGTAGATGCTGCAAATAACCCCACAACTGGCTAGGCTGGCAGACGGGTCTGGAAGGCGGCAGTGGCAGTGCTTCTTCATTCTGGTAGAGACAATCTGTCTTCACGTGGTGTCTTCTTTCTTCTGTCTTCTTGCTTCTTCTTCTTTACTTCTTACTTGAGTCTTCTTTCTTCTACTGCATTTTGCTTCTTGTCATCATTTGATGGCGTTTTTTGTACTCGGCGAAGTCCTTAGGGAAAAGTTCAGGTGCAAGTGTTGATTCATTACATTCCTCGAGGATAATTTTGGGTTCAATGAAGGGTCTTCCATCTGGATGAGTCTGCCAGATTTCTTCATGGGTAATGTTGAGTATACGGCTAGTGAGTCGTCTGTACTCAGGAGATCCAGGTGCAGTGTTTCCACGTTGAATACTCAGTTCATAGACGACCGGAGATGCACTGGAATATTGCTGTAATTCTTGGAATTCTTCAACGTCAACAGGTGCATGAGTCATCATCAGAAGAAAATTGAAGGTCTGCAGAAAACCGAAACTTCAGGTGTAGGTTCCTGTGAAGCTGGTGTAGTCTCAGGTACAACTGGAGGAGTAGATGGTTCGACTGGAGTAACAGTGTGCAAGGACATTGCAGAATCTGTGGTAGGAGCTGTAGCAGGTTGCAGAGGGTGAGCGTCAGCAGACAGGATGTCTGCCAGTGCAGTTGGAGAGACGGTGATATCAGAGGCAGAAGTAGTGTTCGTTGCTGAAGTCGTAGCACTGGTGTTCGCTGAGGCTGTAGTTGTGAAGAGTTTTTCAGGAACAATAAATGTTGGTAGACCATTGTCAGCGTTCATGATGTTTAGAATTCGTACAAATTCCTTGGTGTTTGTGCCTGCAGTCCTTTCAGCAGTGCGGATGAGTCCCATTATGACATTGTGATACATTATGACATTTATGATACGTTGTTGTTGTTTAAGATTCGCTACCTGGAACAAAGTTCCAAGTAGCACGGGCTATGGTGAGCCCGTAACTTGATAAAATTATGTTACAATTCCTGCTCAATCTAATACTAGTTGACTGATGACTCCTGAGTCAATTAGCTTCGTGACCCCGAATTAGGAGAAGTGGTGGCAGTGTAATTATTAATTTGAGTAAACCACGGTTATCATCCTGTGTTGTAAGTGTTGTAAACGATATTGTTAACAACATTCGTCATCAGTCATTCCTCCCCCGTCCTTCCTGTTTCTGGTCGAGCAGACTGTTGCGGTCGAGCAGTCTGTTATAAGGGCAGGCTCGACGGTTCTTGGGAGTGTATGTCTTACAATGGTTACAGCCTGAAGGGTTATGCCGCTAAGCAGTACTGCTGATTGTACAATTGGTGGTTCAACACCAAGGAGTACAAGGGTGTCTGGGGACTAAGGTGTCAATGGTAGCAGTGGTGTTCCATTGGGAAGTTACAATGGTACCCATCGGGTACCACACACCACGGTCACATGCCCCTCCGTGTCACATAATCGTTCACCAACTCTGGTAACCTAATGAGGAGATATTACTATTTGGATTATTGTTCATAAAAGACGATTCTATTATTTTTTTCTGTTGAAAAATTAGATAAATTATGCAAGAATAATCCCATGAAATTCTGTGATCAATCAAACTTACATATTTATCTATTAGCTTAGCTTTTTTGGCCACATCAAACAGCCTTGTTGTGTTGGGTGATGCGGGTGTGAAGGTCTTTGGCTGTTTGGCCATAATAAACTTCCATACAATCACCTCAAGGAACCACACAGACTCTTGACGCCCTCAGCGTCTATCTTTATTCTGATAGACGCTTCCTAATTCATTTCCGATTTTATTTGGATAACCGAAAAAAATGGATTTTGCTTTATCCATTTTGCGGATGTGTTCTGTATTAAGCGGTGTGTTCTGTATTAAGCGGTGTGTTTTGTATTAGAATGATATGGAATGACCCAGTTTGGTCATTCCATATAATTCTTAAAAGCAAATAATTACAAACCGGAGACCAACTTGGGTTCCGGTTTGAGGCCTCCAGAACCTACCAATGAGTTCAGAAGAGTGAACTCACTCGGTGGGTCGACTTTTGTGGGGTTTTCCCATTTCATTGTGTCCCCCCCCCCCCCATTTCATTGTATTTTTTTCCCCATTTCATTGTGCGATTTTTCCCCATTTCATTGTGGATTTTTCCCCATTTCATTGTGGATTTTTCCCCATTTCATTGTGGATTTTTCCCCATTTCATTGTGGATTTTTCCCCATTTCATTGTGGATTTTATGCATCACGGAAACACTGATTCAAGTACATGGAAAAACCACATTGAAAAATCAGCGATTGCTGAACACATTTTCAGCCAGAATATTGGTCTTCCACAGAGCAAGATAGAGGAACAGTAGTCTATCTTGAGTGATAATAGAGTAACATACTCTTTCTTGATCTGAGGAAGACCTATACACACACAATTGGGAAATGGGGAATTGATAGGGTAGATAAAGACAGGCTATTTAACACAAGGGGCACACGCACTAGGGGACACAGGTGGAAACTGAGTGCCCAAATGAGCCACAGAGATATTAGAAAGAACTTTTTAGTGTCAGAGTGGTTGACAAATGGAATGCATTAGGAAGTGATGTGGTGGAGGCTGACTCCATACACAGTTTCAAGTGTAGATATGATAGAGCCCAATAGGCTCAGGAACCTGTACACCAGTTGATTGACGGTTGAGAGGCGGGACCAAAGAGCCAGAGCTCAACCCCCGCAAACACAACTAGGTGAGTACACAGTATTATTATGCTACAGGATTGCTGCTGCCCTTTAATGGTGCTGTTATCCCACAGTGGTGATGTTATCCCACAGTGGTGATGTTATCCCACAGTGGTGATGTTATCCCACAGTGGTGATGTTATCCCACAGTGGTGATGTTATCCCACAGTGTTGATGTTATCCCACAGTGTTGGTGTTATCCCACAGTGATAGTGTTATCCCACAGTGGTGATGTTATCCCACAGTGGTGATGTTATCCCACAGTGTTGGTGTTATCCCACAGTGATAGTGTTATCCCACAGTGGTGATGTTATCCCACAGTGTTGATGTTATCCCACAGTGTTGGTGTTATCCCACAGTGATAGTGTTATCCCACAGTGGTGATGTTATCCCACAGTGTTGATGTTATCCCACAGTGTTGGTGTTATCCCACAGTGATAGTGTTATCCCACAGTGGTGATGTTATCCCACAGTGTTGATGTTATCCCACAGTGTTGGTGTTATCCCACAGTGATAGTGTTATCCCACAGTGGTGATGTTATCCCACAGTGTTGATGTTATCCCACAGTGTTGGTGTTATCCCACAGTGATAGTGTTATCCCACAGTGGTGATGTTATCCCACAGTGGTGATGTTATCCCACAGTGTTGGTGTTATCCCACAGTGGTGATGTTATCCCACAGTGGTGATGTTATCCCACAGTGTTGGTGTTATCCCACAGTGGTGATGTTATCCCACAGTGGTGATGTTATCCCACAGTGGTGATGTTATCCCACAGTGTTGGTGTTATCCCACAGTGGTGATGTTAACCCACAGTGTTGGTGTTATCCCACAGTGGTGATGTTATCCCACAGTGATAGTGTTATCCCACAGTGGTGATGTTATCCCACAGTGGTGCTGCTATCCCACAGGGGTGCTGTTATCCCACGTTGTTATCGTCCAGTAGTGCTGCTATCCTCCACCAGTGGTGTCTGTGAAACTAAATTACACATATTTTATTACATGTTTCAGAATTAAATCTTCTGAAATTATAATTTACTGTGGAAAGGAGTTCAGTAATTGTGAAATTTTTTAAGCATAAAATTTATAATATTGCGAACATTTTGTAATGAAATGCAAATGTTTAATAATTCGTGGGAATGGCGGTCAAAAAGACCCCAGAGAAACTTTATAGATCCAAACGGAATAATTATTTTATTAATGAAATGCAAATTTTTAATATAATATTTGTTTAACATTTAGAGTGGAGTTATGTTATGAGCAAAACAAAAGAGTTAGATTCCACCAGGACTTAAACAACAATTTCAAATCCAATGACGAGCTTAAAGGACAATATAAAGCACTGTTCTTATTAAAACCCAGATGGTTTAGTGGTCTTCGTGCCTGGCTCACACTCGAGGGAACTGGGTTCGATCTCCGGCGCGAACAGACACGGTTGAGCATGTTTCCTTTCCCGTATATATTGAAGGCAAATTAATATGATAGGATACACAGAAATCACAATAACCGTGATGAGGATTCGAACCTACGCACGGGATTTTCCTAGCTGCGCCTTGGTCAACTGGGCCACGACATGGTAAAAAGAATTGTAACCTGAAGTGCTACCGCCCTCACTAGGGTCCCGAATATCAATTCAGTTTCAGTGTTTGACCGTTTCGGTGTTCCAAGTTTAAGGTTGACAGAGTTTATGTTAATGGAACTATCATAACTCCCATTGTTTACCTTTCTCACAGCTTTCTCACCCATTACAGGTGTTAGAGCGTGCAGGTGTTTAACATTAGGGGGGGGGGCGGGGTACAAGCAGGTGCCACATACAGCTGTAGTGAGGTCAGTCTCACGCTCATCTGTCTGGTATATAACTCTGTTGAACAACGTTGAATGTTTCTCTTTGAACACATGACATATATTATTGGGACAAAAGGAGTCGCCCAGGATGTTCTTTATCCTATAACACTAACTTATTGACTTAATGTTATCTTATAACATTAACTTAATGTTATCCTATAACATTAACTTAATGTTATCCTATAACACTAACTTATTGACTTAATGTTATCCAATAACACTAACTTATTGACTTAATGTTATCCAATAACACTAACTTATTGACTTAATGTTATCCAATAACACTAACTTATTGACTTAATGTTACACAATAACATTAAGTTAGATTTACATTAACCCTAAAAAGTTATATAACTTTTTCTTGATACGATATCACTAACTTTTTATCTTACAATGTTATCCTGCTCGATTAATCCTCTTAATGGTATATATACGTTTATTGAACCCTGATGCACCTGTTCACCTAGCAGTCAAAAGGTACCCTGGAGTTAGCTAACTGTTGTGAGCTGTAGCTAGATGGTGTTCCAGCTGACGTCTGGATGTTAACAACCCAATAATGAAGAATATTATAACGAATGAACAATCGTTCGTTCGATTGTTCGAACAATCGAACGAACGTTTGACGTTCGAATAATGTGACGAACAATCGTCACATAGGAAGTGGTTCAGCCAATCCAGGAGCGCACGAAGCTAACCACACCATCTAACTCATCAAACCTCATTATCTTATATATAAAACATTAGCCTCATAATGCGTCTATAATACGACGTATTTACGGCGTACTATTGGCTTTGCAAGATTGTAAATACTATGCTATGTATTCTCACAAACCCAATGTACCTTCTTGTATATAAATAAATAAATAAATAAATAAATAAATTTAATTACCGTAAATATTACAACGCTGCGGCCAAGAGCGTCGGAATTGTGGTGGAGCAAGTGTGAGGACAGGGACCTCACTCCAACCCATTTTCTATGTCACATTTTTCATGGGAAAGAAAAATAAACATTTAAATTGCTGCAAAACTTGTTTAAATATTTTTTTTCTTAACCAAATGAACGTAATATTATAATTTAAAACCCTCTTTTAATGGGATGAGTAATAATGTGATAACTGTGATAAAGCCAAGACCTCAACACTTTAGATAAGGAAGTCGACCTCGCAAGAATGAGTTTATTTCGTCCAAATCCCATTTTCTATGATGCACGAGGGACTATGGTAGTTCCAGGCCATTTGCTTCTGTCAGAATTAATGAGGATACCAACAACTATTTTTTTTTTTGGGGGGGGCGGGAAGCGATAAGGTTTACTGGTAAACTACCTCATAACTGCCTCATGATATACGGTCTGTTGAATCGGAGGGGGGGGGGTGAAGTTCTTCTTTCATTGTTTAACTTTTCCGTAACTATACCTTACACTATTGGCATGGTTGGTATGAGGGTATTGACTCCCTCACGACACTCACTTAATTAACTGTTAAACTCGTGGTGAGTCACATGAGTAACAGGACTCATTGGACTATTGAATTCCTCATAAATCACCTCACAGTACACTCACTTCACCGGTATAATTCTCAAACACCCTCCTCACAACACTCATTTCACATCTGAGCTTGTGAAATGAGGACCAGAACAGCTGATGAGGAAACAATTACCTTTCTCACTCTCATGAACTTATTCTCTAGTATCTCATTAATGAACTAAGCTGACAAAAGCTTAACTTCGCACTTAGAATACTGTTTGTACTCAATAATTTACGTAAATTAAACTTACAGCCTAATTAAGATCACATTACTGGAATCCTCTTCCCAGTATTAATCTATTAATTATTAATTATTAGTTCACACCAGTAATCAATTTATAACCCCAAACAACATCAGCCTAACTTGATAGGCAAACAAAGCAGATTAATAATATGCAATATGTAGTTAGTATTCTACCTAACTATATAAGATGACTTTAAGATTAACAGCCCACTGGAACATTAGCTTACTGCTTGGGCACCATTCCTTTCCCCCGTCCCATCCCACATCCTTATCCTGACCCCTGTCCAGAGTGCTATATAGTCCTAATGGCTAGCAGCTTTCCCCCTGATAGTTCCCTCTTGTCTAGTTATCCATGTAACACCAGTGCACACAGTAACACCAGTGCACACAGTGACACCAGTGCACACAGTAACACCAGTGCACACAGTGACACCAGTGCACACAGTGACACCAGTGCACACAGTAACACCAGTGCACACAGTGACACCAGTACACACAGTAACGCCAGTGTACACAGTAACACCAGTGCACACAGTAACACCAGTGTACACAGTAACACCAGTGCACACAGTGACGCCAGTACACACAGTAACACCAGTGTACACAGTGACGCCAGTACACACAGTAACGCCAGTGTACACAGTAACACCAGTGTACACAGTAACACCAGTGTACACAGTAACACCAGTGCACACAGTGACGCCAGTACACACAGTAACACCAGTGTACACAGTGACGCCAGTACACACAGTAACGCCAGTGTACACAGTAACACCAGTGTACACAGTAACACCAGTGCACACAGTAACACCAGTGCACACAGTGACGCCAGTACACACAGTAACACCAGTGTACACAGTGACGCCAGTACACACAGTAACGCCAGTGTACACAGTAACGCCAGTGTACACAGTAACACCAGTGCACACAGTAACACCAGTGCACACAGTAACACCAGTGTACACAGTGACGCCAGTACTCACAGTAACGCCAGTGTACACAGTAACACCAGTGCACACAGTAACACCAGTGCACACAGTGACGCCAGTACACACAGTAACACCAAACACCATGGAATACACGATGACACATGTGAACATAATATTTGCACACGTACAGCTGATGACAAACAACCTCAAAATGGATAATCACAATGAACAACATCTCACTATACTGCAATGGAACTGCAATGGAGTTCGCAATAGAATTAATGACATCATACAATACGCTCGTGAACACCAAACTGACGTCATAGTGCTACAGGAGACGTTGGTAGGTGATGACTTCAACCCAAGGTTCAGCGGTTATCGCAAGTTCTCCCTGCCCTCTGGGGAAAGAAAACGGGGTCTCATCACTTTTGTAAATAACAACATTCCCGCACAGATTATCAATGACCTGCACATGGGGGATGAGTTTGAGTCACTGGGAGTAACCCTTCACTTAAACAATAATGCCTTACATATAATCAACCTATATGTGCCACAGAGTAAACTTGACCTTGACACACTGCCTGATTTTGTTAATGAAGAACCTACCCTGCTGGTCGGTGACCTGAATGCCAGACACCCACACTTTGGTGCCAACTGTCATCAGCCCAATGTCAATGGACGGAAACTGTCACTCTTTGTCAGGGGAAGTGAAAACCTTAGAGTCCTGGGTGATGAACAGCCAACTCACCTCAGAGGAGGAAGATTAGACTATGCTCTCCTGCTGAATGCACAGGACACGGATGCCAGTACACACATTGTGCACAGTTTATGTAGTGACCACTGGGCACTGATTACCACCGTCGACATGAGCAAGAGAAGAAAAGAGACAAATAAAAGAAAAAGGTTATCACTCGGACCGGATACGAGGCCGCACTTCATAAACAGGATGAGTGACTGGTTCACGGAATACCAAATCCCAGAAGACATTGACACATTTGTTGATGACCTTAATCACCAAATTGAGAGCTGTCTAAGAGTTCCGCGCCGTACACCTGGGCGAAGTAACCCTCAGAGGAAGAAAATAAAATGGTATGAGAATGATTACATAAAGATGCTTAACGCAAATGTAAGAGACATGAGTAGAGAGTACCGGAGACATCCCACTGAAAGTAACCAAGAGTTGTTTAAAACTGTGTTTCAAGTAGCCAGGGAAGAGAAGATTAAAGAGCGGGAAAGACAATGGCTTGAGTTCACTAGCTCTATTGGACGGGAAACATCTGCAAGACAAGTGTGGGCAAAAATTCAGATAGCTAAGGGTGGCAGAGCCCGGCCTGCGGCTCACAAAGACCCCCAGGGTAAGGCTGAAGAACTAATTCACAAGTGGAGTGATGCAGCATCCTCCTCCTCCCTCCCTGCAGAAATCAGCAGGGAACAGCTCCTGCGACATGATGACAGAAGAATTAGGATAACAAGAGCACTGTCTAGTGATGATGAATATGGGGACCCAATCACAGCCCAGGAAGTAAGGGGCGCTATGAAAAAGGGTAAAAGTACAGCACCTGGTGAAGATGGCGTCACCTACGACATACTCAATGCACTGTGTGAAGTGTCTGGGAATCCACTACTCCACCTGTTTAACAAGTCATTCCTAAGTGGAGTGTTGCCCACACAATGGAAACACGCAATAATTGTTCCCATACCGAAGCCCAATGACCCTGGTAATTACAGACCTATCAGTCTCGTGTCATGCACTTGCAAGATGCTTGAAAGGATCATCCTAAACCGACTGTTGCACAAAATAGGCAGGTTAGGGGAGGGGGTCAATGGATTTGTTAAAGGACGGAGCACAGCAAATTGTATAGTTAATTACTTGGCTAATGACACGGCTAGGTACTCTGTATTTGTGGACATCAAAGGAGCCTTCGACAAAGCACAGGGGATTGCGACCCTGGACGAGCTTGCATGCATGGGTGTCAAGGGGAGACTCATGAAATGGGTTGAAGACTACCTCACAGGAAGGAAAGCCAAGGTTTTTTTCAATGGAGCAGTCTCCAGAACAATGAATATGGAACTCGGGACCCCCCAAGGCGGAGTCTTAAGCCCTACACTATTCAATGTACTTATGAACGCCATTGCAAATATTGATTTTCCGGAAGGAACACAACAAGTGGGATATGCAGATGATGTTCTAATACAAGCTCCCACCTTGGGAAAAATTGAACAGTCCATTGAACTCCTTGGAAGGAAGTGTATTGAGCTCGGTTTCACTCTCTCCACAAACAAGACGAAGGCATACTCCCATCACAAGCGGAGAGCAAATGAAGAACTGCAAATTAATGGTGTAACACTTGAATGGGTTGACCACTATCGGTATCTTGGCGTCACTGTCGGCTCTAACAAGGGGAAGAAAGAGGAGCTCAATCAACTCATAGGAACATGCAAAAGTCGACTCAGGGCACTGAAAGCTATGACCTGGAATGG
Source organism: Procambarus virginalis (assembly GCA_020271785.1). Lineage (NCBI taxonomy): Eukaryota > Metazoa > Arthropoda > Malacostraca > Decapoda > Cambaridae > Procambarus > Procambarus virginalis. The sequence goes on from WNGS01164858.1 coordinate 43,653,541, forward strand.
ACATGGAGCCTCTATTGCCGTGCTTAAAATGATGTACACAGCCTATGTGCGCTCCGTCATAGACTATGCCGCACCAGTTCTGTGCACCTACTCCCAAAGCGATATGAAAAGGCTTGAAAGCATTCAAAATGAAGCCATGACAATCATTCTTGGAGTTCCAAGAACTGCCAAAACGTCTAATCTACGAGAGGAGTTGTCCCTTCCCAGTGTTAAAAGCAGAATTCAGGAGCTGAATGCTAAGCTTGCAATTAGGATAGCCAGAGATCCCCATTACAATGATATTGCTAAGAAAAAACTGAGCTCTGTGCTACTTTCAGGGGGAAACAGGAGAAGCAAAAAATGGCATCACAGATCAGTCTGCTACCTCGAAGAGCTTCACCTGCTTGAGCAAGCCCGTGAGCTCCTGCCTGTAGAGAGGTTACCTCCCTGGGAGGATGACTCATGCAAGATCATCATCAATGAAATGGCAATGAAAAAATCCAACATGTTACCACAAGAAATGAGGCACAAGTATCTCGAGGAAATTTATAAAGAAGCCGGAGATGAACTAGATCAAATCTACACTGACGGGTCATCTAATCCTGTCAATGGCAGGGCTGGTGCAGGATACACGGTAATCAAGGATAATACTTTCCAACGCAGAAATGAAGAAAAAGCACGTATTGAGAACTATGCCTCTTCAACGCAAGCAGAGCTAACTGCCATTGTTATGGCGCTAAAGTTTCTTGAACGGAACACTAATGGTGCAGTGATTTGCACCGATTCAAAAGCAGCACTACAAAGCCTAAGTAAAAATCAGGCAGAAAATCTTGCAATAGTCGCTGAAATTAAGAGAGCTGTGAGAGTTCTTACCAATCAGGGAAGAGTCATCAAGTTTCTGTGGATCCCCTCCCATGTTGGGATATGTGGGAATGAACGAGCAGATGTGCTGGCTGCTGAAGGCGCTGAAGGAGACCATATTGAATACTTCATACCCAAGACTCTACTACAAATTAGAGGTATTGTCAGGCAACATCACCGTGACAAGGTAACTGAGGAAAGGAGGATAGAAGCACAAACCAGTGAATCTGTACGATGGTACAACATGGTTGCAGCTGGCAATCCCAATCATTATGGCCGAAGAGGAGGAGGACGAGGGAGAGAATCAGTAATAGCGAGAATCCGTCTTGGATACAGATATCCATGGAGATATGGAATGGAAACAACAGTTGATCAGCGAAGTTGCAGAATCTGTGGTGAGAGTGATGGACACCGCCTTGACCACTACCTGAGAGAATGTGAACACCTGAGAGACATCAGAAATATGTGTAGATTAATAAACCCCACATTGTTTGAGTTAGGAAAACACTATCTGTCAAATATTGATACTGTTCTTAAAAGATTTCCCCATTTTGCACCCGCAAGATAACGTAAGCTTTTAAGGGTTGACAGATGTTAATCTTCTTGTTTGAGGAGCTGTTCACTTGAGACAGTTAAGCAAGTCCCAGCTGTGTCTGGGTACAAGTGACAGGATGAACAACCCAGCGGGTTTTCTTCCTATTGGGGAGTGTTGTACATGCTGCTATGGCGGTGTGTCCACTCACAAGATGAGTGGCGCTGCCCAATAAACTCGCCCCTCGGGGCAAAATTTAAATTTAAATTTCCATGTAAACAGGAATTATCCTCAGCAATCCTGCCTTAACACCTTAGGGTAAGCAACACTGTTCTCTTTTGTATTTTCAATTACGCCAACGATGGTATGAACATTCAATGAAGCTGATTTATTGAGTTAAATTTATGTCTTAGTTTTAGTTATAACACTGACGTCACTAGAAGGCCTGGGGACGAGACGAGACGCTTAATGACGTCACTAGAAGGCCTGGGGACGAGACGAGACGCTTAATGACGTCACTAGAACGCCTGGGGACGAGACGAGACGCTCCATGATGTCACCAGAACGCCTGGGGACGAGACGAAACGCATCATGACGTCACCAGAACGACTGGGGACGAGATGAGACGCTTCATGACATCACCAGAACGCCTGGGGGCGAGACATAACGCTTCATGACGTCACCAGATCCCCTGGGGACGAGACATGACGCTCCTTGACATCACTGACGTCATGATGATGCTGCTGATGATTAGGGAAGCACAGCTGACGTCTGTGTTCAGGGCCTCGACCTGTCCCTGTGTATGAGGACAAGGAGCTGGTGTATGAGGACAAGGAGCTGGGATATGAGGACAAGGAGCTGGTGTATGAGGACAAGGAGCTGGCATATGAGGACAAGGAGCTGGTGTATGAGGACAAGGAGCTGGCATATGAGGACAAGCAGCTGGGATATGAGGACAAGGAGCTGGTGTATGAGGACAAGCAGCTGGGATATGAGGACAAGGAGCTGGTGTATGAGGACAAGCAGCTGGGATATGAGGACAAGGAGCTGGTGTATGAGGACAAGGAGCTGGTGTATGAGGACAAGGAGCTGGTGTATGAGGACAAGGAGCTGGGATATGAGGACAAGGAGCTGGGATATGAGGACAAGGAGCTGGTGTATGAGGACAAGCAGCTGGGATATGAGGACAAGGAGCTGGGATATGAGGACAAGGAGCTGGTGTATGAGGACAAGGAGCTGGTGTATGAGGACAAGGAGCTGGGATATGAGGACAAGGAGCTGGTGTATGAGGACAAGGAGCTGGTGTATGAGGACAAGGAGCTGGTGTATGAGGACAAGGAGCTGGTGTATGAGGACAAGGAGCTGGGATATGAGGACAAGGAGCTGGTGTATGAGGACAAGGAGCTGGTGTATGAGGACAAGGAGCTGGGGTATGAGGACAAGGAGCGGGGATATGAGGACAAGGAGCTGGTGTATGAGGACAAGGAGCTGGGATATGAGGACAAGGAGCTGGGATATGAGGACAAGGAGCTGGGATATGAGGACAAGGAGCTGGTGTATGAGGACAAGCAGCTGGGATATGAGGACAAGGAGCTGGTGTATGAGGACAAGGAGCTGGTGTATGAGGACAAGGAGCTGGTGTATGAGGACAAGCAGCTGGGATATGAGGACAAGGAGCTGGTGTATGAGGACAAGGAGCTGGTGTATGAGGACAAGGAGCTGGGATATGAGGACAAGGAGCTGGGATATGAGGACAAGGAGCTGGTGTATGAGGACAAGCAGCTGGGATATGAGTACAAGGAGCTGGGATATGAGGACAAGGAGCTGGTGTATGAGGACAAGGAGCTGGTGTATGAGGACAAGGAGCTGGGATATGAGGACAAGGAGCTGGTGTATGAGGACAAGGAGCTGGTGTATGAGGACAAGGAGCTGGTGTATGAGGACAAGGAGCTGGTGTATGAGGACAAGGAGCTGGGATATGAGGACAAGGAGCTGGTGTATGAGGACAAGGAGCTGGTGTATGAGGACAAGGAGCTGGGGTATGAGGACAAGGAGCGGGGATATGAGGACAAGGAGCTGGTGTATGAGGACAAGGAGCTGGGATATGAGGACAAGGAGCTGGGATATGAGGACAAGGAGCTGGGATATGAGGACAAGGAGCGGGGATATGAGGACAAGGAGCTGGGATATGAGGACAAGGAGCTGGGATATGAGGACAAGGAGCGGGGATATGAGGACAAGGAGCTGGGATATGAGGACAAGGAGCTGGGATATGAGGACAAGGAGCGGGGATATGAGGACAAGGAGCTGGTGTATGAGGACAAGGAGCTGGTGTATGAGGACAAGGAGCTGGGGTATGAGGACAAGGAGCGGGGATATGAGGACAAGGAGCTGGTGTATGAGGACAAGGAGCTGGGATATGAGGACAAGGAGCTGGGATATGAGGACAAGGAGCTGGGATATGAGGACAAGGAGCTGGTGTATGAGGACAAGCAGCTGGGATATGAGGACAAGGAGCTGGTGTATGGGGACAAGGAGCTGGTGTATGAGGACAAGGAGCTGGGTATGAGGACAAGGAGCTGGGATATGAGGACAAGGAGCTGGTGTATGAGGACAAGGAGCTGGGATATGAGGACAAGGAGCTGGGATATGAGGACAAGGAGCTGGGATATGAGGACAAGGAGCTGGGTATGAGGACAAGGAGCTGGGATATGAGTACAAGGAGCTGGGATATGAGGACAAGGAGCTGGGTATGAGGACAAGGAGCTGGTGTATGAGGACAAGGAGCTGGGATATGAGGACAAGGAGCTGGTGTATGAGGACAAGGAGCTGGTGTATGAGGACAAGGAGCTGGGTATGAGGACAAGGAGCTGGGTATGAGGACAAGGAGCTGGGATATGAGGACAAGGAGCTGGTGTATGAGGACAAGGAGCTGGGTATGAGGACAAGGAGCTGGGGTATGAGGACAAGGAGCGGGGATATGAGGACAAGGAGCTGGTGTATGAGGACAAGGAGCTGGGATATGAGGACAAGGAGCTGGGATATGAGGACAAGGAGCTGGGATATGAGGACAAGGAGCGGGGATATGAGGACAAGGAGCTGGGATATGAGGACAAGGAGCTGGGATATGAGGACAAGGAGCTGGTGTATGAGGACAAGGAGCTGGGTATGAGGACAAGGAGCTGGTGTATGAGGACAAGGAGCTGGGATATGAGGACAAGGAGCTGGTGTATGAGGACAAGGAGCTGGTGTATGAGGACAAGGAGCTGGGGTATGAGGACAAGGAGCGGGGATATGAGGACAAGGAGCTGGTGTATGAGGACAAGGAGCTGGGATATGAGGACAAGGAGCTGGGATATGAGGACAAGGAGCTGGGATATGAGGACAAGGAGCTGGGATATGAGGACAAGGAGCTGGGATATGAGGACAAGGAGCTGGGATATGAGGACAAGGAGCTGGGATATGAGGACAAGGAGCTGGGATATGAGGACAAGGAGCTGGGATATGAGGACAAGGAGCTGGGATATGAGGACAAGGAGCTGGGATATGAGGACAAGGAGCTGGGATATGAGGACAAGGAGCTGGGATATGAGGACAAGGAGCTGGGATATGAGGACAAGGAGCTGGGATATGAGGACAAGGAGCTGGGATATGAGGACAAGGAGCTGGGATATGAGGACAAGGAGCTGGGATATGAGGACAAGGAGCTGGGATATGAGGACAAGGAGCTGGGATATGAGGACAAGGAGCTGGGATATGAGGACAAGGAGCTGGGATATGAGGACAAGGAGCTGGGATATGAGGACAAGGAGCTGGGATATGAGGACAAGGAGCTGGGATATGAGGACAAGGAGCTGGGATATGAGGACAAGGAGCTGGGATATGAGGACAAGGAGCTGGGATATGAGGACAAGGAGCTGGGATATGAGGACAAGGAGCTGGGATATGAGGACAAGGAGCTGGGATATGAGGACAAGGAGCTGGGATATGAGGACAAGGAGCTGGGATATGAGGACAAGGAGCTGGGATATGAGGACAAGGAGCTGGGATATGAGGACAAGGAGCTGGGATATGAGGACAAGGAGCTGGGATATGAGGACAAGGAGCTGGGATATGAGGACAAGGAGCTGGGGTATGAGGACAAGGAGCTGGGGTATGAGGACAAGGAGCTGGGGTATGAGGACAAGGAGCTGGGATATGAGGACAAGGAGCTGGGATATGAGGACAAGGAGCTGGGATATGAGGACAAGGAGCTGGGATATGAGGACAAGGAGCTGGGATATGAGGACAAGGAGCTGGGATATGAGGACAAGGAGCTGGGATATGAGGACAAGGAGCTGGGATACGAGGACAAGGAGCTGGGATACGAGGACAAGGAGCTGGGATACGAGGACAAGGAGCTGGGATACGAGGACAAGGAGCTGGGATACGAGGACAAGGAGCTGGGATACGAGGACAAGGAGCTGGGATACGAGGACAAGGAGCTGGGATATGATGACGAGGAAAATATTCGGTGACCAACAAGATGAACCAACGTGGGATCGAACCCCGACCCTGCAAGCTTATCTAGCCGTCACTATGAACTAGCCCAGACGCGAGTATACCAATTATACTTCTGGAGGAGTTTGCAAGCTGTAGCCACTCTGGTCCCATGCCACATCCTCCTTAAATGATTTAACTTGTAATACCCCGCCCCGCCTACCATGGCTCCTGGTAGTCTGTGGTGGGCGAGGCTGATAAGTCTGGCGTGTCAGTGGCTCCTTCCCGCCAGCACCTTCATCAGTCTGCTGCTGTTGTATCGCTGGCGTCGTGTCGCCACACATATTAATGCCACCTTGACTATAGCTCTCTTGACGGGAGCCGGTCGGCCGAGCGGACAGCACGCTGGACTTGTGATCCTGGGTTCGATTCCAGGCGCCGGCGAGAAACAATGGGCAGAGTTTCTTTCACCCTATGCCCCTGTTACCTAGCAGTAAAATAGGTACCTGGGTGTTAGTCAGCTGTCACGGGCTGCTTCCTGGGGGTGGAGGCCTGGTCGAGGACCGGGCCGCGGGGACACTAAAAAAGCCCCGAAATCATCTCAAGATAACCTCTCCCTTCCAACTTGGGTTGGAATATTCTGCGTCACAGATGTGGTGCGATCTGGCGGGCTTTGTCACTCTCTGTGCTCCTTACACCCTCCTTGTCGTCGAGAGTGGCGACGCTGCCACCAGTTACACCCATACAAGCCCCTTCCCGCACCCTCAACCACGGCACGTAGCCCAGACAAGTGGGAGGCTGGTGACACACCTGTAGACGGGTGTGGGGGGGGGGGCAACTTTCTACCAGGAGCTCTCACACATGTGTTGGGGGGGGGGGAAGGGGGCACTCTAGTGGCCTATCGTAGCCCAGCTGAGTGCCACACTCTGCCTGGTGGCACACTTTGCCACATTCCTCCATCCACCACCATGGCCAGAGATCACCCATCCATCCACTGGTCTACACCACAGATCCTCATGCGCACCCTAAACCCTCCCCCCCCCAACACCTGCACCACAACTGTCAGCCTCAGCACCAAGGACCTTAAGGCCTGGTGTAGTGTCAGCACCAAGCACCTTAAGGTCTGGTGTAGTGTCAGCACCAAGGACCTTAAGGTCTGGTGTAGTGTCAGCACCAAGGACCTTAAGGTCTGGTGTAGTGTCAGCACCAAGGACCTTAAGGTCTGGTGTAGTGTCAGCACCAAGGACCTTAAGGTCTGGTGTAGTGTCAGCACCAAGGACCTTAAGGTCTGGTGTAGTGTCAGCACCAAGGACCTTAAGGTCTGGTGTAGTGTCAGCACCAAGGACCTTAAGGTCTGGTGTAGTGTCAGCACCAAGGACCTTAAGGTCTGGTGTAGTGTCAGCACCAAGGACCTTAAGGTCTGGTGTAGTGTCAGCACCAAGGACCTTAAGGCCTGGTGTAGTGTCAGCACCAAAGACCTTAAGGTCTGGTGTAGTGTCAGCACCAAGGACCTTAAGGTCTGGTGTAGTGTCAGCACCAAGGACCTTAAGGTCTGGTGTGGTGTCAGCACCAAGGACCTTAAGGTCTGGTGTAGTGTCAGCACCAAAACCTTAAGGTCTGGTGTAGTGTCAGCACCAAGGACCTTAAGGTCTGGTGTAGTGTCAGCACCAAGGACCTTAAGGTCTGGTGTAGTGTCAGCACCAAGGACCTTAAGGTCTGGTGTAGTGTCAGCACCAAGGACCTTAAGGTCTGGTGTAGTGTCAGCACCAAGGACCTTAAGGCCTGGTGTAGTGTCAGCACCAAGGACCTTAAGGTCTGGTGTAGTGTCAGCACCAAGACCTTAAGGTCTGGTGTAGTGTCAGCACCAAGGACCTTAAGGCCTGGTGTAGTGTCAGCACCAAGGACCTTAAGGCCTGGTGTAGTGTCAGCACCAAGGACCTTAAGGCCTGGTGTAGTGTCAGCACCAAGGACCTTAAGGTCTGGTGTAGTGTCAGCACCAAGGACCTTAAGGTCTGGTGTAGTGTCAGCACCAAGGACCTTAAGGTCTGGTGTAGTGTCAGCACCAAGGACCTTAAGGCCTGGTGTAGTGTCAGCACCAAAGACCTTAAGGTCTGGTGTAGTGTCAGCACCAAAGACCTTAAGGTCTGGTGTAGTGTCAGCACCAAAGACCTTAAGGTCTGGTGTAGTGTCAGCACCAAGGACCTTAAGGTCTGGTGTAGTGTCAGCACCAAGGACCTTAAGGTCTGGTGTAGTGTCAGCACCAAGGACCTTAAGGTCTGGTGTAGTGTCAGCACCAAGGACCTTAAGGCCTGGTGTAGTGTCAGCACCAAGGACCTTAAAGCCTGGTGTAGTGTCAGCACCAAGGACCTTAAGGCCTGGTGTAGTGTCAGCACCAAGGACCTTAAGGCCTGGTGTAGTGTCAGCACCAAGACCTTAAGGTCTGGTGTAGTGTCAGCACCAAGGACCTTAAGGCCTGGTGTAGTGTCAGCACCAAGACCTTAAGGTCTGGTGTAGTGTCAGCACCAAGGACCTTAAGGCCTGGTGTAGTGTCAGCACCAAGGACCTTAAGGTCTGGTGTAGTGTCAGCACCAAGGACCTTAAGGTCTGGTGTAGTGTCAGCACCAAGACCTTAAGGTCTGGTGTAGTGTCAGCACCAAGGACCTTAAGGCCTGGTGTAGTGTCAGCACCAAGGACCTTAAGGCCTGGTGTAGTGTCAGCACCAAGGACCTTAAGGTCTGGTGTAGTGTCAGCACCAAGGACCTTAAGGCCTGGTGTGGTGTCAGCACCAAGGACCTTAAGGCCTGGTGTAGTGTCAGCACCAAGACCTTAAGGTCTGGTGTAGTGTCAGCACCAAGGACCTTAAGGTCTGGTGTAGTGTCAGCACCAAGGACCTTAAGGCCTGGTGTAGTGTCAGCACCAAGGACCTTAAGGTCTGGTGTAGTGTCAGCACCAAGGACCTTAAGGTCTGGTGTAGTGTCAGCACCAGGGACCTTAAGGTCTGGTGTAGTGTCAGCACCAAGGACCTTAAGGTCTGGTGTAGTGTCAGCACCAGGGACCTTAAGGTCTGGTGTAGTGTCAGCACCAAGGACCTTAAGGTCTGGTGTAGTGTCAGCACCAAGACCTTAAGCTCTGGTGTAGTGTCAGCACCAAGGACCTTAAGGTCTGGTGTAGTGTCAGCACCAAGGACCTTAAGGTCTGGTGTAGTGTCAGCACCAAGACCTTAAGGTCTGGTGTAGTGTCAGCACCAAGACCTTAAGCTCTGGTGTAGTGTCAGCACCAAGGACCTTAAGGTCTGGTGTAGTGTCAGCACCAAGGACCTTCAGGTCTGGTGTAGTGTCAGCACCAAGGACCTTAAGGTCTGGTGTAGTGTCAGCACCAAGGACCTTAAGGCCTGGTGTAGTGTCAGCACCAAGGACCTTAAGGCCTGGTGTAGTGTCAGCACCAAGGACCTTAAGGTCTGGTGTAGTGTCAGCACCAAGGACCTTAAGGTCTGGTGTAGTGTCAGCACCAAGGACCTTAAGGCCTGGTGTAGTGTCAGCACCAAGGACCTTAAGGTCTGGTGTAGTGTCAGCACCAAGGACCTTAAGGTCTGGTGTAGTGTCAGCACCAAGACCTTAAGGTCTGGTGTAGTGTCAGCACCAAGGACCTTAAGGCCTGGTGTAGTGTCAGCACCAAGGACCTTAAGGTCTGGTGTGGTGTCAGCACCAAGGACCTTAAGGTCTGGTGTAGTGTCAGCACCAAGACCTTAAGGTCTGGTGTAGTGTCAGCACCAAGGACCTTAAGCTCTGGTGTAGTGTCAGCACCAAGGACCTTAAGGTCTGGTGTAGTGTCAGCACCAAGGACCTTAAGGTCTGGTGTAGTGTCAGCACCAAGGACCTTAAGGTCTGGTGTAGTGTCAGCACCAAGGACCTTAAGGCCTGGTGT
>WNGS01164858.1:43665815-43670736 GCA_020271785.1 Procambarus virginalis
TCACAGCGCCACAAATCATTCCAGAACTGAGTCAGCTCACTCACCAAGGAGAGTTGAGGGCCACAGGGCTAACAACACCCCAAACCAGACATGACAAGGCTCATCTCTCAGAGGCCTTTTAAAGTACTGAACAACCTGCAAGATATTAATCCAGACAGCCTCTTCAGAAGGTCAGGTGTCACACTAACAAGGAGCAACGGTTGCAAGTTCAACAAGCCAGAGTGTTGGACTGCGAACAGGAGATGCTTTCTCACCCATACGGTTATTAACCCGTGGAACCGCCTACCCGCCGGAGCCGTAAAGGAAAGACCATCGATGCCGCTAGAGATGACCCTTAAGTTAATTAGGTGATGGATTTAGTGTCGATAACGAGTTATTACGGTAACCACTAGGATGGTGACCAATCAGTAGCATGGTGACCAATCAGTAGCATGGTGACCAATCAGTAGTCTAGTGACCAATCAGTAGTCTAGTGACCAATCAGTAGTCTAGTGACCAATCAGTAGTCTAGTGACCAATCAGTAGTCTAGTGACCAACCACTAGCCTGGTGACCAACCACTAGCCTGGTGACCAACCACTAGCCTAGTGACCAACCACTAGCCTGGTGATGAAGGTCGCAGTGTAAAAACAGTCTTGGCAGGATGGTGGGTCATCAGTCATTATTTATGATCCAGAAACATGGGTGTTGTTAGAGACCACTCTACCAGAACCAGCCAATTAGCAGGGAGCCAGCACCAGCCGACCACACCACCTGCATCCTGTAATAACTCCCCCACCTCTCCCCCCACCTAACTTGTTAAGCAAAAAACCTCCCATAACTTAACATCTTTGAGGAAATAATATTCATAACTTCACCAATTTCACAGGAGCCGCGCCCAGATCCTGTTGATAATAGGGAGCAGGGATTAGTTTTCTTGCTTATCATAACTTGCAAGTAATTGTTTTTATGTGAGAGTCGAGGCGTGCGCAGTGAGCGTGCGCAGTGGGCGTGCGCAGTGGGCGTGCGCAGATGATCGTCAGCGGTACATTATGACGCGTTAATACCTGGAGATTACAGGCAGGAGGCCAGAGTCTCCCTCCACCCAAGGTCACCTCCCACCCTTCTTGGTAACACTGTACCACGGGGTGGAGTGGTACCAGTGTTGTGGTAACACTAACACATCACACTTGTCACAGGTGGAGGCGTCAGGTCCAGCTGGGGACCAGCGACCAGTACTGAAGGTCTGGGTTGGCAGTACACACACACACACACACACACCACACACACACACACACACACAAACACACACACCACACACACACACACACACACACACACACACACACGTCTTCACCACCACCTGCTGACATGTGGATTATGAAGTCATTTGTGAAGCAAAAAACCTCCACTGAAGCTTCTAGAATGTTTAAGGAGTAACCCAAGATGGTTTAAGAGGCGTGAGGTGGCTTGCCCGGGTCGTGGCCTGCCCTAGCGCACGTGTACACACACACAAACATTTTTATGATTTATTTATTTTATATATATATATATATATATATATATTATATATATATATATATATATATGTATATATATATATATATATATATATATATTATATATATATATATATATATATATATATATATATATATATATATATATATATATATATATATTTATGTCGTACCTAGTAGCCAGAACTCACTTTTTGGACTACTATGCAATGCCCGATTTGCCTAATAAGCCAAGTTTTCATGAATTAATATATTTTCTCAAATTTTTTCTTATGAAATGATAAAGCTACCCATTTCATTATGTATGAGGTCAATTTTCTTTTATTGAAGTTAAAATTAACGTAGTTATATGACCGAACCTAACCAACCCTACCTAACCTATCCTAACCTATCTTTATAGGTTAGGTTAGGTTAGGTAGCCGAAAAAGTTAGGTTAGGTTAGGTTAGGTAGGTTAGGTCGTCGAAAAACAATTAATTCATGAAAACTTGGCTTATTAGGCAAATCGGGCCTTGCATAGTAGGCTCAGAAGTGCGTTCTGGCTACTAGGTACGACATATATATATATATATATATATATATATATATATATATATATATATATATATATATATATATATACACACACATATATATGACAATGTTTAACAACGAAGTGAGATCATTTTCACCAAATTAATTGGGAGAGGTTTTCTTCAATAACTAGGAACATTTTCAATAGAAATACTATTGAATCGGCTTTAATACAAATTACAAAGCCATACAATAGGAACATTAATAATGTTTGAACAATTTGGGTTTATTTTTAATTGCTAAATTAAACAAAACTATTTGAGTTAGATCATTAATACAGTTATGTCATTATTGTCGGTTCCTGGAGCTGACATGAATTAGTCAACGGGTCTTGTGCAGTTTCCTCTTGTTCTTATGTTAGACATTGTTATTCACCTCACGTGTATCCTTCCTGCCTATATATCCCCTCCTCCTCTCACCTGTAATGTTCAGCCTTCTGGAGGAGGAGAGTGTGTAGTGTGCGACACCACCGTTCATGGCAAGGTTGAATAAGTCATAAAAAAGTGGGGCTAGTGACCTGGAGATATTTAAACACTTCCCTTGTTGATCCCCGTGCTTGGCTTTCCAAGTGTTTCCCAGCCCCCCTTCCCCCAGCCCCCCTTCCGCCCCCCTCATCAAACACTACGACCCCCTCCCCCCACAACACACAAACAGGCCAACTAGACGAGGCAGAGATGAGTATTCACCTCACAACTGAGGTGAGTCCTCACAACTCTCCCTTTTTTCATACCTCAATTGTTTTTATGATGCACAGGTGAGTACATGAGCGTGTTGACTCATGTTACCATGCTGAGAGTTGTCCCTTCCCCCCCCCCTAGCTCATGGCTCACCCACTAGTTTACCCTGGAACACGACCCGACACACTCTCAACAACAAGGTGCCCAGTTACTGCCGCAGGGAACGGCACCAACAGCTCAGGACCCTCGCCTAGTCAATCCTCCCCCGGCCAGGATACTAAGCTGTCGTGCGCCATATTGCTAGAGAGTACACTGAGGGACAAGCTTCTACTGGTGTTTAGTACTGTTGTTGGTGACGCAGCTGGTCTCGCCTGCTCCTGAGAGCGCCATACAGGTGGCCCGACAGGTGGCCCGGCAGGTGGACCAGCAGGTGGCCCGGCAGGTGGTCCAGCAGGTGGCCCGGCAGGTGGCCCGGCAGGTGGCCCGGCAGGTGGCCCGGCAGGTGGCCCAGCAGGTGGCCCGGCAGGTGGCCCGGCAGGTGGACCAGCAGGTGGCCCGGCAGGTGGCCCGGCAGGTGACCCGGCAGGTGGACCAGCAGGTGGCCCGGCAGGTGGCCCGGCAGGTGGACCAGCAGGACGGAAGTTCTCGGGTGACAGAATATAGGAACAGTTACTGTCATGTGTGGGTGGCCGCCGCGGCACTCAGGTGACACGCACACACGCGTCGATACCACTGACCGACAGCTGCCCCGGTGGTGTAGGGGGCCCTCGGTGGTGTAGGGGGCCCTGGTGGTGTAGGGGGCCCTCGGTGGTGTAGGGGGCCCTGGTGGTGTAGGGGGCCCTCGGTGGTGTAGGGGGCCCTCGGTGGTGTAGGGGGCCCTCGGTGGTGTAGGGGGCCCTGGTGGTGTAGGGGGCCCTGGTGGTGTAGGGGGCCCTGGTGGTGTAGGGGGCTCTGGTGGTGTAGGGGGCTCTGGTGGTGTAGGGGGCCCTGGTGGTGTAGGGGCCCTGGTGGTGTAGGGGGCCCTGGTGGTGTAGGGGGCCCTCGGTGGTGTAGGGGGCCCTCGGTGGTGTAGGGGGCCTCGGTGGTGTAGGGGGCCTCGGTGGTGTAGGGGGCCCTGGTGGTGTAGGGGGCCCTGGTGGTGTAGGGGCCCTGGTGGTGTAGGGGGCCCTGGTGGTGTAGGGGGCCCTGGTGGTGTAGGGGCCCTCGGTGGTGTAGGGGGCCTCGGTGGTGTAGGGGGCCCTCGGTGGTGTTGGGGGCCCTCGGTGGTGTAGGGGGCCCTCGGTGGTGTAGGGGGCCCTCGGTGGTGTAGGGGGGCCCTGGTGGTGTAGGGGGCTCTCGGTGGTGTAGGGGGCCCTGGTGGTGTAGGGGGGCCCTCGGTGGTGTAGGGGGCCCTCGGTGGTGTAGGGGGCCCTCGGTGGTATAGGGGGCCCTCGGTGGTGTAGGGGGCCCTGGTGGTGTTGGGGGTCCTCGGTGGTGTAGGGGGCCCTGGTGGTGTAGGGGGCCCTCGGTGGTGTAGGGGGCCCTGGTGGTGTAGGGGGCCCTCGGTGGTGTAGGGGGCCCTGGTGGTGTAGGGGGCCCTCGGTGGTGTAGGGGGCCCTGGTGGTGTAGGGGGCCCTCGGTGGTGTAGGGGGCCCTCGGTGGTGTAGGGGGCCCTCGGTGGTGTAGGGGGCCCTGGTGGTGTAGGGGGCCCTGGTGGTGTAGGGGGCCCTCGGTGGTGTAGGGGGCCCTGGTGGTGTAGGGGGCCCTGGTGGTGTAGGGGGCCCTCGGTGGTGTAGGGGGCCCTGGTGGTGTAGGGGGCCCTCGGTGGTGTAGGGGGCCCTGGTGGTGTAGGGGGGCCCTCGGTGGTGTACCTGCTTGATACCTGGTTGATGGGGTTCTGAGAGTTCTTCTACTCCCCAAGCCCGGCCCGAGGCCAGGCTCGACTTGTGAGAGTTTGATCCACCAGGCTGTTGCTTGGAGCGGCCCGCAGAGCCACATACCCACCACAGCCCGGCTGATCCGGGACTTCTCTTAGGAAACAGTCCAGTTTTCTCTTGAAGATGTCCACGGTTGTTCCGGCAATATTTCTTATAGTCGCTGGGAGGGCGTTGAACAACCGCGGACCTCTGATGTTTATACAGTGCTCTCTGATTGTGCCTATGGCACCTCTGCTCTTCACTGGTTCAATCTAGCATT
>WNGS01164858.1:43698932-43710738 GCA_020271785.1 Procambarus virginalis
TGCCGCAACTTTACATCTTACAATATGATCCTTCACATCTCTTTTGTTACAGTTCTTATTCAGTTATAATAGGATCATTAAGTTCTCTTGGTGCAAGGCACGAGATGGTGATGTGTTGTGGTGCTCACCATCCACCAGCCTGTGTTGTGGTGCTCACCATCCACCAGCCTTGTGTTGTGGTGCTCACCATCCACCAGCCTCTGTGTTGTGGTGCTCACCATCCACCAGCCTGTGTGTTGTGGTGCTCACCATCCACCAGCCTGTGTGTTGTGGTGCTCACCATCCACCAGCCTGTGTTGTGGTGCTCACCATCCACCAGCCTGTGTGTTGTGGTGCTCACCATCCACCAGCCTCTGTGTTGTGGTGCTCACCATCCACCAGCCTGTGTTGTGGTGCTCACCATCCACCAGCCTGTGTTGTGGTGCTCACCATCCACCAGCCTGTGTTGTGGTGCTCACCATCCACCAGCCTCTGTGTTGTGGTGCTCACCATCCACCAGCCTGTGTTGTGGTGCTCACCATCCACCAGCCTGTGTTGTGGTGCTCACCATCCACCAGCCTGTGTTGTGGTGCTCACCATCCACCAGCCTGTGTTGTGGTGCTCACCATCCACCAGCCTCTGTGTTGTGGTGCATCCACCAGCCTGTGTGTGTGGTGCTCACCATCCACCAGCCTGTGTTGTGGTGCTCACCATCCACCAGCCTGTGTTGTGGTGCTCACCATCCACCAGCCTGTGTTGTGGTGCTCACCATCCACCAGCCTCTGTGTTGTGGTGCTCACCATCCACCAGCCTCTGTGTTGTGGTGCTCACCATCCACCAGCCTGTGTTGTGGTGCTCACCATCCACCAGCCTGTGTTGTGGTGCTCACCATCCACCAGCCTCTGTGTTGTGGTGCATCCACCAGCCTGTGTGTTGTGGTGCTCACCATCCACCAGCCTGTGTTGTGGTGCTCACCATCCACCAGCCTCTGTGTTGTGGTGCTCACCATCCACCAGCCTCTGTGTTGTGGTGCTCACCATCCACCAGCCTGTGTTGTGGTGCTCACCATCCACCAGCCTGTGTTGTGGTGCTCACCATCCACCAGCCTGTGTTGTGGTGCTCACCATCCACCAGCCTGTGTGTTGTGGTGCTCACCATCCACCAGCCTGTGTGTTGTGGTGCTCACCATCCACCAGCCTGTGTGTTGTGGTGCTCACCATCCACCAGCCTCTGTGTTGTGGTGCTCACCATCCACCAGCCTCTGTGTTGTGGTGCTCACCATCCACCAGTCTGTGTTGTGGTGCTCACCATCCACCAGCCTCTGTGTTGTGGTGCTCACCATCCACCAGCCTCTGTGTTGTGGTGCTCACCATCCACCAGCCACTGTGTTGTGGTGCTCACCATCCACCAGCCTCTGTGTTGTGGTGCTCACCATCCACCAGCCTCTGTGTTGTGGTGCTCACCATCCACCAGCCACTGTGTTGTGGTGCTCACCATCCACCAGCCTCTGTGTTGTGGTGCTCACCATCCACCAGCCTGTGTTGTGGTGCTCACCATCCACCAGCCTCTGTGTTGTGGTGCTCACCATCCACCAGCCTCTGTGTTGTGGTGCTCACCATCCACCAGCCTCTGTGTTGTGGTGCTCACCATCCACCAGCCACTGTGTTGTGGTGCTCACCATCCACCAGCCTGTGTTGTGGTGCTCACCATCCACCAGCCTCTGTGTTGTGGTGCTCACCATCCACCAGCCTCTGTGTTGTGGTGCTCACCATCCACCAGCCACTGTGTTGTGGTGCTCACCATCCACCAGCCTCTGTGTTGTGGTGCTCACCATCCACCAGCCTGTGTTGTGGTGCTCACCATCCACCAGCCTCTGTGTTGTGGTGCTCACCATCCACCAGCCTCTGTGTTGTGGTGCTCACCATCCACCAGCCTGTGTTGTGGTGCTCACCATCCACCAGCCTGTGTTGTGGTGCTCACCATCCACCAGCCTCTGTGTTGTGGTGCTCACCATCCACCAGCCTGTGTTGTGGTGCTCACCATCCACCAGCCTGTGTTGTGGTGCTCACCATCCACCAGCCTGTGTTGTGTGTGCTCACCATCCACCAGCCTGTGTTGTGGTGCTCACCATCCACCAGCCTGTGTTTGTGGTGCTCACCATCCACCAGCCTCTGTGTTGTGGTGCTCACCATCCACCAGCCTCTGTGTTGTGGTGCTCACCATCCACCAGCGTCTGTGTTGTGGTGCTCACCATCCACCAGCCTGTGTTGTGGTGCTCACCATCCACCAGCCTCTGTGTTGTGGTGCTCACCATCCACCAGCCCTGTGTTGTGGTGCTCACCATCCACCAGCCTCTGTTTGTGGTGCTCACCATCCACCAGCCTCTGTGTTGTGGTGCTCACCATCCACCAGCCACTGTGTTGTGGTGCTCACCATCCACCAGCCTCTGTGTTGTGGTGCTCACCATCCACCAGCCTGTGTTGTGGTGCTCACCATCCACCAGCCTCTGTGTTGTGGTGCTCACCATCCACCAGCCTCTGTGTTGTGGTGCTCACCATCCACCAGCCTCTGTGTTGTGGTGCTCACCATCCACCAGCCTGTGTTGTGGTGCTCACCATCCACCAGCCTGTGTTGTGGTGCTCACCATCCACCAGCCTCTGTGTTGTGGTGCTCACCATCCACCAGCCTCTGTGTTGTGGTGCTCACCATCCACCAGCCACTGTGTTGTGGTGCTCACCATCCACCAGCCTCTGTGTTGTGGTGCTCACCATCCACCAGCCTGTGTTGTGGTGCTCACCATCCACCAGCTCTGTGTTGTGGTGCTCACCATCCACCAGCCTCTGTGTTGTGGTGCTCACCATCCACCAGCCTGTGTTGTGGTGCTCACCATCCACCAGCCTGTGTTGTGGTGCTCACCATCCACCAGCCTGTGTTGTGGTGCTCACCATCCACCAGCCTCTGTGTTGTGGTGCTCACCATCCACCAGCCTGTGTTTGTGGTGCTCACCATCCACCAGCCTGTGTTGTGGTGCTCACCATCCACCAGCCTGTGTGTTGTGGTGCTCACCATCCACCAGCCTCTGTGTTGTGGTGCTCACCATCCACCAGCCTGTGTTGTGGTGCTCACCATCCACCAGCCTGTGTTGTGGTGTTCACCATCCACCAGCCTGTGTTGTGGTGCTCACCATCCACCAGCCTCTGTGTTGTGGTGCTCACCATCCACCAGCCTGTGTTGTGGTGCTCACCATCCACCAGCCTGTGTGTTGTGGTGCTCACCATCCACCAGCCNTTCTATCATGTCACCACTAACTCTTCGCCTTTCCAGTGAATGCAATTTAAGCTTTATTAATCTTTCTTCATATGAAAGATTTCTAATTTGGGGAATTAACTTTGTCATCCTACGCTGGACACGTTCAAGTGAATTTATATCCATTCTATAGTACGGCGACCAAACTAAACTGCATAATCTAAATGGGGCCTAACCAGAGCAAGATATAGCTGAAGAACCACACCAGGTGTCTTGTTACTAACGCTTCCATTAATGAATCCGAGTGTCCTATTTGCCTTATTACGAACATTCAGGCATTGATCCTTTTGTTTTAAATTCTTACTAATTATAACTCCCAGATCCCTTTCGCAATCCGACTTCGCAATCTCAACACCATCTAGCTCGTATCTTGTAACTCTATCATCATTACCTAGCCTCAGAACTTTACATTTATCAGCATTAAACTGCATCTGCCAGTCCTTTGACCATTTCAAAACCCTATTTAGATCAACATGAAGTGATGCCGAGTCTTCTTCCGTATTAATTTCCCTACCGATTTTTGTATCATCTGCAAATTTGCAAATGTTGCTACTCAAACCTGAATCTAAATCATTTATATATATTATAAACAACAGAGGTCCCAGTACAGAGCCTTGAGGCACTCCACTTACAACATTATCCCACTCTGAGTTAACCCCATTTATACTAACTCTGTGTGGGTGACCTCCACCCACCTCTCTGTTTTGGAGGTCACCTCCAGGGTGGGGTGGGTGGAGATCACCTCCAGGGTGGGGTGGGTGGAGGTCACCTCCAGGGTGGGGTGGGTGGAGGTTACCTCCAGGGTGGGGTGGGTGGAGGTCACCTCCAGGGTGGGGTGGGTGGAGGTTACCTCCAGGGTGGGGTGGGTGGAGGTCACCTCCAGGGTGGGGTGGGTGGAGGTCACCTCCAGGGTGGGGTGGGTGGAGGTCACCTCCAGGGTGGGGTGGGTGGAGGTCACCTCCAGGGTGGGGTGGGTGGAGGTCACCTCCAGGGTGGGGTGGGTGGAGGTCACCTCCAGGGTGGGGTGGGTGGAGGTCACCTCCAGGGTGGGGTGGGTGGAGGTTACCTCCAGGGTGGGGTGGGTGGAGGTCACCTCCAGGGTGGGGTGGGTGGAGGTTACCTCCAGGGTGGGGTGGGTGGAGGTTACCTCCAGGGTGGGGTGGGTGGAGGTTACCTCCAGGGTGGGGTGGGTGGAGGCCACCTCCAGGGTGGGGTGGGTGGAGGTTACCTCCAGGGTGGGGTGGGTGGAGGTTACCTCCAGGGTGGGGTGGGTGGAGGTCACCTCCAGGGTGGGGTGGGTGGAGGTTACCTCCAGGGTGGGGTGGGTGGAGGTTACCTCCAGGGTGGGGTGGGTGGAGGTTACCTCAACAGACACACACATCTCCATGAGAGACCACTCGTTTTTAACTGTTATCATCAATCTTCCGTGACCCCTCCCCTCCCAACACCTTCCCCTCCCAGCACCTCCCCTCCCAGCACCTCCCCTCCCAGCACCTCACCTCCCAGCACCTCACCTCCGTTGCCTCCCACGCCAGCCAGGGTGACCCCAGCGGGGGGGGGGGGGAGGGGGGAGGCGTCTGGGACTCGGGTAACGGAGACGCCAAACCTGATTGTCTTCACCCTAGTAAGTACCGCTCTTATACCACCTCACTGGTATTTCCTGTGGTGCAGGCTGTGGTGCAGGCTGTGGTGCAGGCTGTGGTGCAGGCTGTGGTGCAGGCTGTGGTGCAGGCTGTGGTGCAGGTTGTGGTGCAGGCTGTGGTGCTGGTTGTGGTGCAGGCTGTGGTGCAGGTTGTGGTGCAGGCTGTGGTGCAGGCTGTGGTGCAGGCTGTGGTGCAGGTTGTGGTGCAGGCTGTGGTGCTGGCTGTGGTGCTGGCTGTGGTGCAGGCTGTGGTGCTGGCTGTGGTGCTGGCTGTGGTGCAGGTTGTGGTGCAGGTTGTGGTGCAGGCTGTGATGCAGGCTGTGGTGCAGGCTGTGGTGCAGGTTGTGGTGCGGACTGTGGTGCAGGCTGTGGTGCTGGCTGTGGTGCAGGCTGTGGTGCAGGTTGTGGTGCAGGTTGTGGTGCAGGTTGTGGTGCAGGCTGTGGTGCAGGTTGTGGTGCAGGTTGTGGTGCAGGTTGTGGTGCAGGCTGTGGTGCAGGTTGTGGTGCAGGTTGTGGTGCAGGCTGTGGTGCAGGTTGTGGTGCAGGCTGTGGTGCAGGTTGTGGTGCAGGTTGTGGTGCAGGCTGTGGTGCAGGTTGTTGTGCAGGTTGTGGTGCAGGTTGTGGTGCAGGTTGTGGTGCAGGTTGTGGTGCAGGTTGTGGTGCAGGCTGTGGTGCAGGTTGTGGTGCAGGTTGTGGTGCAGGCTGTGGTGCAGGTTGTGGTGCAGGCTGTGGTGCAGGTTGTGGTGCAGGTTGTGGTGCAGGTTGTGGTGCAGGTTGTGGTGCAGGCTGTGGTTCAGGTTGTGGTGCAGGTTGTGGTGCAGGTTGTGGTGCAGGTTGTGGTGCAGGTTGTGGTGCAGGCTGTGGTGCAGGTTGTGGTGTAGGCTGTGGTGCAGGTTGTGGTGCAGGTTGTAGTGCAGGCTGTGGTGCAGGTTGTGGTGCAGGTTGTGGTGCAGGCTGTGGTGCAGGCTGTGGTGCAGGTTATGGTGCAGGCTGTGGTGCAGGTTGTGGTGCAGGCTGTGGTGCAGGTTGTGGTGCAGGTTGTGGTGCAGGTTGTGGTGCAGGTTGTGGTGCAGGCTGTGGTGCAGGCTGTGGTGCAGGCTGTGGTGCAGGCTGTGGTGCAGGTTGTGGTGCAGGCTGTGGTGCAGGCTGTGGTGCAGGCTGTGGTGCAGGTTGTGGTGCAGGTTGTGGTGCAGGCTGTGGTGCAGGTTGTGGTGCAGGTTGTGGTGCAGGTTGTGGTGCAGGTTGTGGTGCAGACTGTGGTGCAGACTGTGGTGCAGACTGTGGTACGGACTGTGGTGCAGGTTGTGGTGCAGGTTGTGGTGCAGGCTGTGGTGCAGGCTGTGGTGCAGGCTGTGGTGCAGGCTGTGGTGCAGGTTGAGCAGTATATATAGTGTAGTTATTGTATCGATATTTCACACAAGTACATATCCCTGTTCTTCAAGAATTATCTAAGTAATTGCCCATTTCTGTTCAAGAATTGTTCATTATTAATAATAACATCACTTCAATAATTAGCTCGGGTTGTGGTTCAGTATAGGTGCTTCCCATTCTCTAGAGAACAGCTTCCACACCCTGAAGAACACCTTCTGCACCTAAGAGAACAGTTTCTATACCTTAGAGAACACCTTCTACACCTTAGAGAACACCATCTACACCCTAGGGAACACATTCCACACCCTAGACCACCTTCCAGGCCCAAACGATGATGCAGTGTTACAACAGCTGCGCCAAAACGCTGGAAATCTCTGGAATTAATCAGTGTTGCCTCTCGTCTGACCTTCCAGAGATTTGCATCTTCCGTCTCCCTCACCCACTGGACCCCTGGCCGCCCGGCGTCGCCTCCTGGCATCTTGCCTCCTCCTCTAGGTAAGCTGCACCTCCAGGGAAGAGTGCCACTCTTCCAGGGAAGGGGTGACACTTCCAGGGAAGAGGTGGCACTTCTAGGGAAGGGGTGGCACTTCCAGGGAAGGGGTGACACTTCCAGGGAAGGGTGGCACTTCCAGGGAAGGGGATGACACTTCCAGGGAAGGGGGTGACACTTCCAGGGAAGGGGATGACACTTCCAGGGAAGGGGTGACACTTCCAGGGAAGGGAATGACACTTCCAGGGAAGGGGATGACACTTCCAGGGAAGGGGATGACACTTCCAGGGAAGGGGATGACACTTCCAGGGAAGGGGTGACACTTCCAGGGAAGGGGATGACACTTCCAGGGAAGGGGTGACACTTCCAGGGAAGGGGTGACACTTCCAGGGAAGGGGATGACACTTCCAGGGAGGGGGTGACACTTCCAGGGAAGGGTGACACTTCCAGGGAAGGGGATGACACTTCCAGGGAAGGGGTGACACTTCCAGGGAAGGGGTGACACTTCCAGGGAAGGGGTGACACTTCCAGGGAAGGGGTGACACTTCCAGGGAAGGGGGTGACACTTCCAGGGAAGGGGAATACGGTAAGAGAGGTGTCAGTACTGTGGAGTGGGAATCAGATGAAGGTGTAGAAGATGGTAAAGGTCTAGCAGTCACTGGAACGGCTCCCAGCCATCACTGGTCGGGGTGAGTGTACTCTTCCTCTCACACCCCTCCCTTCCCTCCCACCCTTCCCTCCCTCCCACACCCTCCCTTCCCTCCCACACCCTCCCTTCCCACACTCAGTACACCACCTCACGTCTCTCCATCTCTCACCTGCCCATTTTCTGCCGCAACTTTACATCTTACAATATGATCCTTCACATCTCTTTTGTTACAGTTCTTATTTAGTTATAATAGGATCATTAAGTTCTCTTGGTGCAAGGCACGAGATGGTGATGTGTTGTGGTGCTCACCATCCACCAGCCTGTGTTGTGGTGCTCACCATCCACCAGCCTCTGTGTTGTGGTGCTCACCATCCACCAGCCTGTGTTGTGGTGCTCACCATCCACCAGCCTGTGTGTTGTGGTGCTCACCATCCACCAGCCTGTGTTGTGGTGCTCACCATCCACCAGCCTCTGTGTTGTGGTGCTCACCATCCACCAGCCTCTGTGTTGTGGTGCTCACCATCCACCAGCCTCTGTGTTGTGGTGCTCACATCCACCAGCCTGTGTTGTGGTGCTCACCATCCACCAGCCTGTGTTGTGGTGCTCACCATCCATCAGCCTCTGTGTTGTGGTGCTCACCATCCACCAGCCTCTGTGTTGTGGTGCTCACCATCCACCAGCCTGTGTTGTGGTGCTCACCATCCACCAGCCTCTGTGTTGTGGTGCTCACCATCCACCAGCCTCTGTGTTGTGGTGCTCACCATCCACCAGCCTCTGTGTTGTGGTGCTCACCATCCACCAGCCTCTGTGTTGTGGTGCTCACCATCCACCAGCCTGTGTTGTGGTGCTCACCATCCACCAGCCTCTGTGTTGTGGTGCTCACCATCCACCAGCCTCTGTGTTGTGGTGCTCACCATCCACCAGCCTCTGTGTTGTGGTGCTCACCATCCACCAGCCTGTGTTGTGGTGCTCACCATCCACCAGCCTCTGTGTTGTGGTGCTCACCATCCACCAGCCTCTGTGTGTGGTGCTCACCATCCACCAGCCTCTGTGTTGTGGTGCTCACCATCCACCAGCCTCTGTGTTGTGGTGCTCACCATCCACCAGCCTGTGTTGTGGTGCTCACCATCCACCAGCCTGTGTGTTGTGGTGCTCACCATCCACCAGCCTCTGTGTTGTGGTGCTCACCGTCCACCAGCCTGTGCTGTGGTGCTCACCATCCACCAGCCTGTGTTGTGGTGCTCACCATCCACCAGCCTGTGTTGTGGTGCTCACCATCCACCAGCCTCTGTGTTGTGGTGCTCACCATCCACCAGCCTGTGTTGTGGTGCTCACCATCCACCAGCCTGTGTTGTGGTGCTCACCATCCACCAGCCTCTGTGTTGTGGTGCTCACCATCCACCAGCCTCTGTGTTGTGGTGCTCACCATCCACCAGCCTGTGTTGTGGTGCTCACCATCCACCAGCCTCTGTGTTGTGGTGCTCACCATCCACCAGCCTCTGTGTTGTGGTGCTCACCATCCACCAACCTCTGTGTTGTGGTGCTCACCATCCACCAGCCTGTGTTGTGGTGCTCACCATCCACCAGCCTGTGTTGTGGTGCTCACCATCCACCAGCCTCTGTGTTGTGGTGCTCACCATCCACCAGCCTCTGTGTTGTGGTGCTCACCATCCACCAGCCTCTGTGTTGTGGTGCTCACCATCCACCAGCCTGTGTTGTGGTGCTCACCATCCACCAGCCTGTGTGTTGTGGTCCTCACCATCCACCAGCCTCTGTGTTGTGGTGCTCACCATCCACCAGCCTGTGTTGTGGTGCTCACCATCCACCAGCCTGTGTGTTGTGGTGCTCACCATCCACCAGCCTCTGTGTTGTGGTGCTCACCATCCACCAGCCTGTGTTGTGGTGCTCACCATCCACCAGCCTGTGTTGTGGTGCTCACCATCCACCAGCCTGTGTGTGGGTGCTCACCATCCACCAGCCTGTGTGTTGTGGTGCTCACCATCCACCAGCCTCTGTGTTGTGGTGCTCACCATCCACCAGCCTGTGTTGTTGTGCTCACCATCCACCAGCCCTGTGTTGTGGTGCTCACCATCCACCAGCCTCTGTGTTGTGGTGCTCACCATCCACCAGCCTGTGTTGTGGTGCTCACCATCCACCAGCCTGTGTGTTGTGGTGCTCACCATCCACCAGCCTCTGTGTTGTGGTGCTCACCATCCACCAGCCTGTGTTGTGGTGCTCACCATCCACCAGCCTGTGTGTTGTGGTGCTCACCATCCACCAGCCTGTGTGTTGTGGTGCTCACCATCCACCAGCCTGTGTGTTGTGGTGCTCACCATCCACCAGCCTCTGTGTTGTGGTGCTCACCATCCACCAGCCTGTGTTGTTGTGCTCACCATCCACCAGCCTCTGTGTTGTGGTGCTCACCATCCACCAGCCTGTGTGTTGTGGTGCTCACCATCCACCAGCCTCTGTGTTGTGGTGCTCACCATCCACCAGCCTCTGTGTTGTGGTGCTCACCATCCACCAGCCTCTGTGTTGTGGTGCTCACCATCCACCAGCCTCTGTGTTGTGGTGCTCACCATCCACCAGCCTGTGTTGGTGGTGCTCACCATCCACCAGCCTGTGTTGTGGTGCTCACCATCCACCAGCCTCTGTGTTGTGGTGCTCACCATCCACCAGCCTCTGTGTTGTGGTGCTCACCATCCACCAGCCTCTGTGTTGTGGTGCTCACCATCCACCAGCCTGTGTTTGTGGTGCTCACCATCCACCAGCCTGTGTTGTGGTGCTCACCATCCACCAGCCTGTGTTGTGGTGCTCACCATCCACCAGCCTGTGTTGTGGTGCTCACCATCCACCAGCCTGTGTTGTGGTGCTCACCATCCACCAGCCTGTGTTGTGGTGCTCACCATCCACCAGCCACTGTGTTGTGGTGCTCACCATCCACCAGCCACTGTGTTGTGGTGCTCACCATCCACCAGCCTCTGTGTTGTGGTGCTCACCATCCACCAGCCTGTGTTGTGGTGCTCACCATCCACCAGCCTGTGTTGTGGTGCTCACCATCCACCAGCCTGTGTTGTGGTGCTCACCATCCACCAGCCTGTGTTGTGGTGCTCACCATCCACCAGCCTGTGTTGTGGTGCTCACCATCCACCAGCCTGTGTTGTGGTGCTCACCATCCACCAGCCACTGTGTTGTGGTGCTCACCATCCACCAGCCCTGTGTTGTGGTGCTCACCATCCACCAGCCTCTGTGTTGTGGTGCTCACCATCCACCAGCCTGTGTTGTGGTGCTCACCATCCACCAGCCTCTGTGTTGTGGTGCTCACCATCCACCAGCCTGTGTTGTGGTGCTCACCATCCACCAGCCTCTGTGTTGTGGTGCTCACCATCCACCAGCCTCTGTGTTGTGGTGCTCACCATCCACCAGCCTGTGTTGTGGTGCTCACCATCCACCAGCCTGTGTTGTGGTGCTCACCATCCACCAGCCTGTGTTGTGGTGCTCACCATCCACCAGCCTCTGTGTTGTGGTGCTCACCATCCACCAGCCTGTGTTGTGGTGCTCACCATCCACCAGCCTCTGTGTTGTGGTGCTCACCATCCACCAGCCTGTGTTGTGGTGCTCACCATCCACCAGCCTCTGTGTTGTGGTGCTCACCATCCACCAGCCTCTGTGTTGTGGTGCTCACCATCCACCAGCCTCTGTGTTGTGGTGCTCACCATCCACCAGCCTGTGTTGTGGTGCTCACCATCCACCAGCCTCTGTGTTGTGGTGCTCACCATCCACCAGCCTGTGTTGTGGTGCTCACCATCCACCAGCCTGTGTTGTGGTGCTCACCATCCACCAGCCTCTGTGTTGTGGTGCTCACCATCCACCAGCCTGTGTTGTGGTGCTCACCATCCACCAGCCTCTGTGTTGTGGTGCTCACCATCCACCAGCCTGTGTTGTGGTGCTCACCATCCACCAGCCACTGTGTTGTGGTGCTCACCATCCACCAGCCACTGTGTTGTGGTGCTCACCATCCACCAGCCTCTGTGTTGTAGTGCTCACCATCCACCAGCCTGTGTTGTGGTGCTCACCATCCACCAGCCTGTGTTGTGGTGCTCACCATCCACCAGCCTGTGTTGTGGTGCTCACCATCCACCAGCCTGTGTTGTGGTGCTCACCATCCACCAGCCTGTGTTGTGGTGCTCACCATCCACCAGCTTGTGTTGTGGTGCTCACCATCCACCAGCCTGTGTTGTGGTGCTCACCATCCACCAGCCTCTGTGTTGTGGTGCTCACCATCCACCAGCCTCTGTGTTGTGGTGCTCACCATCCACCAGCCTGTGTTGTGGTGCTCACCATCCACCAGCCTGTGTTGTGGTGCTCA
>WNGS01164858.1:43742060-43753616 GCA_020271785.1 Procambarus virginalis
CTGGTGTAGTGTCAGCACCAAGACCTTAAGGCCTGGTGTAGTGTCAGCACCAAGGACCTTAAGGTCTGGTGTGGTGTCAGCACCAAGGACCTTAAGGTCTGGTGTAGTGTCAGCACCAAGGACCTTAAGGTCTGGTGTAGTGTCAGCACCAAGACCTTAAGGTCTGGTGTAGTGTCAGCACCAAGACCTTAAGGTCTGGTGTAGTGTCAGCACCAAGGACCTAAGGTCTGGTGTAGTGTCAGCACCAAGGACCTTAAGGTCTGGTGTAGTGTCAGCACCAAGGACCTTAAGGTCTGGTGTAGTGTCAGCACCAAGGACCTTAAGGTCTGGTGTAGTGTCAGCACCAAGGACCTTAAGGTCTGGTGTAGTGTCAGCACCAAGGACCTTAAGGCCTGGTGTAGTGTCAGCACCAAGGACCTTCCTATCCTCGCCACACTACACATGTTGGGAGGGAATTTCAGTGGCAAGTTATTGGGACATTTTTTGTTCTGTTGTTCGCATCCTGTGAGCGCTGCGAGGCTCCGTCCTGCGCGTCCTTCACCTCTCCCCTTTATGGACTCTTCAAGTGTCCTCTCTTTATGCCTTTATCATCAAACTTTGCGTGGGAGCGTGCGTGCGTGTTTACTATTTGTGTCTGCAAGATCGAGCTCCAGCTCTTGGATCCCGTTTTTCTAGCGGTTGGTTGCCGTTGTGTGTGTGTGCGTGTGCGTGTGTGTGTGTGTGGTGTGTGGTGTGTGTGTGGTGTGTGTGTGTGTGTGTGTGTGTGTGTGTGTGTGTATGTGTGTATGTGTGTGTGTGTGCGTGTGTGTGTGTGTGCGTGTGTAATTACCTAAGTGTAATTACCTAAGTGTAGTTACAGGATGAGAGCTACGCTCGTGGTGTCCCGTCTTCCCAGCACTCTTTGTCATATAACGCTTTGAAACTAATGTGTGTGTGTGTGTGCGCGTGGGTGTGTGTGTGTGCGTGAGGGCCTCACCTGAACAAGTGGTGTAGCCGTCGCCGGTGAAGCCATCCTTACACTTGCAGGTGTAGTGCGCGGGCAAGTTACAGCACTCTGCGTCCTCGGCGCACTTGGCCGCCAGCTCCGGCACCAGGCACTCGTCGATGTCTGCAACATACATAATACACACTTATACAACCCATACAACAACAACAACAACAACAACATACACATTACAAATTCCTGTGGCTTAGCGTAAATTACAGCCGCCGTTAAGGGCAACAAAGGCATAAGTAACTCAGTAAACATGGTATAATATCTCTACACTAAAAGATCAGCTGTCAATGGGCTTAAGACGCGACGTAGGGAGAGTGGGTTGTCATTATCTCCACCCCACACATCACTCTTTGCTACTTGGGGGTTCAAGACATGTCCAGAGTGCCTAATGTGTTCCGTAAATGACTATACTGCATGTATACATATACATAATGTATACATATACATAATGTACTGTGTGGCTGGTGACACAAGCCCACTGCATGTATACACGAGAGACCCCAAATTTTAAAAGAACATCACAGCCTTGAAAAAAGATAATCACAGCGCCACAAATCATTCCAGAACTGAGTCAGCTCACTCACCAAGGACAGTTGAGGGCCACAGGGCTAACAACACCCCAAACCAGACATGACAAGGCTCATCTCTCAGAGGCCTTTTAAAGTACTGAACAAGGTCAGGTGTCACACTAACAAGGAGCAACGGTTGCAAGTTCAACAAGCCACAGTGTTGGACTGAGAACAGGAGATGCTTTCTCACCCATAGGGTTATTAACCCGTGGAACCGCCTACCCGCCGGAGCCGTAAAGGAAAGACCATCGATGCCGCTAGAGATNCTCTCCCCACACGGGAACACCGAGGCCTGGCACTCGTCCACGTCTGTTCCGGGCACTCTCAAGAGTCACTTTCAGGGCCCAAGGGGGGATTAAATACTCAAGGGCTTAAGGATTTAAGGACTTCAATGGTCTAAAGGGTTATAGGGCGAAAGGTCTAGAATTCAGGAGGCAAGAGGCCACTGGTGAAGGATCAGAGATGCAAGATACAATGGATGTAGGATTGAGAGGTAACGGATGAGGGATTGACGTGAGGATGGAGTATAAGGAGAGATCAGGTACTTGGGACGGGATAAGGATGGTGGTCTGGTAGTAGGATCGCCACTTGAGAGTCACAACATCACTCTAAGCACTTGTGAAGTGTTAGTAATAAGCTTCATGCTAGTACTCGTGCATCACACTAGGCGCCCTCAAGCGGACCTCTCTAACACAAGCTGCCTAAATCTCACACTAAAGAAATGACTGATGGTACAAGTTAGGTAGATTAAAATTATCCGTATAAAAGCTGTACTCTACTGTATGTTACTTATATTTGATCAGAAAGCTTTACCGGGTAGCTCCGTGTGAGCTCCCTGGTCACAGGTGAGAGCTCCCTGGTCACAGGTGAGAGCTCCCTGGTCACAGGTATGAGCTCCCTGGTCACAGGTGTGAGCTACCTGGTCACAGGTGTGAGCTCCCTGGTCACAGGTGTGAGCTACCTGGTCACAGGTGTGAGCTCCCTGGTCACAAGTGTGAGCTACCTGGTCACAGGTGTGAGCTCCCTGGTCACAGGTGTGAGCTACCTGGTCACAGGTGTGAGCTACCTGGTCACAGGTGTGAGCTCCCTGGTCACAGGTGTGAGCTCCCTGTCACAGGTGTAAGCTACCTGGTCACAGGTGTGAGCTCCCTGGTCACAGGTGTGAGCTACCTGGTCACAGGTGTGAGCTACCTGGTCACAGGTGTGAGCTCCCTGGTCACAGGTGTGAGCTCCCTGGTCACAGGTGTGAGCTCCCTGGTCACAGGTGTGAGCTACCTGGTCACAGGTGTGAGCTCCCTGGTCACAGGTGTGAGCTCCCTGGTCACAGGTGTGAGCTACCTGGTCACAGGTGTGAGCTCCCTGGTCACAGGTGAGAGCTACCTGGTCACAGGTGTGAGCTCCCTGGTCACAGGTGTAAGCTCCCTGGTCACAGGTGTGAGCTACCTGGTCACAGATCACACTAACCTTTACAAGCAGTCTCGGGCGGGTTGCCAACGAAGCCGAAGTTACAAGTACACTGGTAGCCGCCGGGAACATTCTGGCACTGGGCGTTGGCGCCACAGGGGGAGAGCTGGCACTCATCCACGTCCTGGCACTCGACACCCACAGCCTGGAAGCCATCGCGGCAGAAGCACTGACCCTCTATGCACTCAGCGTTGTTCACACAGTCGAAGTTGGTCCCACATAAGATGTTCACGTCCGCCTGGAATGAATAAAGAGACATGGATGGAGGGGGAGAATGGGCCGCTTCACGTCATGCCAGACACAACAGTCAGGAGAAAACACAACACAATCAATCTTGACCATTATTAGTGCTTCCTGACCTCGACCTCCACGGTGACCTTTACACTCCACACACTTGAAGAAGGACTTCAAGATGGTGCATGGAAACTCACCTGTTCACAGGCGACGTGGGGCGTGGGGCTGGGACTGAACCCTTGGGGACACAGGCAGGTGAAGCCAGGCTGTGCGTTCTGGCAGAGGGCATTGATGCCACAAGGGCGGTTGTAGGCGGAACACTCGTCGATATCTGCAACAGTGGTCATGAGTCAATACCCACACTTCGAGTGCAACACTTGGCCCGTGTTTATATATGTGTGTGGGCGGGTGTAGGTGTGTGTGGGTGTGGGCGGGTGTAGGTGTGTGTGTGGGTGGATGGGTGTAGGAGTGCGTGAGTGTGTGTGTGGGTGTGTGGGTGTGTGTGTGTGTGGGTGGGTGGGTGGGTGGATGGATGGGTGTAGGAGTGCGTGAGTGTGTGTGTGGGTGTGTGTGTGGTGTGTGTGTGTGTGTGGGTGGGTGGGTGGATGGATGGGTGTAGGAGTGCGTGAGTGGGTTTAGGTGGGTACTACAGTGCTGGGTATGGACTTACCCACACAGCCTGTGTAGGGATCTCCCGTATAGTCCTGTAGACACTGACAGGAGTAGCTGCCCACACTGTCTAGGCAGAGGGCGTTGGCACCACATGGCTCCGTCAGGCACTCGTCCACATCTGTGCCACAGGCAGGAAGCAAAAAGAAACGAGGCATTAGATTCATGGCACTCTGGCACTCACTGTGTACAGCAACACTATGTAACCCCTTACAATACTGGCACTGTATGCGGCAGTACACTGTGCCTCCACTTTACCTGCACAACTCTTGAGACTAATTTAGAGCCCACTAACAGTAGAAAAACGCTATCTCGGTGGCACTCTGACGCTATCGCGGTGGCACTCTGACGCTATCTCAGTGGCACTCTGACGCTATCTCGGTGGCACTCTGACGCTATCTCGGTGGCACTCTGACGCTATCTCGGTGGCACTCTGACGTAACATTGACAAGGTTCCACTGAAGTCATCTTCTAGCATTGATTTATGTCTTATTGAGATTGATTCATTAAAGTTTAAAACAAATCAAATCAAGATTATTGACCAAATAACACTCGGTATGAACGAGACGACGAGCAAGTAAAGCCTAGTGTCTTGCTAGCCTTAACATCCCTCTCAGGAACACTCTCAGCGCTGTGTTATAACTGTTGCTGCTCTGAGAACAATCTCAGCCCTCGTCACACGTCGTCTGACGAGACGTCACAGACGCTGGAGACGTCGTCCACCACTACGTCACGCACCAGTGACCATCACGTTACAGTAATCTAAACTTGGGTGAAGCTCAAACCTGATCACATACACTAATAAATTTGGACTCTAGATGAAGTTAATGGTAAGTGTTAATTCTAGTGCAAGAGTGTTAATCCATGATCAGCGCTACGTTAACAGGAGCGTGTTAATAGCCCACACTGCCTATCTCTACTCCTGCTGTTAACTTACCCATAGACACCACAACAATGCTGAGAACCCAAGTTATAATAGATCTACAACATTAATAGGATATTAACCTGAAGCCGTTATCAAGCCAGTTACAACTTTAAGTTAAGAATTAAGTAATACCACAGACTTAGCCATTTGCTCTCTACAAAAAACGACATTCAGGTATAACCTAGTTACTTGGCACTGTGCCACCCCGGGGCCCCAGTGCCCCAAGGCCCCCGGGGCACCAGCACCCCAAGGCCCCGGGGCCCAGTGCCCCAAGGCCCCCGGGGCCCCAGTGCCCCAAGGCCCCCGGGGCCCCAGTGCCCCAAGGCCCCCGGGGTCCCAGTGCCCCAAGGCCCCCGGGCCCCAGTGCCCCAAGGCCCTCGGGGCCACAAGGCACCTAGGGCTCACTGTGACCACTGGCATTGTAGAGCATTAATTGGGCAGTGAGACTTGTCAAGGTCAGGTATGGAGACGGATCACATGGACAGATGCTAGGTAAGAAGTGTGTGTGTGTGTGTGTGTGTGTGTGTGTGTGTGTGTGTGTGTGTGTGTGTGGTGTGTGTGTGTGTGTGTGTGTGTGTGTGTAGTGTGTGTGTGTGGTGTGTGTGGTGTGTGTGTGTGTTGTGTGTGTGTGTGTCTGTGTGTGTGTGTGTCTGTGTGTGTGTGTGTGTGTGTGTGTGTGTGTGTGTGTGTGTGTGTGTGTGTGTGTGTGTGTGTGTGTGTGTGTGTGTGTGTGTGTGTGTGTGTGTGTGTGTGTGTGTGTGTGTGTGTGTGTGTGTGTGTGTGTGTCTGTGTGTGTGTGTGTGTGTGTGTGTGTGTGTGTGTGTGTGTGTGTGTGTCTGTGTGTGTGTTCATTCGTCTGTATATTACAAAGAAACTACGAAAGCTTCAGTCCACAGTCATTACGTCAAAGGCCTGGAGCATTAACGGGACACGCCAGCACACAGGAGACAAAAGAGAACACACAAGGTGCACAAAGCTGTAGTTATCACACTAACCCACAAGAATGTTCCTGACTCCAAAAGGAGC
Organism: Procambarus virginalis; assembly: GCA_020271785.1. Classification (NCBI taxonomy): domain Eukaryota; kingdom Metazoa; phylum Arthropoda; class Malacostraca; order Decapoda; family Cambaridae; genus Procambarus; species Procambarus virginalis. The sequence continues at coordinate 43,747,945 of WNGS01164858.1, forward strand.
TCCTTGAGGCCACTCCAATAAGCAGCTTCAACAGGAAATACTACGAGAAACAGGAGAGGTTGACTGTCGTCGCAGTAACTGGCTAGGAGGTGTAGATGCTGGGCTTAGGGAGGCCAGCCCAGAGAGAAGTATAGGCACAACAGAGACAGAGTCAGGCCACAAGCATTCCTCTCAGGGAAACAGAGCCTTGAGTGTGAGGACAGTGTGACCTGTGGAGCTCACCATGACCTCAGTGTTGTGACTAGCGAGAACACTCACCAGGGATACTACACCTTTACCACTACATTGTGAATAAGTACTGTGGGGTGTTGAGCCATACACCTGTTGTGTGATGGTCTACGTGTATTGCAGGCGATGAGTCACAATAACGTGGCTAAAGTATGTTGACCAGACCACGCACTAGAAGGTGAAGGGACGACGACGTTTCGGTCCGTCCTGGACCATTCTCAAGTCGATTGAGTCGACGAAACGTCGTCGTCCCTTCACCTTCTAGTGTGTGGTCTGGTCTACATGTATTATTAACCTGGGGTGCTGCCTTTTATATCATACCTCGTGAATAAATGACTCCAAAAGTCTAATGTGGCATATGGAATTTAACATGTCATATATGTAGTGTCAAGTCAGATATTTCTAGTTGCTCGATCAATCTGACAATTTATCTGGGAAGTGAATATGAAATATTTTAACCTGCAACGTTAGCAAGACCTGAACACTTTGCAAAATAGATTAGATAAAATGTTGTTGAGCCGAGCTGTGTGGGGAGAGGACGGTGAGAGAGGGCCGGGCGGAGGGAGAGGCAGCAGCCACACACACGACTCTCACACCCCACTACACGGGCAGGGGAACAAACTACAGTGTTTCAGTACAACTACGACACCTGTACGGTGGTGGGAGCGGGGCGGGGCGGCGTGAGTTGTTGTTGCCGGGGAAATATTAAACTCAAGTCGAAGTCAAACACACTAAATATGACAGCGAAGAAAGAAGTGTTCATTTTTGTCCTCCAGGGACGGTGAAGGAAGGGTTGTTCGGGACAGGTCGTCCAGGGACGGTGAAGGGTTGTCCGGGACAGATCATCCAGGGACGGTGAAGGAAGGGTTGTCCGGGACAGGTCCTCCAGGGACGGTGAAGGAAGGGTTGTCCGGAACAGGTCCTCCAGGGACGGTGAAGGAAGGGTTGTCCGGGACAGGTCCTCCAGGGACGGTGAAGGAAGGGTTGTCCGGGACAGGTCCTCCAGGGACGGTGAAAGAAGGGTTGTCCGGGACAGGTCCTCCAGGGACGGTGAAGGAAGGGTTGTCCGGGACAGGTCCTCCAGGGACGGTGAAGGAAGGGTTGTCCGGGACAGGTCCTCCTGGGACGGTGAAGAATGAGACGGGCGGTGTACTAACTGCTGCAGGATATCTTCCCGTCTCCGGTGAAGCCGCTGGGACAGAAGCACTTGTAGGAGCCGGGGATGTTGAGGCACTTGGCATGTGAGGCGCAGGTGGTGGCGTGGCCGCACTCATTGATGTCCGTGCACTCGTCCAGGGGGTCTCCTGTGAACCCCTGGGGGCACCGGCACTCATACGACCCCTGAGTGTTCATGCAGGCCGCCGACGACCCGCAGGGGAAGGTCCAATTGGAGTCCTGCAGGAGGCCAGGCAGAAGGGTGGCCATCATGGCGTCCACGGCCGTCACTTCCAGGATGTGTGAGGTGGTGGACTCTAGCTCCTGGTCCTGGTCCTCGCTCTCGGAGGCTGGGTCCACACACTCGTTTATATCTTGTTAGTAAAGCAGCGTAAGATTAGTCTCCACCTGGCCACACCTGGCCACACCTGGCCTTCCCTCACTGCTTCATTAACTAGGGTTATCTCACACACCTGACACTAGTAAGATTAGTCAACCCCTAGGCACTACATCATTAACTAGGGTTATCTCACACACCTGACACTAGTAAGCATTAGTGATTAATACAATGGGAGTATAGATATATGACCCCAGGTGACCCCAGACACCCGCCATGTGGAGTGTTTAGGTCTGGCAACACCCGCCCCTCACCAACACAGCCACCAGCCACACAGGGTGGGGGAGAGACCATGGAATGCTCCGCCCTCTGGCTGTGTTGGTGTAGGGGAGGCAGCATCAACACTGAGCGCCAGAGTCAGCCTGCTGCAGCAGCAGTAGCAGCAGCAGCAGGCGAGCCAGCGAGACCCACCACACAAGCGGCGGACCACAACAAGTAACTAGACCATAAACATCGCCACGAGGGGTAATTTACAACTAAGACTTTTACGCTAAATATAAAAAGATTCTATATATTTGAATCATATTGCTAAGAGCCATTGAGTCAATGGTCACATGAGGCGATATTTAAAGAACAGTTGCCTTAAAGCTGAATGTCCAGCTGAGGACCCGTGAAGGTATTACAACAATTACAGTGATCAGAGCTCCACGTCCCATTACCTATGCACGCGCCGTGGGTGCTGTACGGGTCCCCGAGGAAGCCTGGGGGACAGGCGCACGTGAAGTTGTTGATGCCGTGCACACAGACGGCGTTGGCGGCGCACGGCCGCGCCTCGCACTCGTTGATGTCCTGTAATGAATGGTTGACTCGTTAGCACGTGAGACAAGGCTTGGTTGTGGAGTTTTAATATAGGGCCACCACTGCTCTGGCCACCACTGCTCTGAGAATGTTGTGTGTAAGACATTGCTAGTTTGGTCTCTTCTGCTGACCTCCTTCTCTCTCTCTCCCTTTTAAACTAAGACTAGGGTTCAATAGGGCTGTCAAATGACGTACCTGGTGAAACTGCAAGCAAGAGTTGTTGTCCTACCTCAGCTCATCTGAAACCTACTCCTAAATACCAGTTTAGTATATGTATCAATTGGAATAAACGCTCTCTCTCTCTCTCTTCTCTCTCAACAAACATATTTATCTCTGACCGTTTCCCTCCCCTACCGCCCTCAGCCACCTTCCCGCCAGAGGAACGATGTCCATCCATCCCCCTTACTGATCTCCCTCCCCTCCCTCCATCCCCACCTGCTGCACCCCCCCCTCCCTCCACCCCCACCTGCTGCACCCCCCCCTCACCTCCCCCCCCCACTCACCTGACAGCCAGCGCGGGAGTAGGGGTCACCCTGGAACCCTGGGGGACATTCACACTCATGTCCGCCTTCTCTGTTGTGGCACTTGGCACTTGGTCCACAGGTGTCCGCTCGCTGGCACTCGTCCAAGTCCGCACACTGCAAGGGCAAGACATGAGAGGCCTGCGTGGCACAGGTGAGCTGGCACTCTGACGTGGCAGGAGTGCCGGAATATGACAGGGAAGCTGCCTCTGAGGGATGAGCTGCCACTAACAGATGTAAAAGCTGCCTCTGAGATTGATGGGATGCTGCCACTGATTAATGGGAGGAATGACATCACTTATGAATGGAGAGAAAGTTCATAGATATTAGGGATGCTGCCACAGATGTCACAGATGCCAGGGAAGCTGTGTGAGATGCCACAGATGCCAGGGATGCTGTGTCAGATGTCACAGATGCCAGGGATGCTGTGTCAGATGTCACAGATGCCAGGGATGCTGCGTCAGATGTCACAGATCCCAGGAAAGCTGTGTGAGATGTCACAGATGCCAGGGAAGCTGTGTGAGATGTCACAGATGCCAGGGAAGCTGTGTGAGATGTCACAGATGCCAGGGATGCTGCCACAGATGTCACAGATGCCAGGGATGCTGTGTGAGATGTCACAGATGCCAGGGATGCTGCCACAGATGTCACAGATGCCAGGGATGCTGCCACAGATGTCACAGATGCCAGGGATGCTGCCACAGATGTCACAGATGCCAGGGATGCTGCCACAGATGTCACAGATCCCAGGAAAGCTGTGTGAGATGTCACAGATGCCAGGGAAGCTGTGTCAGATGTCACAGATGCCAGGGATGCTGCCACAGATGTCACAGATGCCAGGGATGCTGCCACAGATGTCACAGAGAGACAAGAATGGTTGACGATGCTATCTGTGAGACACGATGAGGCTTACAACTGAGAAATATAATGTAGGAAGGGAAGGGAACTATCAGTGGAAAGCGCCAAGCCATTACGACTATACAGCCCTGGGAAGGGATCAGGATAAGGATTTGGGATGGGACGGAGGGGGGGGGGAAGTAGAAAAATATAATGTAGGAGATGATGAAAAAATGAGAGAGTTTCTCTTAGAGACTCAGTAGATGGTGGAAGGGGAAAGGTTAGAGGCTGGTGATGTGGGAAGACATGATGGCGCCCCTCACGGGGGCATCATCATCACCAGACAACAAAGGTAAATTTCAACGAGACAGAAAGAAAAGATCTTTCCTGAGAACACGTAGGAGAGCTCAAACACGCGTAAGAAATGATCAACATTTAGAGCTACAAGAGTTGAACAAGTGAGAGTCTGAGGCCAGATTCACGAAAGCACTTACACAAGCACTTACGAACCTGTACATCTTTTCTCAATCTTTGGCGGCTATATTTCCAATTATTAAACAGTAATGAGCTCCGAGCACCAGGAGGATGTTTATAACAACAACAACAGTTGAATGGGAAGTTTTCATGCTTGTAAACTGTTTAATAAATTTAACCAAAGCCGTCAAAGATTGAAGAAAGATGTACACGTTCGTAAGTGCTTTCGTGAATCTGGCCCCTGGTGTGGAGATACTCACGCCGGTGTAGGGGTTGCCGATGAAGCCGTCAGGGCAGGTGCAGGTGTAGTTGCCGTGGAGATTGGAGCAGATGGCGTTGTGGCCGCAGGCTCCTGGGGACTCGCACTCGTTGATGTCTGCAACACATCAACACCATTAGTGTCACCGATAGCCATCAACCCGTCCTCTTAACTAATGCGCCTCACTGTGTACGCTATGCTCCCCAACGTACACAATAATGTGTACTATGTAAGTAGCGGCTCAGAAATATATCCACGTTTTCTTTGTAGGCTGGTTAGGGTTAGGTGAACGGCTTGGGTTGGGTTGGTGTGTTTTAGTAGCCCGTATTTCGTACGTTGTGGTAAGTCAAGAGGACCTTCTGCCCCACCATAAGCACAGCAAATATCAATACTCACAATTTCTTGTTTACTTCAAATGCTCAGGACAAACTTGTGTGTGTTCTGTGTGTTTAATAATGTGTTATTTTGTGCGTGTGTGTGTGTGTTGTGCATGTGCACATGTACGGGACCTGTGGTGGTCCTCCGTGACCTTGGTGACCCCGTACTACCGGCTTTGGTAATCCTCTATGTCCACACACAAGCTTAACCCACACGCTGGCTTTTGTAATCAGTTAAAGAGAATCGGCTTTATCGCCACATTCTAAAGAAATGGTCATTCCCTCCCCGATTCCTCTCTCTCCCTCTCTCTCTCTCCCTCTCTCTCTCCGTCTCTCTCTCTCTCTCTCCTCTCTCCTCTCTCTCTCTGTCTGTCTCCTGCCATATTGTCACCAGGTGGGCGTGTGGTGGCAGACGTGGCGCGGGTGGCACCACTATGCCTCTGACAAGTGCCAGCCAACAAGGTCACCAGTACCCAACTGAAGATGGCGGCGGGTCTAGTCAGGTCCAATAAAGGAATATACCCATAATACAGTACGATACAGCCTGTTCATAAACACCTTTTAAAACTAAAATTGATTTGTGAAGTTGACTGAACGTGATATTGCTGAGTATTGGAGTGGTGGAG
>WNGS01164858.1:43779521-43822608 GCA_020271785.1 Procambarus virginalis
CCCTGCCAGGTGTTGTGGGGGTGAGAGGGGAGGGGGGGGGGTGTTGTCTGGGGGTGTTATGGGGACATGACAAACACAGTTTCTCCCTGTAAACACAAATAACATATCATTAACATTGACAAGGACAAACTCAGGCATACACAAACACAGCATGCTGGGGCAGCCCCCTGTACCCAGCACCACGCCACTTAGGGCTTGCAGGCACAGCCACTGGGGTAAACTAGAAGTCACCCACCGAGTTAAACCAAAAGTCAACCACTGGGGTAAGCCAGTAGTCAACCACTGGGGTAAGCCAGTGTCAACCACTGGGGTAAACCAGTGTCAACCACTGGGGTAAACCACGTCAACCGCCAATAGACTAAATCATGGAGGTAAACCACTGAAGTTACTGTGGTTCCCGCAGGTATCACTAAGGTAAACTGCGCATCACTTTTCCTTCTAGTTTACCCTGTGTGTGGATCCGCGTCTCTAGTGGGTTAGTTACGTCAAAACAAACAAGCAATCATGCAAGCAAAGCAAACACGAGTCAGTAGGTTACATAAGGACAGACAAGAGGTTAGACAAACAAACATACATAGACAAAACAATTACAATTCGTTTCTTCAAAGGCATTTTTCTTGCTTTTTTTGCGCGTTTGCTGAAGTATCGTGCATTCTTGGCGGGTGTTAATGTAAGCAGTAAGCGGACCTGTGAGCCAGGGGGTTACGGAAGCAGCAGCAGCAGCATTTACATATTCCTTAAGTGAATGGTTAGGCAGAACAGCGTCGCCAAATTCGTCAGAGCCCAAGAAAAAAAAACGGGTTAAGAAAATGGTTTGAAGGCAACGTCGTAATGAAGCACAGACATAAACATTTTGACAGACTGACAGACACGGAAGGCGGACAGGACGACACAAGTTGGCACCATATAATTCACACACACACACGCACACACACACACACAGACGAAACAGCAATGGTAGTTTTGTGTTTAGAGTGGGGGATCCGTAGGTGGTTTACGCCGTTATTGGTGGAGCACCTGAGGGAGGGAGAGGGGGGAGGGGGTGGGGGGGAAGGGATAGACAAGGCAGCCTCACGCAGGAGGGTGCTGACCCTGGCGGACCCCAACATGCTTGGGTGGTGAGGGCAAGCTAGAGCGTGTGAGGCTAATGAAGTCCTCTTCAGGGGCTTGGGCTTACACAAGATCCAGGCATCTCTGGTCCGCCAGCGTCTGGCCAGAAACCATCTTAAACCCATACAACTAACAGAGTTCCGAAAGCTCCAGGAAGGGGGGCAAAGGCGCTCAATTCTCAACAAGCACTTAAGACCTGTCATGTACAGTCCCCTGCGTGTCACCACACAGGACATAGGGGCTCTCAGGCTCCTTATGTGCTTGCTAAGAATTAGGATCGAGAAGGCCAGCCGGCCAACCAAGCAAGTCTGGAAGCTTAACACATAAAATGGGAGGATTTGGGGCACATTATATTACCTTGGGGACACCGGGAGCCTAGGACAGACCCCGTGGGACACTGGCATGCTAGTCTATTATTGATCACTTGACACACAAACCCACTACCACACGGGCTCGACTCCTTGCACGGGTCTATACACCGTTTACTCTGACAAACCAAGTTCCTGGGGCACTCAACACTGCTCGTGCAGGTCTTGGGTACTCGAGAGAGGGTTTTGGGTACTGACGGTGTGGGGGTGGAAACTGGGAAAATAAATTTACTCGTATTTGTTGGTGTTCGGGTGATGGGTCGTGTAGGAGTGACTGGTCGTGTTGAAGTGACTGGTTGTGGTGGAGTGACTGGTAATGTTGGTGAGGGCAGTGTTGTCGGTCTGGGAGTGTAGCGGATTGGAGGCCTCTTTGCAGGAGGTTGGGTTACTGTTGAGGCCTCTGGAGGTGAAGTTGAGATTCCAGGTGAGTCTATGGTGATGGGGGGAGGCCTTGGTAAGTGTGTGGTGGAGTGCGGCCTTGGTGTGATGTGAGGGCGAGTGGTTGGTGGTGGGGTAGTAGCGGGAGTGTCAGTAGCTGGCGATGTTGGCAGCAATGTTGTGAAGATGGGTCGTCTTGGCGTCGTGGATGGTCTTGGTCTGGGTCGTCTAGTGGGGGACACTGGACGACCCAGGGGGATTACAGGTCTTCCTGAAGAAGGGGATGGTGTTGTGGCTATTGCCAAAGTAACTGGGGTTTCTGGTGTTGTTAAGGGTCTTTTGATGACAATAACTGGCTGTTTACTAGTCGGGGAATGATGGATGGTCTTCTGGATGATGAGTGAGGCGCTGGGGTTGTGAGGAGGCTGTGAGGTGTCTCAGTGATGGTTGTGAAGAGTGGGGTTGTGGCTGGGGTCGAGTGAGTACTGCTATGGGGTTGTGGGGTGAAGAAACCCATTGTCTCTGTTGGAACTTTAGGTTTAACACTTGTGTTCAGGTGATGGGAGGGTGTGGTAGAGGGTTTGGTTGTGTCAGCACAATCTATTATGATGTGGCCATGAGCGCCTGTCGAGAGAGAACAGTGGCGTGTCCCACAGGCGTCCAGGCAGGGGTTTGAGCAGTGCCCCTGGAGACACGTATGTTTGGACGTGCCGCAGTCAGCATCACTGCGACACGGCTTGGGCGTGGACCTGCTGGTGGTGGTGGTGGTGGAGGGGGTGGAGGGGGTAGAAGTATCGATGTCTGTGGACACATGCAAAATATGGAATGTGAATATAAAAGTTAACATGAAGGGGTCACTTATGTTGCATGTTTTCAGGCTGTGACAACAGTAAACAGTGAAGAGCTAAGGTCACCAAGTCTGTCCTGGTCGCAACTCTGGGGTACTTAACTTAGTCTTTGTGGGTACTTTGTATCTTTCCTCAGTGATCATTATGCAACAGGAAGCAATGAATCCAATTTGAGATGTGAGTAAATGAGTTGACTTGCAAATGAACATTTGCTTGATTAATTAAAACTGAATATTAGCAAACAAGTTTGTAGAACGTGAATGTATCATTAGTCTACTCCGGAGACCTTCGGCAGCAAGAGTTCCCACTAAGCTGGACAGATCACTTGCTCACTGACGTCATCAATATCACCTGATTGGCCAAGAGATGACCAATGAGAGGGCGAGTGTGTCGTCAGTGAGCAGGTAAGCGCTGGTCCAGGAGAGGAAAGAACCGTCCGGCCGAAGGTACCACGTCGGAGGTTAGTCGAAGTGGCTGTCTACCACAGGACTAAGAGCCACTAGTGTCCGCCACCACTCAGTCGGGTTAATAGACAAGTAGCAGCAGCGAGGGCCGCCGGCGTCGGGGTTTACCTTTGACGCAGCCAAAGTCGGGATCAACAGTAAAGCCTGGTGGGCAGAATTTACAGAGAGGCTTGTGATCCTCGACGTAGCATGGCGTGTCCCCTGGGCAGCCATGCGAGGCGCAGGGGTCCACGCACTGATAGGAGACGCACGCCTGCGTAGGCGCGCACCCCTCGTCCCTGAGGCAGATGGTGATGGAGGGCGTGCAGTCCTTGACGCAGATGCAGACGGGGCGGTGGTTGAGCACATCACACTGTTTGTTGGGCGGACATGGGCGGCCCACAGCACATGGGTTGGTGCAGCGGTTGGTGACACAGGCCAGGTTGCTGGCACAGTCGTCGTCCTCGTGGCAGTCAATGGGTCCTGTAGCACACACAAACTCCCCCACTGAGTTGACAACAAAGCCGTGCTTGCACAGACACGTAACTTTGTGCTTCCTGACTTCACACACTTTATTAGCTTGGCACTGAGAGGGTCCGCGGGCGCAGGGGTCATAGCAGGTGCGGAGGGCAGCGTCGCACGCCAGACGCTCGCCGCAGTCACCGTCCTGCCTACACCCGCTCACCAGGGGCGGCTCCAAGGGCGGCGTGGGCGTGCCGCAGGCAGGGTCCGGACGGCATGCCACCTGCGGCCGACCCACATAACACTGCGGGCAGGAGCACACGGCCGCATGCGCCACGGTGCGGCAGAGAGCGCGCTCCCCGCACGCGCCTCTTAGCGTGCATGGGTCCTTACACTTTCCAGTGATACATGCGTGAGCCGGCGGGCAGTCTGTGTCTAGCGTACACTGAGTATCTAGTGTGAGAGAGAAGCCGCTGTCAGCATGCAACCTGTGGCTGGCCGCCTGCCTCCATGTGTCCAGCCACACTACATCCATGTGTCCCCAGCCACACACCATCCATGTGTCCCCAGCCACACTACATCCATGTGTCCCCAGCCACACTACAGCCATGTGTCCCCAGCCACACACCATCCATGTGTCCCCAGCCACACTACATCCATGTGTCCCCAGCCACACTACATCCATGTGTCCCCAGCCACACTACATCCATGTGTCCCCAGCCACACTACAGCCATGTGTCCCCAGCCACACTACAGCCATGTGTCCCCAGCCACACTACATCCATGTGTCCCCAGCCACACTACATCCATGTGTCCCCAGCCACACTACATCCATGTGTCCACAGCCACACTACATCCATGTGTCCCCAGCCACACTACATCCATGTGTCCCCAGCCACACTACATCCATGTGTCCCCAGCCACACTACAGCCATGTGTCCCCAGTCACACTACATCCATGTGTCCCCAGCCACACTACATCCATGTGTCCCCAGCCACACACCATCCATGTGTCCCCAGCCACACTACATCCATGTGACCCCAGCCACACACCATCCATGTGTCCAGCCACACTACATCCATGTGTCCCCAGCCACACTACATCCATGTGTCCGCAGCCACACTACATCCATGTGTCTCCAGTCACACACCATCCATGTGTCCCCAGTCACACTCCATCCATGTGTCCCCAGTCACACTTCATCCATGTGTCCCCAGCCACACTACATCCATGTGTCCCCAGCCACACTCCATCCATGTGTCCCCAGTCACACTACATCCATGTGTCCCCAGTCACACTTCATCCATGTGTCCCCAGCCACACCCCATCCATGTGTCCCCAGCCACACACCATCCACATGTCCCCAGCCACACTACATCCACGTGTCCCCAGTCACACTACATCCATGTGTCCCCAGTCACACACCATCCATGTGTCCCCAGTCACACTCCATCCATGTGTCCCCAGTCACACTTCATCCATGTGTCCCCAGCCACACTACATCCATGTGTCCCCAGCCACACACCATCCATGTGTCCCCAGCCACACACCATCCATGTGTCCCCAGCCACACACCATCCATGTGTCCCCAGCCACACACCATTCATGTGTCCCCAACCACACTACATCCGTGTCCCCAACCACACTACATCCATGTGTCCCCAACCACACACCATCCATGTGTCCCCAGTCACACTCCATCCATGTGTCCCCAGTCACACTTCATCCATGTGTCCCCAGCCACACTACATCCATGTGTCCCCAACCACACACCATCCATGTGTCCCCAGCCACACACCATCCATGTGACCCCAGCCACACACCATCCATGTGTCCCAGCCACACACCCGTGTACACCAACCACACACCCGTGTACACCCACCACACACCCGTGTACACCCACCACACACACCCGTGTACACCCACCACACACACCCGTGTACACCCACCACACACCCCGTGTACACCCACCACACACACCCGTGTACACCCACCACACACACCCGTGTACACCCACCACACACACCCGTGTACACCCACCACACACACCCGTGTACACCCACCACACACACCCGTGTACACCCACCACACACACCCGTGTACACCCACCACACACACCCGTGTACACCAACCACACACACCCGTGTACACCCACCACACACACCCGTGTACACCCACCACACACACCCGTGTACACCCACCACACACACCCGTGTACACCCACCACACACACCCGTGTACACCCACCACACACACCCGTGTACACCCACCACACACACCCGTGTACACCCACCACACACACCCGTGTACACCCACCACACACACCCGTGTACACCCACCACACACACCCGTGTACACCCACCACACACACCCGTGTACACCCACCACACACACCCGTGTACACCCACCACACACACCCGTGTACACCCACCACACACACCCGTGTACACCCACCACACACACCCGTGTACACCCACCACACACACCCGTGTACACCCACCACACACACCCGTGTACACCCACCACACACACCCGTGTACACACACTCGTGCAGGTGAGAGACGTGGACGCACACGACCAGAACCACAATCGGGAGTTAAAGGAAAAGACAAGTAAGTTGTATGTTATTGAGTTATTTGCTTACGTTACTTAACCCGAGTGTCACTACACCCCTAGTGACACTACACCAGGGGTGTGACACCACGTTAGAGGCAATTATCCTATCAAATGTGCGCAAGCACACACGCACACACACCCACACACACACAGACACACCTGCGCCTGGTGAGCGTATATGGGAGAGGCACACACGAGGAGACAGCGGCCAGGTGTCCAGTGTAGGGTGGGTTAGGTTAGCTGGGGGAGGGGGTGGGGGGAGGGGGGGACACAAGCGAGGACGTTCACCTATGGTGACACTAACACAGAGTAACACACACGGGTGATACACTCCCACATAGACAGGGATACAGGATAACACTAAGACACAGGGTAACAGACTAGGACACCACATAACAGATCAGGACCTGGACAGGGTAACAGACTAGGACATAGGGTAACAGACTAGGACACAGGGTAACAGACTAGGACACAGGGTAACAGACTAGGACAACAGACTAGGACACAGGGTAACAGACTAGGACACAGGGTAACAGACTAGGACACAGGGTAACAGACTAGGACACAGGCTGTGTTACAGGGTAACCAATTAGGAAATTAGACAGGGACACGTGGGAAACAGATTAGGACAACAGACTAGGACACAGGGTAACAGATTAGGACAACAAACTAGGACACAGGGTAACAGATTAGGACAACAAACTAGGACACAGGGTAACAGACTAGGACAACAAACTAGGACATAGGGTAACAGACTAGGACAACAGACTAGGACACAGGGTAACAGATTAGGACACAGATTATGACAGATTAACAGAAATAGGATTAGGGTAACATAATGGGGCAGAGTAACAGATTAGCACACCAAATACATTACATGTTAGCGGAGTGTCTCAAGAGTGGGACACAGGGGTAGGAGACAGATTAGGGCACAGATCAGAACATATTAGGACACATTATAATATGTTAAGACATAGACTGGGAGACATAGTTTAGCACTCAGACTGAGGAATAGGGCACCAGATTAGGACAGACTGGGAAGCAGAATTCTACACGGAATGGGTCATAAGGTGACTAAAAGGCAGAGAATAGCAGGCTAGGACACAATATTAGGACAACGCTTGCCAGATTAGGGCAGAGTATGGGATGATGTGATATTGGAACACACATTAGAATTTAATGTAATATTTCAATAGATCAGAATATAATGAGGTATGACACAGATTAAGATATGAGGTGATATTATGACAGGTTAAGATATGAGGTGATATCATGACAGGTTAAGATATGAGGTGATATCATGACAGGTTAAGATATGAGGTGATATCATGACAGGTTAAGATATGAGGTCATATCATGACAGGTTAAGATATGAGGTCATATCATGACAGGTTAAGATATGAGGTCATATCATGACAGGTTAAGATATGAGGTCATATCATGACAGGTTAAGATATGAGGTGATATTATAACAGATTAAGATATGAGGTGATATCATGACAGATTAAGATATGAGGTGATATTATGACACAGATTAGGTGATATGACATTAGGATACCGATGTTAAGTGTAACCAAAAAGACTGACCAATTAAAATAGATAAGTGAACGAGGCAGTTCCGAGAGAAGAGTTAAGACAATTGATAGCATTGTAAAAAGCTGCTATTGGTTACATGAATTAATAGATAGAGAGTTAATTCAGGAGCAGTTGTTAAGCTAGGAAGATATTATCACTTAAACACGTATTTAAAACGTGCACTTAGGGAGATATTATTGGGTGAAATCAAAGGGCTCCTTAACACAGGCGTTTGGACAGTTATACGGTTATCTGGGCACCTGTTGAAGCGGGTGTTGAAGGTTGTTAATTGGTAGTAGTGGGCGAGTACAAACAACAGTTAGATAACAGAGTTGAGACCGTGAGGGACCACCAGAGACTCGGCACCCGCGCCTGGAGTGTGCCGCCCCTGAGGTGCGCCGCCCTGAGAGCTGGGTGTTCGGTCACTTGCTACTTAATGACAACGGAATAAGTCAATTCAGATATATACAAAGGCTTGTTAGTGGATACAAACGTACACTGGACTGTTAAAATCAGTTGTTCGGATTCGTGGAAGTAGACAAGTCCGAACAACGGACAGTTAGAACAGGTGATCGGAGACGTGCAGGTGAACGGAGGGTTACCGTCCAAAGGACAGAATAGCGGCCGGGGGACAGTTATGTCTTGGACTGGTTATATCAGTGGTCGACTGCCCTCCGGTGCAACCATTAAGCAAGACTCGCATGCCTTCGCGTCTTGGAGAGCCCAGCAGTGTGAAATCAGGGAGCACGAAGGTATAGAAAAAAATGGGAAATTGAAGGAAAATGGGGTACGGCAAATAGAACATGGGAGCAACATAATAGAACATGGGAGCTGGGAGGAACACAATAGAGCATATAGAGAATGGAAGAAAATATATAGGAAATAGATATAGGAAAATATATCGCTATACACCACGGGAGGCCGAGAGGAACTTGGACACAGGGAAATAAATAAGAAGGGAGACTTTTACACATTCAGCAATATAAACACGATAACAAATGTTCGTGTGTCCCTACCCCTAGATCAGTCACAGAGCCCCTAGATCAGTCACAGAGCCCCTAGATCAATCACAGAGCCTCTACATCAGTCACAGAGCCTCTAGATCAGTCACAGAGCCTCTACATCAGTCACAGAGCCTCTAGATCAGTCACAGAGCCCCTAGATCAGTCACAGAGCCCCTAGATCAGTCACAGAGCCTCTAGATCAGTCACAGAGCCCTAGATCAGTCACAGAGCCCTAGATCAGTCACAGAGCCCCTAGATCAGTCACAGAGCCTCTACATCAGTCACAGAGCCCCTAGATCAATCACAGAGCCTCTACATCAGTCACAGAGCCTCTAGACCAGTCACAGAGCCCCTAGATCAGTCACAGAGCCTCTAGACCAGTCACAGAGCCCTAGATCAGTCACAGAGCCCTAGATCAGTCACAGAGCCCCTAGATCAGTCACAGAGCCTCTACATCAGTCACAGAGCCCCTAGATCAATCACACAGAGCCTCTACATCAGTCACAGAGCCTCTACACCAGTCACAGAGCCCCTAGACCAGTCACAGAGCCCCTAGATCAGTCACAGAGCCTCTAGATCAGTCAGAGCCCCTAGATCAGTCACAGAGCCCCTAGATCAGTCACAGAGCCCCTAGATCAGTCACAGAGCCCCTAGACCAGTCACAGAGCCCCTAGACCAGTCACAGAGCCTCTAGATCAGTCACAGAGCCTCTAGATCAGTCACAGAGCCCCTAGATCAGTCACAGAGCCCCTAGATCAGTCACAGAGCCCTAGATCAGTCACAGAGCCTCTAGACCAGTCACAGAGCCTCTAGACCAGTCACAGAGCCTCTAGACCAGTCACAGAACCCTAGATCAGTCACAGAGCCCCTAGACCAGTCACAGAGCCTCTAGATCAGTCACAGAGCCTCTAGATCAGTCACAGAGCCCCTAGATCAGTCACAGAGCCCCTAGATCAGTCACAGAGCCTCTAGACCAGTCACAGAACCCCTAGATCAGTCACAGAGCCTCTAGATCAATCACAGAGCCTCTAGATCAGTCACAGAGCCCCTAGATCAATCACAGAGCCTCTAGATCAGTCACAGAGCCCCTAGACCAGTCACAGAGCCCCTAGATCAATCACAGAGCCTCTAGATCAGTCAGAGCCCCTAGATCAGTCACAGAGCCCCTAGATCAGTCACAGAGCCCCTAGATCAGTCACAGAGCCCCTAGATCAGTCACAGAGCCTCTAGATCAGTCACAGAGCCCCTAGACCAGTCACAGAGCCCCTAGACCAGTCACAGAGCCCCTAGATCAGTCACAGAGCCCTAGACCAGTCACAGAGCCCCTAGACCAGTCACAGAGCCTCTAGATCAGTCACAGAGCCCCTAGACCAGTCACAGAGCCCCTAGACCAGTCACAGAGCCCCTAGATCAGTCACAGAGCCTCTACACCAGTCACAGAGCCTCTAGACCAGTCACAGAGCCCCTAGATCAGTCACAGAGCCCCTAGATCAGTCACAGAGCCCTAGACCAGTCACAGAGCCTCTAGATCAGTCACAGAGCCTCTAGACCAGTCACAGAGCCCCTAGATCAGTCACAGAGCCTCTAGATCAGTCACAGAGCCTCTACACCAGTCACAGAGCCTCTAGACCAGTCACAGAGCCCCGAGATCAGTCACAGAGCCTCTACACACAGTCACAGAGCCCCTAGACCAGTCACAGAGCCCCTAGATCAGTCACAGAGCCTCTACACCAGTCACAGAGCCCCTAGACCAGTCACAGAGCCCTAGATCAGTCACAGAGCCCCTAGATCAGTCACAGAGCCTCTACACCAGTCACAGAGTCCTAGACCAGTCACAGAGCCTCTACACCAGTCACAGAACCCCTAGACCAGTCACAGAGCCCCTAGATCAGTCACAGAGCCCCTAGACCAGTCACAGAGTCTCTAGACCAGTCACAGAGCCTCTAGATCAGTCACAGAGCCTCTAGACCAGTCACAGAGCCTCTAGACCAGTCTCAGAGCCTCTAGACCAGTCACAGAGCCCCTAGACCAGTCACAGAGCCCCTAGACCAGTCACAGAGCCCCTAGACCAGTCACAGAGCCTCTAGACCAGTCACAGAGCCTCTAGACCAGTCACAGAGCCTCTAGACCAGTCACAGAGCCTCTAGACCAGTCACAGAGCCTCTAGACCAGTCACAGAGCCCTTGGGCCGGTCATTCAGCCAATAGACCTGTCACAACCAGTATCCAATTACAGAGTCCGTAGATCAGCCAAAAGCTACGTGAACCAGTCACAGAGCCCACAAACCATTAACTGAACTTGTAGACCTGTCAGAGAGCCCATAGACCGGTCACAGTGCCAGCAGATCAGTCACAGATTCTAGACGAGTTACAGGGCCCGGAGATTAGTCTTAAACCCCGTAAAATAGTCACAGAGCAGCATAAACCAGTCACAGAGCCGCATAGACCAGTCACAGAGCCGCATAGACCAGTCACAGAGCCGCATAGACCAGTCACAGGACCCGTAGACCAGTCACAGGGCCCACAGACCAGTCACAGGGCCCACAGACCAGTCACAGAGCCGCATAGACCAGTCACAGAGCCGCATAGACCAGTCACAGGACCCGTAGACCAGTCACAGGGCCCACAGACCAGTCACAAGGCCATGAACTAGTCAAAGAGTCTGTGGACAGTCACAGAGTATGTTGGGGCGTGCATGTGGGCAACATGCGCCACCAGTTTGCATGTAGTGAACATGTCACTACATAAAAGAAGGAAATCGAGAAAAAATAGATTGAATACATTTAATCAATTGAATACGAAAATGCTATACTTTAAGTTTAACAGTTATCAAACTACATTTGATTTTAAAAAGCATCGAAGTATATATTTGGGTACCGGGCATCACACGGGTACCGGGCATCACACGGGTACCGGGCATCACACCGGTACCGGGCATCACACGGGTACCGGGCATCACACGGGTACCGGGCATCACACGGGTACCGAGCATCACACGGGTACCGGGCATCACACCGGTACCGGGCATCACACGGGTACCGGGCATCACACCGGTACCGGGCATCACACCGGTACCGGGCATCACACGGGTACCCGTCATCACATGAACAAGTTTATAAGGTTCATCTTGGCACTGATGACTATGAAAATATTAATGAAGAAACCCATACTTCGAAGCCTTTACATGTTCACAAAAAATGCTTTCCTATAGTTTTATATTTATATTTTTGTTTATAAAATCCCATTGAGAATGCTGGACTAATTGACTCGTGTCATAGTGGCCACTTCCCCCGACACCGATAAGAGGGTGTGGCGGGCGCTGCCTCCATCACACACACACACACGCCTCATCTGACGACGACTGAGGCATACACAATGCCTCTAAGATCTTTATGAGTAGTGACAGTTCTGCAAGTTCTGATAAAACACACGAAAAGAGCGAAAACGTGAAATTAAATGAAACTTTTGGGAAGACAGAACCGCTGATACAGGAAGAAACACAATTTTGGTTGTCTAGGAAGAAGGTTCTTGGTGTTTAGGAAGGCAGTGGCCGCTACGAGGCCGAGCAACTGAGGTCTACCCACCAACCCTCAACAGTCTACGGTGCGGCAGGAGGAATGGACTGAGAGCAGAGAATGAGACGGCACTAACCTGGCACACACTCCACGTAAGGGTCACCTGTCCAGCTGGCGTCTCGGCACCTGCATTCGTAGCTGCCGACGGCGTCCGGCAGGCAGGAGGCGGCCAAGCCACAGCCGGTCTGGCGACAGTCTCCTGTACCTGTCGTTAACACCAATGGATGTCATTATAGGTAACACTTAAAGTGCCAATACATACCAAAGTTTAATGCCATTACTTGCTGAGTAAATTTACTTAATGGACCACTTACAGCTGTTACTGAAGCTGACAACTTGGAGCACCTACCAGACCAAGCTGTAAGTGTCAGGCTCACACCAGCTTGAATTTAAAAAAATTACATTGAACTATTTTGGAAGGACATAGAAAATGGTACTCAAGTCTGAATTATAAAGGGAGGAACTCTTACATTTAACGAGCGGGTCACCATTAGGAAGATGTTCTGGGCAGAAGCACTCAGCCTTCGAAGCGTCCACATCTCGGCACCTGGCATTTTGACCACAAGAGATTCTCTTGCAGGGGTCTACTTGGTCTTGAGGGCAAATGCAGCCGGCATGGTAGGCGTCGCCATGACAACCAGTGTTGCAACTGCAGATGAAACTACCTATAGTATTGATACACTGAGAATTGTCGGCACAGGGGCTGGTGAGGCATTCGTTGACCTCCTTCTTACACTCCACCTGCGGGTTGCCATAGTGGCTGGGAGGACATGAGCACTCCGCCTTGCGGTTCACCACACGACAGCGGGCATTAGTGCCACAGGTTCCCTCTAAACAAGGGTTCTTGCACTCACGGTTGATGCAGGTTTGTTCCCGACTACAGTCAGTGTCACTCAGGCACTCGTACTTTTCACACCCCTCTTTGGGGTTGCCATGGTAGCCACTCAGGCAGAAGCAGAGTGGGCGGTGGTCAGAGACACGGCAGCGAGTGTTGGTGCCACAGGCATTATCCTTGCACGGGTCGTCACACTTGCCATTGAAGCAGCCGTGGGTGAGCGGGCAGTCAGTGTTTGTGCGACAACCGACCACACAGACACCAGCACGGCATAAGAAGCCCTGGGAGCAGTCTCTCTCTTCGCTACACTCGGCGTGACAATATCCCTCACTGCAGGTTTCACCACAATTGCACTGCTTAGAGGAGCTGCAAGATTTTGAACAGAAGCCCCCTCTGCAAGATGCCTGGGTGCCACATTCACTGTCTGCGGTACACTGGCGGGTGGGTGTTGTACAGGCGATGAGGGGGTTGCCGATGGCATTGGCGGAGCAGCTGCACTGTGCCTGGTGGTTCACTACCTGACACTCTGCACATGTCCCGCAAACTGCTCCTTCTTCACAGGGGTTCCGACACTTCCTATTTATGCACGACTCCTTGGTCGGACAAGTGGAATCTGAGCGGCAACCAACGATACACAAGCGGCCTTCACAGATGTTGCCCACACCACACTGGGAATCGGAGTTACAAATCTCCTTACACACACCACCAACGCAGCGTTCATTGTTGAAGCAGGCTTGATCACTTTTACAAAGTGGACGACAGGTTCCCGAGAAACAAGTCATATCCTTCGGGCAGTTGGTATCGTCAGTGCAGGGGGTTGGTGGGAGGCGACAGTTGACGAATGGGTCCCCAACCAGGTTGTCTGGACAGGTACACCCGACCCGATGACCATCTACAGCACACCGGGCATTACCGCCACATGCTGTGGGTATGCCACATGGGTCTATACACTGGTTGTTGACGCATGCCTGGGTTGATGGGCACTCTACGTCTGAACGACAACCTATTGTACATATCAGCTGATTACAGATTTCTCCTGAGCGACAATCATCGTCACGGCGACAAGTAGGGCGACACACGGAGCCGTCGCATTGTTCAGTGTCAAGACAGTTGGAGGTGGAGGAGCAGATGGCCATGCAGGTCCCTAAGCTGCACACAAAGCCAGATGCACAGTCAGAATTGATACTGCAAGCAATAGGCTTCCTGGAGCAGGCCACATTGGGGGTTGGGTTGGGGATGAAGCCAGTAGGGCAGTAGCATTGAGCTCGATGGTTGACCACTGAGCAGATAGCATTGGGTCCACACACAGCAGCTGCTCCGCAAGGGTCAGTACAGTGGTTATTAAGGCAGCCCTGACTGGTCGTACAGTCCTCGTTGGCACGGCAGCCGATCATACAGATGTTGTTGAGGCAGATGTGGCCCAAAAAGCAGTCGTTGTCCAAGCGACACGTCACTACATGGAAAATAAAATACACACAGCTCAAGGACATGTCTCTATTGTAAACATCAGCCATATTCATAATAAAAGTAACTCGAGATCTTTTCAACTAAAAAAGAACATTTTCAGCATTGTGAAAAAGTTAAAATAAATTAATTTCAGTACATTAGATTAATAACAGTAATATATGTTTCTGCACATGTAGTTTGTGTGTACGCAAGAGGTGCACTACACTGGCAACACTGCCGGTATACTTACACATGCAAGAACCACGTATACACTTCTCATTCTGGGCACAGGCACCGTCCCCAGAACAGGCTGGGCTGCATACACCATTGTTACACAAGAAGCCGGATGGACAGTCGCTGTTTCTCTGGCAGGCCGCAGGGATCCTGTAGCATTCCATGTCGGCCTTTCCAGTGAAGCCTGGAGGACAGGAGCATTCTCGCCTGTGGTTGACCATGTTACAGATGGAGTTGAGCCCGCAAGCCTGGTCTTGGTCACATAGGTTGCTGCACTGGCCCCGCTCGCAAGCCTCCGTCAACCCACACTCGCTGTCACTCTGACAAGGTGCTGAACACACCACCATCATACCATTAGAATGGGCATAACCATTTTATTAAAAAACATATACATGAGCAATGTATCTCAATGTAAGCAAACTCACAAACACTCTAGAATGATCAACTTTACACGAGAGGTCAACTTACGCCTGCAAAGTCCACCATCACAGATGGTACTAGGAGGACAATCAGCATTGAGTCGGCAGGAGATCTCCTGAGGTCGACAGCCCGTTACCATGTCCATGGGGTCACCTTCGTAGCCGCTGATGCAAGCGCAGACTGTCCGATGGTTGGCAGCGCGACACTCAGAGTTGGGGCCACAGTGGGAGCCCTCACACACATCCTTACATTTGGGCACGTTGTTCTCTTCGCCACAGAAGGCCGAGGGCGGACAGTCCGAGTCGGCGAGACAGTCAACTGGGGGTTTACAACCGTCAGTGTAGGCGTCGCCCACCGTTCCAGGAGGACACAGGCACTTGTAGTTACCACGGAAGTTGTAGCAGCTGGCGCCTGCCCCACATGGGTTCTCAACACAGAAGTCAATGGGTTGACATCTCTTGAGTGGGTCACCTTGGAAACCATCACGGCAGAAGCACACAGCCTTATGGGACTCCGAGATGCACAGAGCATTCTCCCCGCATTGGTTGTTGACACGACATGCCGCTGTAAACAGTGACGCAAGGCATTACATCTCCCTCCTACACACACACACACACACACACACAATATACTGCAAATGAACCTCATCATATTAGTTACTATCACTTTCTTGCAGCTAATAATGTTGAGCTGTCCTGCAACACAGAGTACTGAACTAGAAGATGACAGCAATATACGTGCAATACGAGAGGGTGACCGAAGAACGCCCACTTACTCTTGCACATGTAGTTGTCACAACGTTCGTTCTGATCACAATCATCGTCCTCATCACACTCTATTTTCTTGCACCCGCCGCGTTCATCTTGAGGATCACCAAAGTAGCCCTGGAATGACACAATGGTTAGTAGTGACCCTGGGCCCTGGGCAGGGGGCCCTGGGCAGGGGGCCCTGGGCAGGGGGCCCTGGGCAGGGGGCCCTGGGCAGGGGGCCCTCCACACTCGCACCTCTACTAGCCACATGTGGATCTTCATGTGTTTCCAGCTTGTACTTGATATAAGAGTGGTTATAAATAGGAGCTGCCTCGTATGGGCCAATAGGCCTTCTGCAGTTACCTTTATTCTTATGTTCTTATATACAAGTCAATAATTATTAATTCACTTGGACTATATTACTGGTATCCAAAATAGTAGGTTCCACATCTCAGTCATATCAATTTATGTGTTATTATCTACAATATGGTGGTTAGCAATGAACTCAAATTATCATCTCATAATTCTCATCATGAATGTATATACTTTTAACATAGTCTATTGCTATAGCAAGTTGTCCCATCTGCATGTACATAAATATATTTCAAGAATATCAGTTTATTTTCACAGTGCCAAGAGTGGTGGTGCCAGGGACGGAAGGGCCAGGTGACGGATGCTTTCACCTGGGGACACTGGCACACACCCTCACCTGGGGACACTGGCACACACCCTCACCTGGGGACACTGGCACACACCCTCACCTGGGGACACTGGCACACAGGCTCGTGGTTGATGGAGACACACTGGGCGTTGCGACCACACAGCGTGAGGCCGTCACAGGCTTCCTTACACTCGGCCTGGCCCACGGTGTTGGTGCGGCATTGTTCCCTGGAGTCGCAGTCGGCGTTGCTTCGGCACTTCACCTCAGGTACGCAGATGCTGTTCTGGCACACCTGCAACCCACGTCGATCATTGTAAGTCTAAAGCCAAGACACAAGCAATATGAAGCTAACGACTAAATATGAGGTCCAGAGTGTACTCCTTGCACGGTGTACAATGTAGAGCCCTAAAGAACACTGCAACAAAACATGTATACGGTAGGCTGTACCATGTAATCTAATGTAATTAATAATAATTAATAATGTAATCCAGGTTACAGCTCAGATGATAATCAAAACAAGGCCTTTAGCACAATCTATTTAAAGTACATGAAACAGAATGATGAATGAATGAAGACTGAACAGTTTATATAGACTAAATTAATAGTGTGATATAGGCTTTGATTATAAGTTATAAGGTTATAGGTTATAAGGGCATGTAAGAGACCGTCCACACGAGGCAGAGACATGCACTGCTGCCATTTACAATACAACAGGTAACCTCTGCACACAACTTAGTGGGTATCATCACAAGTCACCACCACCACCACACTGGGAGCCGGTCGGCCGAGCGGACAGCACGCTGGACTTGTGATCCTGTGGTCCCGGGTTCGATCCCGGACGCCGGCGAGAAACAATGGGCAGAGTTTCTTTCACCCTATGCCCCTGTTACCTGGCAGTAAAGTAGGTACCGGGGTGTTAGTCAGCTGTCACGGGCTGCTTCCTGGGGGTGGAGGCCTGGTCGAGGACCGGGCCGCGGGGACACTAAAGCCCCGAAATCATCTCAAGATAACCTCAAGAACACTAGTAAGCAAGAACTTATCCAACCCCTTACGAAACCTCTACGTCTTTCCACAATAATGGTGGCTCTGTTTACCTTTATTAAACAGTTTATGAGTTCCGAAGGTTCTTTATAACAATACTAACCTTGGGTTGGGAAGTTTCAAAGCTCGTAAATGGTTTAATAAATGCAAACAAAGTCGCCACGATTAAGGAAAGATGCACAGGATTCATAAGTGGTTGAGTAAAGGCTTGAGAAATTCTGAGCCTGGTCCCCCAGAAGAGGCTACTAGCGACAGTGACCTACAGTTAAAATGTGATAAATAGCTGGTGCTTTATGAACAAAGTCAAGGGAAATAATGTAATGTGAAACACTGCGTATAAATAGAAAAGTATAATTAACACGTACTGTACTTCATATTCTCGCCTCTCTTTGTACCTACTGAAGCTTACTCTCTACTCTTTAACCTTACTCTGTACTTCCATAAACTTACTATATTTGTACCTCCATAAACGTTTCATACAAAAATCTATTTCGAATCTAATGGTTTGTTGTTGTTTGAATTCCTTTGTAAAACAAAGGTGTGAGGGAGTGAGAACAGGTGTGTAGCAGGGAGAGAGAGAGGGAAGGAGGGGCAGAACGTCTGTATACAGGTGTGTAGCAGGGAGGGAAGAGGGAGAACAGGTGTAGATAGGGGGGTGCGTGTGTGGGACAGCAGGTGTCAGGAGTCAACTCACCTGGAGGTCTGGACAATCACTGGAGGCGCGGCAGGTGGGGACGCAGGAGCCCTCCAGACACACCTGACCAGCCAAACAACCTCTGTTACTGGTGCACGCAGCTGGGGAAAATATTCACAGTTAAGAAAATAGAAGTGTACAAAAAAATCCCCATATTTAAACTTGTTCAATATCACAATGCAGCAAATTTGGGATGATCGTGTGACTTACGGACGCAGACTCCTCCACTGCATTGCTCCCCTGCAGGGCAGTCCGTCTCGACGGCGCAGTAGGTGATGGTGGTGCAGCCAAGGTTGGGGTCCCCGGTGAAGCCAGCTTGACAGAAGCACTGATGGAGATGGGCTTGTGGGGTGCAGCCGGCGTTCTTGCCGCACACGCCAGCGATGGAACACGGATTGACACACCGGTTGGTTACGCAAGACATGTCCGAGGGACACTCATTATGGCCCAGACACTCGAGGGCGGTGCAGCTGGTTAGAGGGTTGCCTGTATAACGCGGGGGACAGAAGCACACAGCACGATGCTTCTCAGCCCTGCACTGTGCTCCAGCCCCACAGCTCCCAGGAGTCGTGCAAGGATTGTAGCAGTTGTTATTGGCACAGGCGGCAGTATCGGGGCATGACGAGTCGTCCACACATTGACCTGGGGTGCGACAGCCGGTGGTAACTGGGTCACCCACCTGGCCTTCGGGACACACGCATGTGTAGCTGCCCAGGGCATTGCGACAAAGCGCAGACCTGTGGCAGGGTGTGTCACGACACTCATCCACGTCAACACACAAGCCAGACGAGTCCCTGTGGAAGCCTCGCTCACAGTAACAGAATGCGGCATGATCCACAGTCTGGCACCGACCGAACCCACAGTTGGTGTTGTCACAGGGGTCTGTGTGGGGGGAAAAAAACAAGATTACTGTAATGCACATATAGACAACATTGTGAAAATATTTGGTACGGCAGCATAACATATTGTTTCATTACAACACAACAGTAAGGGAGGAAAGAAGCACTTACTGATGCACTTGTAGCTGAGCAAGTCGCAGAGTTTGTTGCTGGAGCAGTCACCATTGACGAGACAGTCCCCTGGAACACACCCAACAGAGAGGTCGTTGGGGTCACCATAATGGCCGGGATCACATTCACACAGTGGCTTACGGTCAGCCACCTTGCAGCGAGCGTTGGTCCCACACACAGCAGAGGAACAAGGCTCAACACACTTGAAGACTCCTTCTGCATCCTTCTCACACGTCTGCTCACCTTCACAATTACTGTCGCTGACACATTCGTTGGGTTTCTGGCAGCCGGGTGCTACATATGGGTCACCCACCGTGTAGGAAGGACAGATGCATTTGTAGGAGCCAGGGACATTGACACAAGAGGCTGTTCCGTGGCACGGTGTCTCCCGGCACTCATCCACATCTACGCATCCGTTGGGGCCGGGCAGGTAACCCTTTGCACACATGCATTTCTTTGAGATGCAGACCTCGTCCGTCCTACAGTCACCGTTGCTACGACATCCTGACACACATGACCCTTCAATGCACACCTCACCCTGCAGACAGTTGCTGTCGCCAAAGCAGACCTTGTGGCACATTCCTCCGGTACAACTCTCGCCTTGTGCACACTGAGAATTCTGCTGGCACACTGGCTTGCACTTGCCTGAATCACAGATACTATTGGGGCCACACTCTGCAGTGGTGGCGCAGGAGGAAGGGACACGAATGCATCCTTGCTGCGGTGTGGGTGTTGGGTTGAAGCCCTGAGGACACTGGCACTTGGCCAAGTGGTCCTGAACTTGGCAACGGGCATTGGGGCCACAGACGTTCTCCCTGGTGCAAGGGTCGCCACACTTGTTGTTAACACAACCTTTCTCAGCAGGGCAGTCAGTGTTGGTGCGGCAGCCCAACAGACACACGCCATTGTTGCAGGCCTGATTGACGGGACACTGTGAGGAGGACACACACGGCACCAGGCACCTGTTGTTGGTGCATCGCTCGCCTTGGGCGCACTCTGAGTTGTCACGGCACACCGCGCGACACTGACTCTCCAGGCATACGCCACCTTGACACTGTGCGTCGTTGCTACAGAGGGTAGTGATCCGGTTACACCCCTTGTCTGGTGTTGGGTTGGGCTCAAAACCTGGTGGACAGTTGCAGATTGGTTTCCTGTTGACGACATTACAAAGAGTGTTG
Organism: Procambarus virginalis; assembly: GCA_020271785.1. Taxonomy (NCBI): domain Eukaryota; kingdom Metazoa; phylum Arthropoda; class Malacostraca; order Decapoda; family Cambaridae; genus Procambarus; species Procambarus virginalis. The sequence continues at coordinate 43,800,169 of WNGS01164858.1, forward strand.
GGGCCACAGGCGCGGTCACACGGCGAGGAGCACCTCCCATTGATGCAAACACTGTCCAGAGGGCAATCCTTGTTACCATTGGGACACATGCCCTCTGGGTGGCAGCCGGTGGTATAGGGGTCGCCAACCATGCCCGGTGGGCAGGAGCATTGGTGGCTCCCACCTGATGGGGAGCAGGTGGCTGAGGAGTGGCATGGGTTGGGGTCACACATATCTAGTGTTTTACACTCTATTTCAGCTGATGGGTTAGGTTGGGAGCCTGGCGGACACTTGCAGTTGTAGCGATGGTTCTCGGCAATGCAGATGGCATTGTCGCCACATGCATCGTAGCAAACGTCAAAGCAAGTGTAGTCAAGCCTGTTACAAGCCTTGTCTGTGGGGCAATCTTCGTTGATGATGCAGCTGACAGAGGCACACCCGTTGACGGGGTCGTTGGGGTCCCCTGCGAAGAGTCCCGGAGGACATTGACATTGAGCTGCATGATTGTTGGCGATACAGACAGCTCCAGGGCCGCAACGGGTCGTGTCACATACGGCAGCACACTTGCGGACATTGCCCTGTGCCTGGCATTTGTGGGTCTCTGGGCACTGGGCATCAGATTGGCACTCATCGCGGGGCAATGGGCGGCACCCACTGCGGTCGTTGGGATTGCCCGTAAAGCCTGGGTCACAGCGACACTGGCCACGGTGGCTGCTGGCGAAGCAGGTGGAGTGCAAGGGGCAATTGAAGGCCCGACAAACCTCGACGCACTTCAGTACCCCAAGTTGGTCTGGGCGACAAGCCGCTGACAATCCACACTCAAGGTCGGTCTCGCAGTCTGGCACAGCTGGCTCTATTGACAGAATAGACACATTAGTAGTAGGCATCCATCAGTCTCATTAGACACAAGATATGTGTGACAATTGTCACCACATCACTTATAAACAGCCTCCAGTCAACAACACTACCACTATCTTGTGTCACAATGCACAACACAATAACTTACATGCAAATTGAGGTGATACATTAATAATAATATTACCACGAGGCGAGATGAATATGACCCAAACAAAGTAAACATAGTCAAAACAAAAACTAGACAAATCAAAACAGCAACCTATAAGGCAGCCTCACCAATACCACAGTGAGAAGCGGCACAACCCATCGGAAGACTTGGTAACAGTTAAGAAAACTAGACAGTTTACTGTTTAGTGTTGTTCAAGTGTAGTGAACATATCTTCAGAAGTCGAGAGGGGTGGGTCATCTCCGTACTGATTAGTTCATGCTGTGCATCTACAGTACTGAACAATGGCAGATGTGGAGTACTTGTACAGGACTGAACACTGGCAGGTGTAGAGTACTTGTACAGGACTGAGCACTGCCAGGTGTGGAGTACTTATACAGTACTGAATAATGGCAGGTGTGGAGTACTTCTAGAGTACTGAACAACGGCAGGTGCAGAAGACTTGTACAGGACTGAAGACTGCCAGGTGTGGAGTACTTGTACTGGACTGAACACTGGCAGGTGTGGAGTACTTGTACAGGACTGAACACTGACAGATGTGGAGTACTTGTACAGTACTGAACACTGGCAGGTGTGGAGTACTTGTACAGTACTTAACACTGGCAGGTGTGGAGTACTTGTACAGTACTGAACACTGGCAGGTGTGGAGTACTTGTACAGTACTGAACACTGGCAGGTGTGGAGTACTTGTACAGTACTTAACACTGGCAGGTGTGGAGTACTTGTACAGTACTGAACACTGGCAGGTGTGGAGTACTTGCACAGTACTGAACACTGGCAGGTGTGGAGTACTTCTAGAGTACTGAACACTGGCAGGTGTGAAGTACTTCTAGAGTACTGAACACTGGCAGGTATGGAGTACTTGCACAGTACTGAACACTGGCAGGTGTGGAGTACTCATAGAGTACTGGACACTGGCAGGTGTGGAGTACTTGCACAGTACTGAACACTGGCAGGTGTGGAGTAATTGTACAGGACTGAACACTGGCAGGTGTGGAGTACTTGTACAGTACTGAACACTGGCAGGTGTGGAGTACTTGCACAGTACTGAACACTGGCAGGTGTGGAGTACTTGTACATGACTGAACACTGGCAGGTGTGGAGTACTTGTACAGGACTGAGCACTGCCAGGTGTGGAGTACTTGTACAGGACTGAACACTAGCAGGTGTGGAGTACTTGTACAGGACTGAACACTAGCAGGTGTGGAGTACTTGTACAGGACTGAACACTGGAATGTGTGGAATACTGCTACAAAATGAACACTTATGTTACTACAATTGTGAACACTCAGAGGAAAAAGTGGTATAGTTACTGCAGTAAGCACCATTAGGAGAGACAGGTGGCTATAGTTTCTGCCATCAAACACAAGTTAAGGAACATGTCTGGAACACTTACTCTGGCAACGGTTGGTGGAGGGGTTGCGGAGGTAGCCATCTTGACAGCGACACAGGGGCCGTCCATTCTGCACGTAACACAACTCGTTCTGGCCGCAGGTGTGTGAAAGGCAGGGGTCAACACACCCACGTAGGCCTTGCAGGTCCACCTGACACACCTGCCCGTCGCTGCAGTCGTCGTCCTCCGTACAGTGGCTCTCGCGGTCAATTGACTGGCACCCAGACACTGGGTCGCTGGGGTTGCCAGCGTAGTTCTCCTTACAGAGGCAGGAGGACCGGTGGGCTTGAGCCACACAGATAGCATTGGGTCCACACTCTACTTTGTTGCAGGCACCTACACATGTGCGACGCCTGTTGAGGGAGAAGCATATCTCGTCGTCGTCACAGTCCTGGTCATTACGGCACCCAGATAGTTGACAGCCTACAGTGAGGTCGTCAGGATCGCCGGTGAAGCCGACGAGACAGGCACAATTACCCTGATCACAGGCAGCATTGGGACCGCATGAGATTCCGACACAAGGAATACCTTCACAGCCCTCTGGGGTGTCTTGGCAGGGTTCCGTGGATGGAGGTTGTTCACGTGGCATGCACATTTGGAAGGGGTTGCCGAAAAAGCCTTCCTGACAACGGCAGTCGAAGCTGCCCTCCGTGTTGAGGCAGACAGCGTTCATGCCACAAGCATTACCGATACACTCGTCGACATCGGCACACTCCACATAAGGGTTACCCTGGAAGCCAACGGGGCATACACAGTCGACGCGATTGACACCCTGCCTACACTCAGCACGTTTGCCACACTTTGTAGTTGAGCAGTCGACCTTCTGTTCCTCGGACTCGCAAGACTCATATGGATTGCCACTGTAGCCGGTGTTACAGATGCACCTGTTGGGCTGTCCGTACTCACAGTGGGCATAGGTGCCACAGCCAGGAGTACACAGTGGTGGCGTCACAGCTGCAAAATACACACACAATCAAACATGGACCAAAGTGTTTTCTATAGTAAAAATATAATCAGTGTAACTTTGGTTAATATTATATATGAGCATTAACAAAATAGTGGATTGCTGATGTACTTACGTGGGACACAGAGGAGATCTGGGTCGCCCAGGAAGAATGGCAGACACACACACTTGTTAGTGTTCTTGTCGCACTTGGCGCCGACACCACAAACAACGCCCTCACAGCGCTCCTTGCACCTGCCATTAACACACAGCTGTGGGTCCTGGCACGGAGAAGCGGGCGAGCACTGGTCGGTGAGACACCCGCCACCAGGGAACGGGTTGCCGTTGTAGCCAGTTTCACACTTACAAGTGGGGCCGTCACGTGCCACAATACACTGGGAGTTGGGGCCGCAGAGGAAACCTTCACACATGGACACACAATCACCGTTGGGCCCTTCAGCATAGCCTGGATGACAGCGGCACCAAGCAGCATGCTCCTCAGCCTCACAGTAAGCGTTGGCACCACAGGGAAGAGCATCGCAAGGGTTCACACAAGCACCAGTGTCTGTGCACGCAAGGTCTCCTGGGCAATCACTGTCGCTCACACAGTCCGTTGTCTGAGTTCCAGTACAGGAGCCCACGAATGGGTCACCGACGGTTCCTGGAGGACATTCACATTTGTAGGTACCAATTTCATTCATGCAGATTGCACTGTGGCCACAAGGGTTCTCGCGGCACTCGTCGATGTCAATACAGCCAGCAGGTCCTCCGTTGAGGAAACCTGGCAGACACAGACACTGGGGCGGATCTGAAGGTGTGCACTTGCTGTTGATGCCACAAGAGAAGGCCTCGCAGGGACTTTTGCACTTGTTTTCGTCATGGTTGTCAACAAAGTAAGGTGGAGGACAGACACACTTGCCTGGCTGGACACATCTCTCGTTAATGCTACACTCAGCATCACTGGAACACTGGAGCACAGCCACAGAACATCCGGCAGTGTAGGGATCGCCGGAAGAGCCAGGAGCACAGCGACATTCATAACTACCCTTCTGATTGTAGCACTCGGCTCCCAGGCCACAGGGAGGGCGACCGTCGGGCCGACGCGTCGCACACTCATCCACATCATGGCAGGAACCGTCGGGCAGGGTAGTGTAGCCAGCGGGGCATGCGCAGTAGCTCAGTCCTCCCTGGATGGTGACACACTCGGCCCCAGCTGGACAGGGGTTGCCCAGGGAGCAGTTGGCCAACACACAGCTACCTTGCACGATGCGGTATGGAGGCAGGCATGTGCACTCCAGTGTGCTGCACTCTGTCAAAACAAAATGTCATTACAATTCCTTACTACTGCATTAAATGGGAAATATTTAACAATATGCATAGAAATTCATAACAAATATAGGCATTGGCAATGTGTGCCCGTGACCTACAGTACTTACTTTCACAGTTACTGAATGGGTTGCCGACAAAGCCCGGGGGACATTGGCAGTCATAGGAGCCTGGTAGGTTCTTACAGTTTGCATTGAGGCCACAGATGGGATTGTTAAGGTGGTTCTCGATACATTCGTTGACGTCGCGGCATCGTCCATTGTCATTGTCCCTAATGTAGCCACGGCGACATACGCATACATTTTCCCTGGAAGCCTCGTCAGTGACGCACTGTTCTCCTGATGGGCAAGGCTGCGTGGGGCCGCATCCAGGGGACTTGACCTCCACACATCCCTCTCTGGCTGGGTCACCCTTGAACCCTGTGGGACACTCACACGTAAACTTTCCTGGCTCGTTGCGGCAGATGGCGCCATCACCACAGGGGTTATTGACACACTCATCGATATCTGTACATCCAAATACACCAATGGGGTTTCCAGAGTACCCCTGGTCGCACATACACTTGGGTTGACCATTGATCAGTTTACACCCGGCGTTGGGTCCACAGCGCACGTCCTCACACGGATCTGGGGGCAGACAAAGGTGTTAAGTTCACAAAGAGTTTGTTTCCTTTCAACTCTCCGGAATTTTCCCCCCAGTCAATTATGTCTCGCACAACAGTCTAACATTGACCATCAGACTTAAATATCACTCACAAATGTCTAGTATTTGCTACCCAAGACTCACAACACTAGCACATCCCAGGCCACTCGCAGGTGGCTGCTGGGGACACCAAAGATACTCACGTCTACAATCGTCGCCAATATTGGGCTCCGGACACATGCACTGGCTGACGAGGCAGAGCGCGTTGCCGGGGCAGTCATCGTCGTGGGCACACTTCATTATGTCCAGACACTGGGTGAAGGGGTCCGGGTCGGCCACTGTGTTGGGTGGGCAGGAGCATGTATATGACCCCACAGTGTTGGTACACACGGCGCCCACACCACACGATCCTGCACGGCTACACTCGTCCACATCTGCAGTGCCAACCAAACATTACTTACTCACAGGTCCTAGTCGGGTAGATATTATATATATATGACAGTGTCAGACCGCGGAGGAAGAATTGAAACAGGAATTTCCTTAAGTACTTTCGTATTTAATAATACATCTTCAGAAATACACCCTTCTGAAGATGTATTATTAAATGCGAAAGTACTTAAGGAAAGTCCTGTTTCAATTCTTCCTTCGTGGTCTGACACTGTCACATTTTTCATCACGTGTTAACTTTCGTGATTTACACTATATATATATATATATATATATATATATATATATATATATATATATATATATATATATATATATGTATATATATATATATATATATATATATATATATATATATATATATATATATATATATATATATTGAGATAATCCACTAGGATTTTGAGGTGACACGAACCTTCCACCACAGCGTTACCAGCTGCATACTCTACCACTAGACCTAACTTAGTCTAGTGGTCGGTTCAACAGGTTCGCGTCCACCTCACAGCCCTAATGGATGTTTTCAAGGATATAGATCACTTTAGTGTGATTTATGTGTGTGTGCCAACATAAGGACGTGGTACAACATGCACAAAAATGATGAGAAGGCACAGTTAATAAGAGCACAATGACCAGTAAGGTAGTCACGGTGACTGAGTAAGAGACCAGGTGAAGAGGAGAAGGCAGCACTGGGGCCAAATTAACGAAGCAGTTACGCGAGTACTTACTAACGTGTACATCTTTCCTCAATCTTTGACCGCTTTGGTTACATTTATTAAACAGTTTACAAGTATGACAAGCTCCCAATCAACTGTTGTTATTGTTATAAACAGTCTCCTGGTGCTTCGCAGCTAATTAACTGTATAATAATTGTAAACAAAGCCACCAAAGATTGAGAAAAGATGTACAGGTTCATTAGTGCTTGCGTAACTGCTTCGTGAATCTGGCCGGAGTCCTGACAGGGTCCTTGTCAAGTCCCTATAACTCCCGGACGCCAAGAAGGGAAAAGGTGACAATACAAAACATACATGAAATCTGAAATCAATCGGGAAGCTTAGCGGTAGAGTCGAGCAGGAGGAGGGCTTCATACCCACTGTGGCAATGTTGCTGGGTACTAACCGCATTCCAGGAGAGGGTTCCCGCTGAGAGGTTTGGGGCAGGAGCAGGTGTAGTTGCCTCTGGTGTTGGTACACTTGGCATGCTTGCCGCAGGGGAACGGGTGCCCCAGACACTCGTTGACATCTGCTCACACCCCCACAACACACACACACACACACGCCACAGAAAACGGTATACGGTTAGTCAGCTGGCGAGTGATGCTCCATGCAAGTTAATACATTTTAGTTGGGTTAATACTGTATAATTATGGTTAAGTGGCTCTAACTATGGTTAATGCTAATTAATAATAATATAAAATGCTTCATGCTCTTTATGGTGGGAGTTATTAGGGAACTATCAGGAGAGAGCGCCAAGCCATTACGACTATATAGCACTGGGAAGGGGTCAGGATTAGGATTTGGGATGGGACGGGGGAAAGGAATGGTGCCCAACCACTTGGACGGTCGGGGATTGAACGCCGACCTGCATGAAGCGAGACCGTCGCTCTACCGTCCAGCCCAAGTGGTTGGGTGTGGGAGTTATTAGTTAGATCTCCTGAATACTGCTCAATGGTAGTCTAAGCTCAGGTCACTGGTCATGCATTAGCTGGTAAATGTATCAAATACTGTATGAGTCGACACCCATGTGTCAAATATGAGTGGCCTGGCCAGCCTGGACACATGGCCAGCCATGTGTCCAGGCTGGCCATACAGCCATGTGTCCAAGCTGGCCATACTGCCATGTGTCCAAGCTGGCCATACTGCCATGTGTCCAAGCTGGCATCACAACTCCACCACTCCAATACTCAGCAATATCACGTTCAGTCAACTTCACAAATCAATTTTAGTTTTAAAAGGTGTTTATGAACAATTATTTCGTGTGAGTGAGCGTTGAGGAGGTCCAGGCGAGGCCCCTGCGTCCACCAGGTCACGTGACTCACTCGGACGACAGGCACTGGGCATGACCAGGCACGTCACCACGCTGCCCTTGGTGACACATGCGTGCGCTCACACCACCACCAATGCGACGCACTGGGGCAGGTTAGTAGGGCGGGTAGCATAGTGTTCTCTTGTGGATGGTTACTGTGTGGGGGGAGGTTATGATGGGTATTGTGTGTGTGTGTGTGGGGGGAGGTTATGGTGGGTATTGTGTGTGTGGGGGGGGAGGTTATGGTGGGTATTGTGTGTGTGGGGGGGAGGTTATGGTGGGTATTGTGTGTGTGGGGAGGTTATGGTGGGTACTGTGTGTGGGGGGGAGGTTATGGTGGGTACTGTGTGTGGGGGTGGGGGGGAAGGTTGTGGTAGTTAAAGTGGGGTTATTACAGACACAACAAGCAGTTATCAGCAAAGCTCATCATGCGTTGGTTAGGTTAGACTTCATTTTGCCTTACCTGATGCTGTTTCCACTTAACCACGACAACAACAAAAACAACATTGCCAAAACAAATGAACGTCATCTTTAGTGTGTGACACAGGAAGGGGGAGGAGTGGGGGCCTCACCGAGACACTTGGTGGTGGGGTTGCCTGAGAACCCTGCTGGACACTGGCAGGTGAAGGAGCCGAGAGTGTTGGTGCACACAGCGTTGTCTCCACACTGGCCTGATGGTCGGTGGCCCGCCGAGCACTCGTCCACGTCTGAAACACACAACACAACGTTANGGAGGGAGGGGGGCAGAGGAACTAGTAAGGAGCTCGTCAATACACTCTGGCATGATCAGTTTAGTGTGACTGTAAGCGAGTGGTCGTGTGTGGTGGCCGTCTTGATCAGCGAATCACTCTCCTGTCTCCTGTCTATGGGGCGAGCTCATCAATATTTCTCGTGACTGTGACCGGAAGCTCCTGTCTTTGTGAGGCCTTCTGACCTCCAGTCTGTAGACTGTATCAAACTTCTGTGATATATGAGGCAGTACACGTTCTATACGTGTTCTCTGTTAGTCTGTTGTGAATACTGCATTGCTAGTTACTCCTCCTATGCTTGCAACGTCTAGCATTGCTCATTAACGTCTGTGAAAAAATCTACTGCAGTTTACATGGTAGCTACTGTGGCGTCTGGTTATGTGGTAGCTATGGTGACTGTGGCGTCTGGTTGTCTGGTAGCTGTGGTGACTGAGTCGACTAACAGGTCCACCACAACCGTCTATGTGGCATCTCCAACCAGTTGCATGACTGTATTCCATTAATAGCATGTCAATAGGGCGCAAAATTGAGTCACATGTGGTAACTTGTGCATGGTTATACATATATTTTATGGGATGTGCGGGTGGATTTTAAGCAATACACTTTCCATTTAAATTGGGATGTAAAGTTTCCAATTATAGAGAAAAGAAAACGGCACGAGGTTAGATATTTACAGTGGAAACAGGATGGCGTTTACAAGATACAGAAAACGGGAGTACGAGCAAACAAGACACAGAAAATGGGAGGAGGTTATGCAAGACGACAGAAAACGGGATGTGGGTTAGTGGGGGAGAGGACGCGGGCCGCCGCCATGCAGCCTGACGACAAAGCCAGAGACATAGGCAGACCTCACACACACTCTCTCACACACACACACTCTCACACACACACACACACACACACACACATGCTCAAACGTCGGTTTATCGCTGCACTCCGAGCCAAATTCTCGGGGTGACTGAAGCATTTACATCGCCACAAACAAATACAAAATACGCGCATTACGGCAGTAATATCATGCTGAGTACGGACACAAACGGAAAGAAAGCGACTCAAGACTCTTTACTTAATATCTACTTACACAGTTTACTTACAACAACTACTTACGCTTTATATTACATTGTTTATAGTTAATGTGTGAATATATAACATGGAAGCATACCACCCAAACTCCGTTATCAAGCTAATATGGTCCAAAATACTGGGAAAGAGCAGCCATACGGTTAGCGAGCGAGGACTCGATGTAAAGATGAAAGCAAGAGGTGCAGAAGCACTTGGGCGAGTACAGTACAGACAAGCACATATTACAGGTTTATATATAAGCTCCAGGGAATATCATTCCCTCACACATCATTATCTGCAGGCTTTGTTATCACCTCTCTACGCCACCACACCTCACCGTCTGCCTCCATGACGCACTAAGGATATCAGTTAGAGGTGTCTGACGCAGCATGGTGACCTTGTGCGTGACGCAGCCTCCTATGGCAGGAGGTGCGTCAGTGGCAGCATGGTGACCAGGTGCGTGACGCAGCCTCCTATGGCAGGAGGTGCGTCAGTGGCAGCATGGTGACCAGGTGCGTGACGCAGCCTCCTATGGCAGGGGGTACGTCAGTGGCAGCATGGTGACCGTGTGTGACGCAGAGAGGCACCGTGCGTTTAGCAGCTCCCTAATGACAACAAACATTCCCCACCTAAGACGCTCCATCAACACCACTCACAGTTTTCAAGAAAAAAGATCACCAAAGGTATTTTCTTTCTGGAGAAAGCTGGAGAAGGTCGAGATGCGACGCGGGTGTGTGGCTGGCATTCAGGAAGCTGGAGGGACAGCATTCTCCAAGACACTGATAAACTCATGCATCCAACAGCGTAAACCCAAGAAGCTCAACAGTTTACATTCTGGTAACATCACAAAGCCCCATCAACCAGTCACAAGCTACATAACTAACACCGCCAACAGTCACACTGAAGCTTGACTCAAGTATCGTCCACTTTATAACAGAATCTTAATTGATTATTGTAGAATTATTCAGTTCTAGTGAAGCTGATGGAGCCCCTGGAAGGGATGGGGGGGGGGGGTTCACTCAACTCTACTATGACTGAATAATTCACACTTGGATCCGTTGGCGGTGTTAGCGATGGTGTTTGTGGGTGGTAGGGTGTGAGTGTGTGACGTGGCGAGTCTCATACTTACCCCATGTTGTGGTTGTTGTGGTGGTGGTGGTTAGTGTGGTGCTCATGCTGCACTACAGTCAAGCATCCGGCCTCATGCACCACATTCCTCTTGCCTGTAGCAGCCACCTCAAGCCTCGTTCCTCTTGCACGGGGCCTTCCTCTAATCTACTCGTTAGGTTAATTCAGCAAGCGGTAGGGTGCCAGTGTCTGGCCCCAGGTTGACACTGTCCGTCCCCAGGAGGAGGGTGGGGACACTGTCCGGCCCCAGGAGGAGGGTGGGACACTGTCCGCCCCAGGGGGAAGGGTGGGACACTGTCCGGCCCCAGGAGGAGGGTGGGACACTGTCCGGCCCCAGGGGAAGGGTGGGACACTGTCCGGCCCAGGAGGAGGGTGGGACACTGTCCGGCCCCAGGGGGAGGGTGGGACACTGTCCGGCCCCAGGAGGAGGGTGGGACACTGTCCGGCCCCAGGGGGAAGGGTGGGACACTGTCCGGCCCAGGAGGAGGGTGGGACACTGTCCGGCCCCAGGAGGAGGGTAGGACACTGTCCGGCCCAGGGCGGGAGGGTGGGGACACTGTCCGGCCCCAGGAGGAGGGTGGGACACTGTCCGGCCCCAGGGCGGGAGGGTGGGACACTGTCCGGCCCCAGGAGGAGGGTGGGACACTGTCCGGCCCCAGGAGGAGGGTGGGACACTGTCCGGCCCCAGGGCGGGAGGGTGGGACACTGTCCGGCCCCAGGAGGAGGGTGGGGACACTGTCCGGCCCCAGGGCGGGAGGGTGGGGACACTGTCCGGCCCAGGAGGAGGGTGGGGACACTGTCCGGCCCCAGGCGGGAGGGTGGGGACACTGTCCGGCCCCAGGAGGAGGGTGGGACACTGTCCAGCCCCAGGGGGGAGGGTGGGGACACTGTCCAGCCCCAGGGGTGAGGGAGGGACGTGGGGCCTACATCAGGAAGTTAGTACGGGGAGAAGCGAGTTAACCAGCAGGCCGACCCACATGCCACAATACGGCAGTTAGCGAGCACCATCAGCAGGGGGGAGAGGTAACGGAGGGTGGAGGGAGGCAGGAATGATGGGGTAATGCTGCTGGGACAGATGCCAAACATGTCTCCTTCAGCATATCTGGTGGCACCTCACCTGGCACCACAGACAGGGCCCAGTCTCGTACCACAGACTGTGGAAGGAACCACTGTCAGGGAGCGCAGTTCACATACCAACGACCTGCTCATGGAGCACTTTCAGCATCCGAGGACAGGACAGCTACACTGGCAGCATACCGGGTCCCTGGCAGCATGCCGGGCCCCTGGCAGCATACCCGGTCCTTGGAGAGCACATACCCCAGGGGTGAGTAGAGGTGAAGCGTGAGGGAGGAGGTGGAGGGGGAAGGGTGAGGGAGAGACGTACCTGGGAGGCAGGTGAGGGAGTCTTGGTCGCACACGTCGCCTCAGAGCACGGCGGGTCACAGCTCACCACTTCTGACAGCGCTGCCGGCGAAACACATCAAGTCACTCACTGATCTCCTCATATCTCGTGCATCCGCACCTCTCTCACACTTACTGCCTACTCTTACTCATTACTCACTCTTTGTTACTCTCTCCATAATTCATACTCCATAACACCATAATTCAAACACTTATAATTTCTTACAAGTAAAAACTTAAGAAGTATAACTTAGGAACTTACAAGGTTGGAGGAGGAGGAGAGCCAGCGGCCAGGAACAAGCACAGACGGAAGAGAAAAATTGTTACATGAGAACACTGTTAAGAGAACATAAGCTCAAAGTACTCCCAACCACACAACGCTATTGGCCAAGCTAAATGGTTCAAGGTTAGTCCATAATGGTCACACACACACACATATATATATATATATAATATATATATATATATATATATATATATATATATAATCATGAAACTTATGGAAAAAAGGGTAAAATCCCCCAAATCAGCTGAAAATGCTAACTACACCTGGTTAAAAGTATAATTGAAAATGTTAATTGTCATTCAGTGAAGGGATCCTTGAGAAGCACGACTCAAGAAGACGGTACAATCTACGCAACACAAACATTCGCGGTTACAATTACCTCTTAAAACAATCTATATACTTTAGAAATGTAAATACCAGAATAAAAATGGCAAAACAATGAAATAAGAATCAATTGAAAACTGGAAAAATAAAGCAGAACATGCAGGTAGAAAACATATGATGGTTGAAAAATAATTAAATTATTATTAAGTTCCTGAAGGGACAATTGTAGAAATGGCTGGAGATTTGCCTCTTGATAACATCATGATGCTACATTTAGTAACTGTTGTGTGACCTCATGCAATGTGTTGCAACATTACTGTGAGGAGACACAGGTGGACAGGTGATCTCACACACACACACACACACACACACACACACACACACACACACACACACACACACACACACACACACAGGTGGACAGGTGGAAGGTGATCTCACTCTCTCACACACATACACAGGTGGACAGGTGATCTCTCACACACACACACACACACACACACACACACACACACACACACACACACACACACACACACACACACACACACACACAGGTGGACAGGTGGACAGGTGATCTCTCTCTCTCACACACATACACAGGTGGACAGGTGATCACATACACACAGGTGGACAGGTGATCACACACACACAGGTGGACAGGAGATCACACACACACAGGTGATCACACACACACAGGTGGACAGGTGATCACACACACACACAGGTGGACAGGAGATCACACACACACAGGTGGACAGGAGATCACACACACACAGGTGATCACACAGACATATGAACACATAAACAGAAGACAGGTGTTTAACAAAAAGTGACAATGCCACGAGGCTGAAGCGTAGAGGAAGAAGTTGGCGTGAGGAAGCACCCTGAGGGCAGACTCCCGCAACATGCTGACACACACACACACACGGAGGACTCACGTGGCTTGCAGGTACACCCGTCACAGGAGAAGCCGGAGGCGCAGTCCTCGCTACTGTGGCAGGTACACGCTAAGACCAAGGAAATAATCACAGAGGTTAGAGGAAATATTCATAATCTCTCTCTCTCTCTCGCTTCATCTAGTTACTGATACACTCACAGATGTAAGATTTGTATCTATGCAAGTTTCTAAGCACTCCCCTTGCCTGTCTCTCTACATCTGTCAATCACACCTACGTTAAAACACTTGAAAGAGTGTATCAGGAACGTTCATTTAGTTTCAAATGTTAATCATGGAATGCTAGGCTTTGCAATATTAGACACAAGATCTATAATAAGCTCAATGTCCAAACTCCGCTTCAGCCAAATTTAAACTATTTACCAAACATGTAGGGAAGATGATTAAACCAGGAGACAATTATTATCTTAGCGAAAACTTATATTTAAAACCTTAATGAGTTTTTATACTTGTAAAACAAAAACTTAATGGGGAACGGAAAGAAAGGAAGACTTTTGCAATCTCAAATGCTATCAACACATAATATGACTCAAACACGTAAGAACATAAATCCTTCGGTTGTAAATCTAAACACAACGCTCTGAACGCTACATAATGTGTCTAATTTATTTTCGACTTGAACTCTACCAACTTCAGTTGGGCCAGCCAGGCCTGGTGCTAGGCTCCTCTATGGTTAGTTCTAGGGCTCAGTACTAGCTTAGTTCAATGGCTTAGTACTATACTTAGCTCTATAGCTCAGTACTACACTTAGTTCTATAGCTCAGTACTACACTTAGTTCTATAGCTCAGTAATACGGTTAGTTCCATGGCTCAGTACTACGCTAAGTATTTTGCTCAATACTCATGGCTCAGTAATACTTTTAGTTATTTGCTCAATACTGGTTCAGTTCTACGGCTTGGTATTACGCACTGTTCCTTGGCTCAGCACTACGCCCACTAATCTGGCCTATCAAACTCCACTAAAACTGTTTATGTTCTTGGCTACGGGTGGTGAGCGAGGTGGTGGCGACCCCCAGAGTGACCTGCCTGGCCCGGTTTATGTTCTGGTTTACGAGGTTGGTGGCGACCCCCCGAGTGACCTGCCTGGCCCGGTATATGTCTTGGTTTACGAGGTGGTGGCGACCCCAGAGTGACCTGCCTGGCCCGGTTTATGTTCTTGGCTTACGAGGTTGGTGGCGACCCCAGAGTGACCTGCCTGGCCCGGTTATGTTCTTGGCTTACGAGGTTGGTGGCGACCCCAGAGTGACCTGCCTGGCCCGGTTTNGTCAGTGGTAGGAACCAGTGGTCCGTCAGTGGCGGGAACCAGTGGTCCGTCAGTGGCGGGAACCAGTGGTCCGTCAGTGGCAGGAACCAGTGGTCCGTCAGTGGCGGGAACCAGTGGTCCGTCAGTGGTAGGAACCAGTGGTCCGTCAGTGGCAGGAACCAGTGGTCTGTCAGTGGTAGGAACCAGTGGTCTGTCAGTGGTAGGAACCAGTGGTCTGTCAGTGGCGGGAACCAGTGGTCTGTCAGTGGTTGGAACCAGTGGTCTGTCAGTGGCGGGAACCAGTGGTCTGTCAGTGGTAGGAACCAGTGGTCTGTCAGTGGTAGGAACCAGTGGTCTGTCAGTGGCGGGAACCAGTGGTCTGTCAGTGGTTGGAACCAGTGGTCTGTCAGTGGCGGGAACCAGTGGTCTGTCAGTGGTAGGAACCAGTGGTCTGTCAGTGGTAGGAACCAGTGGTCCGTCAGTGGCAGGAACCAGTGGTCTGTCAGTGGTAGGAACCAGTGGTCCGTCAGTGGCAGGAACCAGTGGTCCGTCAGTGGCAGGAACCAGTGGTCTGTCAGTGGTAGGAACCAGTGGTCTGTCAGTGGTAGGAACCAGTGGTCCGTCAGTGGCAGGAACCAGTGGTCTGTCAGTGGTAGGAACCAGTGGTCCGTCAGTGGCAGGAACCAGTGGTCCGTCAGTGGCAGGAACCAGTGGTCTGTCAGTGGTAGGAACCAGTGGTCTGTCAGTGGCGGGAACCAGTGGTCTGTCAGTGGTAGGAACCAGTGGTCCGTCAGTGGTAGGAACCAGTGGTCTGTCAGTGGTAGGAACCAGTGGTCTGTCAGTGGTAGGAACCAGTGGTCTGTCAGTGGCAGGAACCAGTGGTCTGTCAGTGGTAGGAACCAGTGGTCTGTCAGTGGCGGGAACCAGTGGTCTGTCAGTGGCGGGAACCAGTGGTCGTCAGTGGCGGGAACCAGTGGTCTGTCAGTGGCGGGTGGTCAGGGAAACCAGTGGTCTGTCAGTGGCGGGAACCAGTGGTCTGTCAGTGGTAGGAACCAGTGGTCTGTCAGTGCTAGGAACCAGTGGTCTGTCAGTGGTAGGAACCAGTGGTCTGTCAGTGGTAGGAACCAGTGGTCCGTCAGTGGCAAGAACCAGTGGTCTGTCAGTGGTAGGAACCAGTGGTCTGTCAGTGGTAGGAACCAGTGGTCTGTCAGTGGCAGGAACCAGTGGTCTGTCAGTGGCAGGAACCAGTGGTCTGTCAGTGGCAGGAACCAGTGGTCCGTCAGTGGCGGGAACCAGTGGTCTGTCAGTGGTAGGAACCAGTGGTCCGTCAGTGGCGGGAACCAGTGGTCTGTCAGTGGTAGGAACCAGTGGTCTGTCAGTGGCGGAACCAGTGGTCTGTCAGTGGCAGGAACCAGTGGTCTGTCAGTGGCAGGAACCAGTGGTCCGTCAGTGGCGGGAACCAGTGGTCTGTCAGTGGTAGGAACCAGTGGTCTGTCAGTGGCGGGAACCAGTGGTCTGTCAGTGGCAGGAACCAGTGGTCTGTCAGTGGCAGGAACCAGTGGTCCGTCAGTGGCGGGAACCAGTGGTCTGTCAGTGGTAGGAACCAGTGGTCTGTCAGTGGCGGGAACCAGTGGTCTGTCAGTGGCAGGAACCAGTGGTCTGTCAGTGGCAGGAACCAGTGGTCTGTCAGTGGCAGGAACCAGTGGTCCGTCAGTGGCAGGAACCAGTGGTCTGTCAGTGGTAGGAACAAGTGGTCTGTCAGTGGCAGGAACCAGTGGTCTGTCAGTGGCGGGAACCAGTGGTCTGTCAGTGGTAGGAACCAGTGGTCTGTCAGTGGTAGGAACCAGTGGTCTGTCAGTGGTAGGAACCAGTGGTCTGTCAGTGGCAGGAACCAGTGGTCTGTCAGTGGTAGGAACCAGTGGTCTGTCAGTGGTAGGAACCAGTGGTCTGTCAGTGGCAGGAACCAGTGGTCTGTCAGTGGTAGGAACAGTGGTCTGTCAGTGGCAGGAACCAGTGGTCTGTCAGTGGTAGGAACCAGTGGTCTGTCAGTGGCAGGAACCAGTGGTCTGTCAGTGGTAGGAACAAGTGGTCTGTCAGTGGCAGGAACCAGTGGTCCGTCAGTGGCGGGAACCAGTGGTCTGTCAGTGGCAGGAACCAGTGGTCTGTCAGTGGCAGGAACCAGTGGTCTGTCAGTGGTAGGAACCAGTGGTCTGTCAGTGGCAGGAACCAGTGGTCTGTCAGTGGCGGGAACCAGTGGTCTGTCAGTGGCAGGAACCAGTGGTCTGTCAGTGGTAGGAACCAGTGGTCTGTCAGTGGTAGGAACCAGTGGTCTGTCAGTGGCAGGAACCAGTGGTCTGTCAGTGGTAGGAACCAGTGGTCTGTCAGTGGCAGGAACCAGTGGTCTGTCAGTGGCAGGAACCAGTGGTCTGTCAGTGGTAGGAACAAGTGGTCTGTCAGTGGCAGGAACCAGTGGTCCGTCAGTGGCGGGAACCAGTGGTCTGTCAGTGGTAGGAACCAGTGGTCTGTCAGTGGTAGGAACAGTGGTCTGTCAGTGGTAGGAACCAGTGGTCTGTCAGTGGCAGGAACCAGTGGTCCGTCAGTGCGGGAACCAGTGGTCTGTCAGTGGCAGGAACCAGTGGTCTGTCAGTGGTAGGAACCAGTGGTCCGTCAGTGGCGGGAACCAGTGGTCCGTCAGTGGCGGGAACCAGTGGTCCGTCAGTGGCGGGAACCAGTGGTCTGTCAGTGGTAGGAACCAGTGGTCTGTCAGTGGCAGGAACCAGTGGTCTGTCAGTGGTAGGAACCAGTGGTCTGTCAGTGGCAGGAACCAGTGGTCTGTCAGTGGTAGGAACCAGTGGTCTGTCAGTGGCAGGAACCAGTGGTCCGTCAGTGGCGGGAACCAGTGGTCTGTCAGTGGCAGGAACCAGTGGTCTATCAGTGGTAGGAAGCAGTGGTCTGTCAGTGGCGGGAACCAGTGGTCTGTCAGTGGTAGGAACCAGTGGTCTGTCAGTGGCAGGAACCAGTGGTCTGTCAGTGGCAGTATAGTCTGGTCTGACTGGTCTGTCAGTGGCAGTATAGTGTGGACTAACTGGTCTGTCAGTGGCATTATAGTGTGGACTAACTGGTCTGTCAGTGGCAGTATAGTGTGGACTAACTGGTCTGTCAGTGGCAGGAACAAGTGGTCTGTCAGTGGTAGGAACCAGTGGTCTGTCAGTGGCAGTATAGTGTGGACTAACTGGTCTGTCAGTGGTAGGAACAAGTGGTCCGTCAGTGGCGGGAACCAGTGGTCTGTCAGTGGTAGGAACCAGTGGTCTGTCAGTGGTAGGAACAAGTGGTCCGTCAGTGGCGGGAACAAGTGGTCTGTCAGTGGCGGGAACCAGTGGTCTGTCAGTGGCGGGAACCAGTGGTCTGTCAGTGGCAGGAACAAGTGGTCCGTCAGTGGCAGGAACCAGTGGTCCGTCAGTGGTAGGAACCAGTGGTCTGTCAGTGGTAGGAACCAGTGGTCTGTCAGTGGTAGGAACAAGTGGTCCGTCAGTGGTAGGAACCAGTGGTCCGTCAGTGGTAGGAACCAGTGGTCTGTCAGTGGTAGGAACCAGTGGTCTGTCAGTGGCAGGAACAAGTGGTCCGTCAGTGGTAGGAACCAGTGGTCTGTCAGTGGCAGTATAGTGTGGACTAACTGGTCTGTCAGTGGCAGTATAGTGTGGACTAACTGGTCTGTCAGTGGCAGGAACAAGTGGTCTGTCAGTGGTAGGAACCAGTGGTCTGTCAGTGGCAGTATAGTGTGGACTAACTGGTCTGTCAGTGGTAGGAACAAGTGGTCTGTCAGTGGCAGTATAGTGTGGACTAACTGGTCTGTCAGTGGCAGGAACCAGTGGTCTGTCAGTGGCAGGAACCAGTGGTCCGTCAGTGGCGGGAACCAGTGGTCTGTCAGTGGTAGGAACCAGTGGTCTGTCAGTGGTAGGAACAAGTGGTCCGTCAGTGGCGGGAACCAGTGGTCTGTCAGTGGTAGGAACCAGTGGTCTGTCAGTGGTAGGAACAAGTGGTCCGTCAGTGGCGGGAACCAGTGGTCTGTCAGTGGCGGGAACCAGTGGTCTGTCAGTGGTAGGAACAGTGGTCCGTCAGTGGCGGGAACCAGTGGTCTGTCAGTGGTAGGAACCAGTGGTCTGTCAGTGGCGGGAACCAGTGGTCTGTCAGTGGCGGGAACCAGTGGTCTGTCAGTGGCAGGAACAAGTGGTCCGTCAGTGGCAGGAACCAGTGGTCCGTCAGTGGTAGGAACCAGTGGTCTGTCAGTGGTAGGAACCAGTGGTCTGTCAGTGGTAGGAACAAGTGGTCCGTCAGTGGCGGGAACCAGTGGTCTGTCAGTGGCAGGAACCAGTGGTCTGTCAGTGGTAGGAACCAGTGGTCTGTCAGTGGTAGGAACCAGTGGTCTGTCAGTGGCGGGAACCAGTGGTCTGTCAGTGGTAGGAACCTGTGGTCTGTCAGTGGCGGGAACCAGTGGTCTGTCAGTGGTAGGAACCAGTGGTCTGTCAGTGGTAGGAACCAGTGGTCTGTCAGAGGAAGGAACCTGTGGTCCGTCAGTGGCGGGAACCAGTGGTCTGTCAGTGGCAGGAACCAGTGGTCTGTCAGTGGTAGGAACCTGTGGTCCGTCAGTGGAAGGAACCAGTGGTCCGTCAGTGGAAGGAACCTGTGGTCCGTCAGTGGCGGGAACCAGTGGTCCGTCAGTGGCGGGAACCAGTGGTCTGTCAGTGGCGGGAACCAGTGGTCCGTCAGTGGAAGGAACCTGTGGTCTGTCAGTGGCGGGAACCAGTGGTCTGTCAGTGGCGGGAACCAGTGGTCCGTCAGTGGAAGGAACCAGTGGTCTGTCAGTGGCGGGAACCAGTGGTCTGTCAGTGGCGGGAACCAGTGGTCTGTCAGAGGAAGGAACCTGTGGTCTGTCAGTGGCGGGAACCAGTGGTCTGTCAGTGGTAGGAACCAGTGGTCTGTCAGTGGCGGGAACCAGTGGTCTGTCAGAGGAAGGAACCAGTGGTCTGTCAGTGGCGGGAACCAGTGGTCTGTCAGTGGAAGGAACCTGTGGTCCGTCAGTGGCGGGAACCAGTGGTCTGTCAGAGGAAGGAACCTGTGGTCTGTCAGTGGCGGGAACCAGTGGTCTGTCAGTGGTAGGAACCAGTGGTCTGTCAGTGGCGGGAACCAGTGGTCTGTCAGTGGCGGGAACCAGTGGTCTGTCAGAGGAAGGAACCAGTGGTCTGTCAGTGGCGGGAACCAGTGGTCTGTCAGAGGAAGGAACCTGTGGTCCGTCAGTGGCGGGAACCAGTGGTCTGTCAGTGGTAGGAACCAGTGGTCTGTCAGTGGCGGGAACCAGTGGTCTGTCAGAGGAAGGAACCTGTGGTCCGTCAGTGGCGGGAACCAGTGGTCTGTCAGAGGAAGGAACCAGTGGTCTGTCAGTGGCGGGAACCAGTGGTCTGTCAGTGGTAGGAACCAGTGGTCTGTCAGTGGTAGGAACCAGTGGTCTGTCAGAGGAAGGAACCTGTGGTCCGTCAGTGGCGGGAACCAGTGGTCTGTCAGTGGTAGGAACCAGTGGTCTGTCAGTGGCAGGAACCAGTGGTCTGTCAGTGGTAGGAACCTGTGGTCCGTCAGTGGCGGGAACCAGTGGTCTGTCAGTGGTAGGAACCAGTGGTCTGTCAGTGGCAGGAACCAGTGGTCTGTCAGAGGAAGGAACCAGTGGTCCGTCAGTGGTAGGAACCTGTGGTCCGTCAGTGGTAGGAACCAGTGGTCCGTCAGTGGCGGGAACCAGTGGTCTGTCAGTGGTAGGAACCAGTGGTCTGTCAGAGGAAGGAACCAGTGGTCCGTCAGTGGTAGGAACCAGTGGTCCGTCAGTGGTAGGAACCAGTGGTCTGTCAGAGGAAGGAACCTGTGGTCTGTCAGTGGTAGGAACCAGTGGTCTGTCAGTGGTAGGAACCTGTGGTCTGTCAGTGGCGGGAACCAGTGGTCTGTCAGTGGCAGGAACCAGTGGTCTGTCAGAGGAAGGAACCTGTGGTCCGTCAGTGGTAGGAACCAGTGGTCTGTCAGTGGTAGGAACCAGTGGTCTGTCAGTGGCGGGAACCAGTGGTCTGTCAGTGGCAGGAACCAGTGGTCTGTCAGAGGAAGGAACCTGTGGTCCGTCAGTGGTAGGAACCAGTGGTCTGTCAGTGGTAGGAACCAGTGGTCTGTCAGAGGAAGGAACCTGTGGTCCTTCAGTGGCGGGAACCAGTGGTCTGTCAGTGGCAGGAACCAGTGGTCCTTCAGTGGCGGGAACCAGTGGTCTGTCAGTGGCAGGAACCAGTGGTCCTTCAGTGGCGGGAACCAGTGGTCTGTCAGAGGAAGGAACCTGTGGTCCGTCAGTGGCGGGAACCAGTGGTCCGTCAGTGGCGGGAACCAGTGGTCTGTCAGTGGCAGGAACCAGTGGTCCTTCAGTGGCGGGAACCAGTGGTCTGTCAGAGGAAGGAACCTGTGGTCCTTCAGTGGCGGGAACCAGTGGTCTGTCAGTGGCAGGAACCAGTGGTCTGTCAGTGGTAGGAACCAGTGGTCTGTCAGTGGCAGGAACCTGTGGTCCTTCAGTGGCGGGAACCAGTGGTCTGTCAGTGGCAGGAACCAGTGGTCCTTCAGTGGCGGGAACCAGTGGTCTGTCAGTGGCAGGAACCAGTGGTCCTTCAGTGGCGGGAACCAGTGGTCTGTCAGTGGCAGGAACCAGTGGTCCTTCAGTGGCGGGAACCAGTGGTCTGTCAGTGGCAGGAACCAGTGGTCCTTCAGTGGCGGGAACCAGTGGTCTGTCAGTGGCGGGAACCAGTGGTCTGTCAGTGGAAGGAACCTGTGGTCCGTCAGTGGCGGGAACCAGTGGTCTGTCAGTGGTAGGAACCAGTGGTCTGTCAGAGGAAGGAACCTGTGGTCTGTCAGAGGAAGGAACCTGTGGTCTGTCAGAGGAAGGAACCAGTGGTCCGTCAGTGGCGGGAACCAGTGGTCTGTCAGAGGAAGGAACCTGTGGTCCTTCAGTGGTAGGAACCAGTGGTCTGTCAGTGGCAGGAACCAGTGGTCTGTCAGAGGAAGGAACCTGTGGTCCGTCAGTGGCGGGAACCAGTGGTCTGTCAGTGGCAGGAACCAGTGGTCTGTCAGAGGAAGGAACCTGTGGTCCTTCAGTGGTAGGAACCAGTGGTCTGTCAGTGGCAGGAACCAGTGGTCTGTCAGAGGAAGGAACCTGTGGTCCGTCAGTGGCGGGAACCAGTGGTCTGTCAGTGGCAGGAACCAGTGGTCTGTCAGTGGTAGGAAGCAGTGGTCTGTCAGTGGCAGGAACCAGTGGTCTGTCAGTGGTAGGAACCAGTGGTCTGTCAGTAGTAGGAACCAGTGGTCTGTCAGTGGCAGGAACCAGTGGTCTGTCAGTGGTAGGAAGCAGTGGTCTGTCAGTGGCGGGAACCAGTGGTCTGTCAGTGGTAGGAACCAGTGGTCTGTCAGTGGTAGGAACCAGTGGTCTGTCAGTGGTAGG
>WNGS01164858.1:43823535-43856978 GCA_020271785.1 Procambarus virginalis
TGATGGAAGGTGTGTGGGGGGTGAGGGTAGATGTGTGATGGAAGGTGTGGGGGGGGTGAGGGTAGATGTGTGATGGGAGGTGTGGGGGGTGAGGGTAGATTGTGATGGAAGGTGTGTGGGGTGAGGGTAGATGTGTGTGGAGGTGTGGGGGGGGTGAGGGTAGATGTGTGTGGGAGTGTGGGGGGGGTGAGGGTCGATGTTGATGGGAGGTGTGGAGGGGGTGAGGGTAGATGTGTGATGGAAGGTGTGGGGGGTGAGGGTAGATATGTGATGGAAGGTGTGTGTAGGGGTGGAGCAGAAGTGCGGAACATGGTGAGGGAAGTGGCTACTGTGAAGGTGGCACTGGATGTATGGGTCACCATCGTACCCCCGGGACACGAGCAGAGAGGGTTGTGGTTGACCACTGACACTGGGCCAGGCGGCTGCATGTGCCTACACACGGTCCCACACACTTCTCGTCACGCACGCCAGATACTTGGGACAGTCTGAGTTAGTTATGCACTCTGGGTGGCACTGAGGAGGAAGACCGTAGTACCCTGCAAGGACTCGCACACCGGCCGCTGCTTCACTACCCGGCAGTTCGAGAACGGCCCACATTGGTTTGGCAGGCACGGGTCCGGGTGTTCTGGTTGGACTAACGAAACGGGAGAGCGATACAAGCATTACGGTCATGAGCCTGCTGTAATATTTCAGTGATAGCACAGCGTATCGTAACGCACGCTTAAGCAGACAAACGTTGTGTAAGATAGCACAGTTGGCATTGCTTGACAAAAGCCCGTGCACGAGCAACTGAAGGAATCATCAGAAACATGTTACAGTGATTCACTTCATTTTTGCAAATTTTATACAGGTCAGTACAGCTTTTGGGTCAGTTATCATTATATTAATAAACAATCACTAAAGAGCCAATATTACATGAATATCTAGCGCAAAGAACATGTCACAATAACGCGTGATAACACCAATAACCTACAACTCACAACCTCCACACATGAGTGAAAGTGACGACGGTATCCAGGTTGTAGTCCAAGTTGAAGGTCTTTGCTTATGTTCATTATAGGACTTGAAATTGCCATGGATAACATTTAGAACAAAAATATCAATTGCAGAAACAGCGCTGTGAATAGCATTTAGAGCGAACTATTACTTATCGATAACTGAACGTAATACGAAGTGCGGGCAGCAACTGCGGACCTTACACAAGCATTATATCTGCCTAAACAAACGCTCACTGAGGACGAGGTGCCGGTGAGGAGGTGACTGCTGGTGCAGTGGGAGGAGAAGCAGGTGGGAAGGGAAGCAGGTGGGAAGGGAAGCAGGTGGGAAGGGAAGCAGGTGGGAAGGGAAGCAGGTGGGAGGGGAAGCAGGTGGTCTTCCCTCCGACTCTACACCTTAACAAGATCATCCTCCCCACTATGTCATATATTTTCAAAACTCTGAATTGACTATTATTAATGAATGTGGGAGTCATTAAAGCTGAACACAGGACCTTTTTTTTTTTTTAACTCATTAGCACATGAACTCTAGTCTGACCAACTTGACACTCACTCTCGTCTTTAATGGTGTGACAAATCTCATATGGGTTGCCTTGATAGCCAGCAAGACAGCTGCAGATCGGGTTGTGATTGGCGGTGCTACACTGGGCATTGGTGCCACAGGTGCCAGGGCACGGATCAATACACTTCAGGTTACGACAGGCTAGGTTGCTGGCACAGTCCGTGTTGACCACACACTCTGGACGACACTCTGTGTATGGGTCGCCAAAGTAGTTCTGGACACACTTGCACTTGTAAGAGTTGGCGTCTCTCTCGCAGAGTGCATTGGAGCCACAAGGGGGTGGAGAGCAGGGGTCATCCGGTGTGACGGGGGCTGTGGAGGTGACGCAGCATCCACATTAGTTATAGTGCATGTCTTACACACATCCACACTACTCTACCACCCTTAACATCCTCTAAATTAGTGAAGTATATTTGAAAACAGATACTGATGCAAGAGTAAAATTTGGTTAACTGTTAGAAAATTAAGAGAATAATGCTAGTAACATGGTCCAAAATTCGAAATTAATTAGCTGTAAAGAATGCCAAGAGATATTTAATGATAAATAATTAATTCTGTAAATTGTGAGAACACTACAGACGGATTCTTGTTTGGTAAATTGAGAGAACATTAAATATAATGCAGTCTAGTAAGTTATGCCAACATTAGATATTTAATGTAGATTAATGAGATAGTATTAATATAAAGTATATGAGATGAACCCATGCATTTACAGGGAGCATGGGGGTAAGTTGGTAAGTAATAGGTGTCTTACTGGTAGGGACGAGGACACAGCGAGAGAAGGGATCACCAGTGAGAGGTGTAGGACAGGTGCAGGCTGGGCTGTGGTGCGACACAACACACTCAGCGTGCACCCCGCATGCGCCCTGACACGGGTCCACACACTTGTTGCGGGAACACGCCTTGTCACGGCTACAGTCAGAATTAACCACGCACTCGAGTCGACAAAGCTGGTATGGGTTACCAAACATTCCAGGCTTACAGGTGCACACGGCAACACCTGTCTTGTCACTACACTCCGCCCCCCGACCACAAGGGTCAGAATCACAGGGGCTTCCTTCCTTATCCTTTTCTGAAGGGGTCTCTGAAAATGGGACAATTGGCATTAGTAATGACGAGGGGGATGTTATAAGGCTTACCTGAGGAACGGAGTTTTAGCGGGATAGAGACGCAGGGAATGAACTTACCGGTGGGTGGCTGGAAGCAGCGTATGAAGGGATCGCCTGTGAGATGACTGGGGCAGTAACAGATGGGGTTGTGGTTGACCACCTCACACAGTGCTTTACTGCCACATGTACCCTTACAGGGGTCACGGCACTCTTGGTTCATGCAGGCCTTCTCTACCTCACAGTCAGAATTGACGATACACTGAGGCCGACAGTTGGGTGGTGTACCAAAGTAGCCAGGCAGACATTTGCACACTGGACGACCCTCGGTCATGTGGCACTTGGAGTTAGGCCCACAGGGGCTGGGGCTGCAGCGGTCCACGGGCGTCGGAGGGGTGGAGACTACAACATGCAAATGTTATTCTCAACTAGCTTATGCACATAAACAAGAAATGCCAATCTTGCACAAAACAGTAGATATTTTACACTATCACAACCCCTTGCACTAATGGTGCAGTTACCATTAACACAAGTAGAGTGTCAAACATGCAGCAAGTTAATCATGAGACATTCAAGAATTCTTCAGTGTTACAGGAAATTTAGATTTTGTATAAAAACACAGACTAAAAAGACCATTCAAATATGTATAGAAAGGAAAGGACATGCTTACCTAATTCCTCACGGCACGCCTTGTAGGGGTCTCCAGTGTAGCCCGTTCTGCAGTAGCAGACAGGGGCATGGGTCACCACCTGGCACTCAGCATTGGTGCCACACGTGCCAGGGCAAGGGTCCACACACTTCTGGTTGGTGCAGGAGAGGTAGAAAGGACACTGTTGGTCAGTAGTGCACTCTGGCTGGCACTTGTCATATGGGTTGCCATAGTAGTCTGGGAGGCAGCGACACTCGCCACTGGGGCTGACAGGGAGACACTCGGCATTCTGGCCACACGGGTTAGGCTCGCATGGCACCAGCACGCCAGGGGTCACATGTGGAGGTACTGCAACATGCAATGTAAAACATGCTGGACTATTAATCCTTTCGGATTCAAGGCAATCAGGGAAAAGTCATTCACATACGTGCAGTCTGGTATACCAAGTATCGTACTATATGGTACACTATAAACATTACATGCTCTGTGGTATACTATATATATGGTGCAGGGAGATATCATCTAAAAGACACAAGGGGTGTGTGATGGCTTACATGGGGTACCAATGATTGGAAGAGGAGCACAGTGTATATATGGGTCTCCCTGGAGGTCTGGCGGACAGGTACACACAGCACGGTGGTTGACTACACTACAAATGGCAGTAGAGGCGCAGGCTGCAGGGCATGGGTTCACGCACTTGTTCCGGACACAGGTGTAGCCGCTCTCACAGTCGCTGTTAAGGACACACTCGGGTCCACACCCAACATCAGGGTTGCCAAAGAAGCCTGGACGACACTCGCAGACGTAGGTGTCGAGAGAGATGCGGCAGATGGTGTTGGAGCCACAGGGGTCAGGGACACAAGGGTTGAAGGGTGGGGCAGGTGGTTGAGGTGTGATTGCTATGGGTGTATGGGTGGTGACCTCACCATGGACAGGGATGACGGGCTCTTCCTTAACAGGGGCTTGTGTGTCGGCATAAGGTGGTAGGGTTGTTGGACGGGAGAGAGGAGGGGGCGTGGGACGAGGTGTGGGACGAGGTGTGGGTGTGGTTTTGGTACAGCGGATAAATGGGTTACCAATATAGCCAGCCACGCAGCTACATATTGGGTTGTGGTTGATTACGCGGCACTCGGCCTGAATTCCACAGGTGCCCCTACAAGGGTCTATACAGCGGTTGTTGACGCAGGCCCTGAGTGTGGAACACTCAGCATGGACCACACACTCAGGACGACAGGCAGGTGCGGTACCCACATACCCAGGCAGACACGAACACTGGTGTTGTTGGTTGACCTCACGGCACACTGCATTTGGCCCACAGGGGTCCCCAGCACATGGAGTGCGCGGGGGCTCGGCCGGCACATCCGCTACAGAGAGGAGAGTATTAAGTCATCACCGGATCTTGTCATGCTTCAACACATGCTCTAGTCATCATTTACAAATCTATATACGCATGCTTGAGTGTGCCCATAAGAACTCTATACATAAATACATGCTTAACTATACCTTATATCTTATGAGACAAAATGCAGGTAAATGAAAACAAGAGCAGATTATTTATCTTACTTGGGACTGGTCGGCAGTGGAGGTATGGGTCCCCAGTGTAACCTGGAGTACAGGAGCACACAGGCGCGTGCACCACCACCCTGCACGAGGCGTGGCGGCCACACACGCCATCAACACACGGATCCACACACTCATGGTTCACACACGACTTATCCAGGGCACACTGGTGGCTACTAGTACACTCGGGGAGACAGAGTGTGGTCGGGTCTCCCAGCAGCCCGGGTAGACAGGAACACACAGGGCGGCCAGCCACAACACGACACGAGGTACTGGCCCCGCAAGGCGAGGGCTGGCAGGGGTCTGACACCCCAGCTGCTGTGGCAACATCCGTTAAGTGTTAATACACTCACACGACTCCTCGCCAGAGCCGGGCCTCGCCACAAGAACACACAGCATCAGCAAACATCCACACACACAGGCTTCCTTAATTACTACACATTTAAATTGACATTTGAAAATTCAAGCTCTGGTGAAATCTTCAGCAGCAGCAGCAGCAGGGCACGAATGTTGTGAGTTCTGCCATCATGGGTAAACGTTCTTTCCATAATGTTAAGTTTAAGTTGTCAGTTTCAGAGTGCCGATGTGATTGTGATGGCAAGGTAACAGCGGAGAAGTCAGCTTGGTGTTTCTAATGGAGCCACAGCTGTAAGTTAACACAGGGAACCCCTTCCTGTTCTGTTTTATGGTGCCATGTAAGAGCTCTTTTGAGCTCGGGAGTACCAACACTGCCAAACTGTCACATGATGAGTGTGTTGTGGTGAGGGTGTCTCACAACACCTGTGATGTTGTGAGTGTGTCAACACCTGTAATGTTGTGTCAACACCTGTGATGTTGTGTCAACACCTATGATGTTGTGTCAACACCTGTGATGTTGTGTCAACACCTGTGATGTTGTGTCAACACCTGTGATGTTGTGTCAACACCTGTGATGTTGTGTCAACACCTGTGATGTGTCAACACCTGTGATGCTGCTGTCAACATCTGTCATGTAGTGGCAGTGTCAACAGCTGTGATGTTATAAGGGTGTCAACAGCTGTCATGTAGTGGCAGTGTCAACAGCTGTCATGTAGTGGCAGTGCCAACAGCTGTCATGTAGTGGCAGTGTCAACAGCTGTCATGTAGTGGCAGTGTCAACAGCTGTCATGTAGTGGCAGTGTCAACAGCTGTCATGTAGTGGCAGTGTCAACAGCTGTCATGTAGTGGCAGTGTCAACAGCTGTCATGTAGTGGCAGTGTCAACAGCTGTCATGTAGTGGCAGTGTCAACAGCTGTCATGTAGTGGCAGTGCCAACAGCTGTCATGTTATAAGGGTGTCAACAGCTGTCATGTAGTGGCAGTGTCAACAGGTGTGATGTTATAAGGGTGTCAACAGCTGTCATGTAGTGGCAGTGTCAACAGCTGTGATGTTATAAGGGTGTCAACAGCTGTCATGTAGTGGCAGTGTCAACAGCTGTCATGTAGTGAAGGTGCCAAAATGTTGTCTTGAATTACTGGTAATCCCCAAACTCACAGTGCCACCACACCTCATCAGTAAAATTTGTACAACTGGCACCATTGTGTGACGGAGTTCTAAAAAGTGCCAACACTATCACCGGCATACTGAATGACGCCTGTGATCACATGTAGGTGATAAGGTAGACTGTATCTATGTACTGCTATACATATCTGTGTATGTATGTAGGGGGGCCCATAGCTGCTGCCGCCAAGTCAGCTTTAAGAATGGATCAGCGCACTCACACAAATACCCGAAGCTGCTGTGTGCTCTTGATGGTTCGTCCACTTATTGACAATCATTGTTCTCGACTATTGTTTTCATTGAGGGGGAAAAGATTTCAGAACGTGGGGGCGAAGTGGGTATGTGAGTATGTACATTCTGACGTGGAGACTTACTGGGTGGAAGGGGCGCGAGGTTGCAGCGGGTGAAAGGGTTGCCAGTGTAACCTGTTGGGCAGGTACACACGGCTTGGTGGTTGACAACGTCACAGAGGGCATTGAGGCCGCATGCCCCGGGGCACGGCTCCACACATTTATTCCTCACACAGTCCAAATAGCGAGGGCAGTCAGAGTCGACCGTGCACTCGGGTGTGCACGCCACATATGGATTACCATAGTGGTCGGGTGGGCAGGTGCACACCGCTGCACCGCCCTGCACTGAGCACTTGGCATTAGTGCCACATCCGCTCAGCGCACAGGGATGAGAGATGGCTGGCAGTGAAGGGTGTGGGGCCGCTGTAACAGGACCCAATCATTGTGTTATTTACTAGCACTGGGCTCCTGACACTCTATATAATATCGGTGTTGTCAAGAGGAAACAGCTTGGTCACGGTCTTGAGAGCTGAAGGACTGATGCTCGAACTGGCCAATATTTTCATATTCGATATTCAGACTTTAGAGAGGACATTGTGCCAGCCTAAGATGATGATGTGTGTGTGTTGTGAGGGGTAACGGTGTGTGTAATATACACATATTACTGAGAGTGCCAGTATTACCAAGCCGGCCGTCAGCTCCCAAGACAAGGACCAGAAATAAGAAAGAGTAAGGTTAGGCGTGATGCTTACAAGACGGCGCTGGGAGACAGAGAGAGAGTGGGTTCCCCGTGTACTGGGGTCGACAAGAACACACGGGACTGTGCTGAATCACGCGGCACTCTGCGTCAATGCCACATGCACCAATGCATGGGTTTATGCACTTGCGGTTCACGCATGCTTTCTGTGCTGGGCACTCAGTGTTGACGACGCACTGAGGGTGGCACCTGGGAGGCGAGCCCAGGTAGCCCGGGAGACAGGTGCAGCTGGCCCTCCCATCCACGTCACGGCACTCGGAATACTGGCCACATGGGAAGGAAGCACAGGGGGAGGTGGGGGAGTGTGCTGCAGCTGCGGGGGGAAGTAGAGGCATGCAGTAACAACGTCTACTGCTACAGGAGTAATTAAGTCATGCATATTACAAGTATACTACATCATGCTTTTAAAATGTCATGCAACTAGAGAATTGAGGAAAATGTAAAGTTATTATATAAGATGTGATCAAAGTAGTTAAGGGAAGATACTGAACAAGAGGACAGAACAGGGAAGACTCATACGTGTAGAGAGAGAGCAGGCAAGGTAAGGATCTCCGGAGTAGCCGGGCTTGCAGGAACACTGTGGGCGGTGGTTGATGACCATGCAGGAGGCGCGCCTGCCACACGTCCCGGGGCAGGGGTCCACACACGTCTGGTGCTGACACGATCTGTCTAGTCGGCAGTCCAGGTCCCTCTGGCACTCTGGTCGGCACCCCAGGTAGGGGTTACCAACCAGACCAGGGAGACAGGCGCAGATAGGGAGGCCGGCTGAGATGCGGCACTGGGTGTGAGTGCCACAGGGCCCAGGTGTGCAGGGGTCCGCATCACCCGGCACCGAGGGAGCTGTGGGTACACTTTCTTGTATACGAGCTACAACTAAGGTAAGGTCATGCATATACTACACAGAAAAATATATGACAGAAGAAAGAGAAGGAAGATTTCTTACATGTAACAAGGGGCGGAAGTTGTGGCGCAGGACGGCACCTTATGAAGGGGTCCCCAGTGTATCCTGAGGGGCAGGTGCACACTGTGTGGTGATTCACCACCGTGCAATGGGCCTCAGGGGCACATGTGCCCGGGCAGGGGTTAACGCAGCGCTGCCTGACGCATGCTAGTCGCACCGCACAGTCACTGTGCACCACACACTCTGGCCGGCAACCAAGGTACGGGTTGCCAAAGTAACCAGCGGCACACACGCACACTTCATGGTCTATGGTCACCTGGCAGCGAGCGTTAGTGCCACAGGGGCTGGGTACACAGGGTGTGGGCCTGAGTGGCTTGGGTACAGGGCGTGTGGGGCGCGAGCAGCGAGTGTATGGGTCTCCGAGCAGTCCTGGGTGGCAGCGACACACTGGACTGTGGGCCACGACGACACACTGCGCCCCAGCACCACACACGCCTGGACACGGGTCTGTGCAGTGGTAACCTATGCATGCCAGGTGCGCAGCGCAGTCACTGTTGACGATACACTCTAGGCAGAGTGCAGCCTGCCCCTGGCTGGTGCACACCTCCCAAGGCAGACAGGGGCACGGAGAGCACGGAGAGACCGCCACGGCACCAGCAGCTACACCACACATGAAACATCATGCACCCATATACGTAAACTAGCACAGAATACATGACAAATATATACAGATAATTCTACAGAGGCAAGATAAAATGCATGAGAGAGAGAGAGAGGGGGGGAAGAGGAGACTCACGGGGCAGGAAGCACTGAGAGTACGGGTCTCCCTGCAGGCCTGGTGGGCAGGAACAACGTGGCTGGTGCTGCACCACCTCACACATGGCGTCGTCAGCACAGGTGCCCGGGCACGGGTCCACGCACTTATGCTTGCGACAGCTGCTGTCATAGTGGCAGTCACTGTTGGTAACGCATTCTGGGTAGCAGCCGCTGAGGGGGTCTCCCTGAAGGCCAGGCCGGCAGGTGCAGATGGCAGTGCCTGCCACCACCCGGCACTCGGTGTTGTCCCCACAGGGGTTTCCATGCCCACACGGGGATTTGTCTGCCACTAAGCAGGAGATTACAGTAAGAGTCATGCCAAGGACAGGATAGTTTAAAGTTCACCAAGAGCTACTGTTTGTATACAACTATAGCATGTTAAGAGAATGAAAGGGAAATATAAAACATGCATTTATTATGTAGGATGAAGCTAAGATCATGCAGTGACATGCAGGCATGCTCACATGGGGCAGGAGCAGGGTGGCAGGCAGAGTACGGGTCGCCAGTAAAGGTCTCGGGGCACGAGCACACGGGGCGGTGGTTGAAGACGCTGCAGGTGGCTAGAAGCCCACACCTGCCGGGACACGGGTCCACGCACCTCTGTTTCATGCATGCCAGATCGTTGGTGCACGCGTTGTCGGTGTGGCACT
Organism: Procambarus virginalis; assembly: GCA_020271785.1. NCBI lineage: Eukaryota > Metazoa > Arthropoda > Malacostraca > Decapoda > Cambaridae > Procambarus > Procambarus virginalis. Next base: position 43,833,340 of record WNGS01164858.1, read on the forward strand.
CTGGGGTGCACCTCACGTAAGGGTCACCAAGTAGCGGGGAAGGGCAGGTGCACACTGCACGCCGCCCTTCACTCCGACACAGGGCGTGCACCCCACACGGGCTGGGCCAACACGGGCTGGACACTGGCGGGGGAAGCTGTGCCACTGTGGAGGAGACGCTAATCTCTTAGTTCCCAGTCATCATTCTGGCTCATGGCTGGCACGCACGCACGCACGCACGCACGCACGCACGCACGCACGCACGCACGCACACACACACACACACACACACACACACACACACACACACACACACACATACACACACACTCACATCAGGGATTACATGACACACATTCACAACTTACCTGTGATAGACAGGGACTTGAAGATGCTCAAAATGGACTCCAATACAGACATGAGTTGATTGAGAAAAGGGCGGCGAAGATGTTAGTGGGAACAACTTGACAGAGAAATAATAAGGACTTGTTAGGTTGAGCCCAAGATTCGTTAACAAAAGTGGGAGTGCACTGACCTTCAACACAACTGACGAAGGGGTCGCCGGTGAGGTGTTTGGGGCAGTAGCAGATGGGGTTGTGGTTGACGACTTCACACTGGGCAGCAACCCCACACACTCCTGGGCAGGGGTCCACACACTTTTGCCTGAAGCAGGCCAGGTTCTGTGGGCACTCTGAGTTGATCACACACTGAGGACGACACCTGCAATACATGGCCTTGTTAGTTGTGTTCGAGTGTGAGTGTCTGCGAAGTTACTATAAGGCAAAATATATCAGGCAAATTTACACACGCACACATATGGAGTGCAGTCTCGCAGCTGAGTGGATAGCGCTTGGGAGTCGTAGTCCAGCAAAGGCGAGAGAAAAGGTGTGGTTTGGAGTGTGGGATGTGGTGTTGTGTGGAGAGGGTACTCACGCGGGAGGCCTGCCGAAGTAGCCCTGGAGACAGGTGCACACGGGGAGGGAGTCTTTCTCTTCACACTGGGCGTTGGCTCCACACGGTGAGGGCTGGCAGGGCGGCGCCACGTCTGACGGGGCCGGCACAAGCGCTGAGGGGGAGAGGGGGGGGGGGGAACCAGTGAGTGGCGTGACAACACACATTATCATTACCCATCATGCAAAGGTAATCATGGGTCCATGGTTGTTAAAATAGTCCTTGGCTGTTAAAATGGTCCTTGGTTGTTAAAATGGTCCGTGGCTGTTAAAATGGTCCATGGTTGTTAAAATAGTCCTTGGTTAAAATGGTCCGTGGCTGTTAAAATGGTCCGTGGCTGTGAAAATGGTCCGTGGCTGTTAAAATGATTCGTGGCTGTAAAAATGGTCCGTGGCTGTAAAAATGGTCCGTGGCTGTTAAAATGGTCCGTGGCTGTTAAAATGGTCCGTGGCTGTTAAAATGGTCCATGGCTGTTAAAATGGTCCGTGACTATTAAAATGGTCCGTGGCTGTTAAAATGGTCTGTGGCTGTTAAAATGGTCCGTGGCTGTTAAAATGGTCCGTGACTATTAAAATGGTCCGTGGCTGTTAAAAATGGTCCGTGGTTGTTAAAATGGTCCGTGGCTGTTAAAATGGTCCGTGGCTGTTAAAATGGTCCGTGGCTGTTAAAATGGTCCGTGGCTGTTAAAATGGTCCGTGGCTGTTAAAATGGTCCGTGGCTGTTAAAATGGTCCGTGGCTGTTAAAATGGTCCGTGGTTGTTAAAATGGTCCGTGGCTGTTAAAATGGTCCGTGGCTGTTAAAATGGTCCGTGGCTGTTAAAATGGTCCGTGGTTGTTAAAATGGTCCATGACTATTAAAATGGTCCGTGGCTGTTAAAAATGGTCCGTGGTTGTTAAAATGGTCCATGACTATTAAAATGGTCCGTGGCTGTTAAAAATGGTCCGTGGTTGTTAAAATGGTCCGTGGCTGTTAAAATCTTCCGTGGCTGTTAAAATGGTCCATGGCTGTTAAAATGGTCCGTGGCTGTTAAAATGGTCCGTGGTTGTTAAAATGGTCCGTGGCTGTTAAAATGGTCCGTGGCTGTTAAAATGGTCCGTGGCTGTTAAAATGGTCCGTGGTTGTTAAAATGGTCCATGACTATTAAAATGGTCCGTGGCTGTTAAAATGGTCCGTGGTTGTTAAAATGGTCCATGACTATTAAAATGGTCCGTGGCTGTTAAAAATGGTCCGTGGTTGTTAAAATGGTCCGTGGCTGTTAAAATGGTCCGTGGCTGTTAAAATGGTCCGTGGCTGTTAAAATGGTCCGTGGCTGTTAAAATCTCCGTGGCTGTTAAATGGTCCATGGCTGTTAAAATGGTCCGTGGTTGTTAAAATGGTCCGTGGTTGTTAAAATGGTCCGTGGCTGTTAAAATGGTCCGTGGCTGTTAAAATGGTCCGTGGCTGTTAAAATGGTCCGTGGTTGTTAAAATGGTCCATGACTATTAAAATGGTCCGTGGCTGTTAAAAATGGTCCGTGGTTGTTAAAATGGTCCGTGGCTGTTAAAATCTTCCGTGGCTGTTAAAATGGTCCGTGGTTGTTAAAATGGTCCGTGGTTGTAAAAATGGTCCGTGATAAGTAAAATGGTCCAAGACTGATCATAAAAGGGTCTGTGCTTGCTACAATAATCCGTGGTTATTAAAATGGTCTGAGGTTGATAAAAGGGTCCGAGGTTAATCAAATGGTTGTCGAATGTATTTTGGCTGTGCGTTAGATGAGTAGAAGGCGGGCGAAGGCCCAGGACCCAAGTGGGAGTGGAGCCACCACAGGAGGAAGTTAAAGTGCTTACGTTGTTGAGGGCGGCAGCGGGAGTAGGGGTCGCCCTCGTAGCCCGGGTAGCAGTAGCAGTTAGGCCAGTGCCTGACCACCTGGCAGTCAGCGTTGAGGCCACAGGAGCCGGGGCAAGGGTCCACACACACTTGGTTGACACAGGCCCGGCTCAGGGCACAGTCAGAGTTGACGGTACATTCGGGTCGACAGCCTGTGTATGGGTTGCCGAAGTAGCCCGGGGTACAGGAGCAGGTGATGCGGTGGTCGAGAGTGGTGCACTGTGCGTATTGCCCGCATGGAGACCCAGCGCATGCATCTATGTCCGTTGGTAACTCTACTTCAGGTGGAACTTCAATTAGGCCTAAGAGAGTAACAGAGGTCATCAGCCACACTCCAACAAGCTTAACCTCCGACGCTATATTACACACACATATATAAAGATAATGTTCACTATCTCAAGATTAGAGGTAGGGTAAACCATTATTAAGCTGGGCAGGAGCCTTACTGAGGGTACATCTGTAGAACGGGTCTCCTGTGTAGCCAGCTGGGCAATGGCACATGGGGTTGTGTGCCACGACGTCGCAGAGAGCCTGCAGGCCACAGGTGCCAGCACACGGGTCACGGCACCGTCGGTTGTCGCATGCTTCTGTCATTGGGCACTCTGCATTGGTCATGCATTCATACTTGCATCCTGACTGCGCATTGGGATTGCCGAAGGTTCCCGGGAGGCATTCGCACACTGCGATGTCCCCTTGAGCACGGCACTCTGTGTTAGGGCCGCAGGGGTCTGGCACGCATGGTCTGGTCACGACGTGGGGTGGCAAGGCTTTACGAGTATGCAAGGGAGGAAGAGAACAAGACAAAATGAGACCTGGTGTCTGGATGACATAGTGCGAGAGTTACACTTCGGACGTGACACATTCCGAAGACATCCCACATATTACTTGAATTACTGTATACAATACATGCAAATGTGAGAGCCATTAGCACAAGAGTAGAAGTCAACAATTAGAGAGCCTTGACCAGTCTCGCCACTCCTAGGGTGGGTTCCACCGCACCCTACACTCATCCACAAAGAAATACAATTAAATCATTAGACGATGAGACAATAGATAAATACATAGCCAGAGGCTAAGGGCAAAGTTTGGTGAGGTAAGTTAGGGAGGGTGGCGAGAAGGGCTAGAGGCCGAGAAGGAACGCGGTGAGGAGTCTTACGAGTGATGGGTCGCAGTTGGCAGGCAGTGAAGGGGTCACCCGTGTAGCCTTCCGGGCAGACACACACGGGGCTGTGGCTGATGACAGAGCACAGGGCGTCGTGACCACATGTACCCGGACAAGGGTCACGGCATTTCTGGCTAATGCACGCCAGGGTCAAAGGACAATCACTGCTCACTACACAGTCCGGGCGACACTGCGTGTATGGGTTACCTCTGTAGCCTGGGAGGCAGGTGCAGAGCGTTGTGGTGGCCGTGGGGGTGCATCGAGCATTCTCCCCACAGGGGTTGGGCTGGCAGGGGATCGGGACAGGCGGGGCTGCACCAATGGAGGCAACAGTTTGTAGTGTAACATGAGTACAAAAGCATTATAAAATTATAAATATAAACGAACATGACCTGTATTGACAACCTAAGTGCTGTGATACATTTAGGAGTAAGGTCAAGGGAGACTTACCAGGTGTGACTGGGGTTGGGTGGCACAACGTGAAGGGGTCACCGCTGTAGCCATCAGGGCAGGCGCAGATGGGGTTGTGGTTGAGCACCTTGCAGACAGCATCCACCCCACAGGAACCGGCACACGGGTCAACACAACGCTGGTTGAGGCATGCTCGAGTGCTCACGCAGTGGGCGTTGACCACACACTCAGGCGTGCACCCTAGTTCAGGCTGACCGTAGTACCCACTGAGACACACGCAAGATCCCACACCATCCAAAACTTGACACTGGGCATTGGCACCACAAGAAGGTGTGCACAGTGCTACTGGTGGTGGTGCAGGGGGCTGTGGCTCTTTAGGCACTAAAGCATATAAACTCAGCATCAATATACATAGCTAAACATAGAAATTCATTTGAAAACGTTCAGTATTCATACTCAAAAATTAAAATTATTTTATATAACAAATAATTTTGTGAAAGTTATTCAAGACATGGAACATGGGGGTTAAACAGGAGCAGCCGGGGCATAAAAGCGAGACAGGGAGATGACGAGGTAAACAACAGCTAAACAGAAGGATGAAGAGGAGAGATAATGAGGATTATGAGAAGTATGAGAGTAAGAAGGACTAGGAGTATGATTGAGAATAATTAAGTGGAGAGGCTTTACCCTTCTCGAAGCACTGGCTGAAGGGGTCTCCGGTGAGTTCATCCGGACACCTACAGATTGGGTTGTGGGCCACCACGCTACACAGAGCACCGATGCCACATGACCCTTGGCACGGGTCAACGCACTTTAAATTGAAGCAAGCCTGATTCATGGCGCAGTCAGAGTTAATGGTACACTCTGGTCGACAAGGAGAGCCGAAAAACCCTGGGAGGCAGGAACACACGTGCTGGGTGTTGTCAGGTGTGGGCCGGCACTCAGAGTTCGGCCCGCATGGATTGGGCTCACATGGTGTCACTTTAGGAGTTGGTGGCAATGCTGTAGCAGATAAAAATAGTATTATGTGAATACTATGTCACTCCTCAGTCCTGCATATGTGTTGTTACAGCGCTAAGGCTATACCCTGATATTATGTTACAGCTTACTGACGTAATGAAAACAATGTGTAGCTACTTCATCAATTTACTGAGAATCTCCTGTACTGAAAGTTAGTACCTGGAATCATCAAGCAGTTACACATCTACTTACCAACTTGTACATCTTGTCTCAATCTTTGGCCGCAGCTTTGTTTATACCAATTAAACAGTTATGAACTTCGAAACATTAGGAGCCTGTTTTATAATAACAATAACATTTGATTGGGAAGTTTTGATGGTCGTAAATTGTTTAATAAATATAAATAAAGTCGCTAAAGATTGAGAAATGATGTACAGGTTCGTCAATAGATGCGTAACTGCCTGGTAAATCCTGGCCCTGGCTACTGGTATTCACACATCTTGACATTCTAGGACTTGGCACTTACACCATTGTGTTTGAAGGTAAATAGTGATCATATATATCTATATTATGTTTATGTGTAGAAGACTGTTTAGGGACCGGAATGTGTTTGTATCAAGCTGGACATATAAAATAAATGTGCAAGATTAACTCATGTAGCAACATTATAAGTTGACCACCCCCTCCCCCCTATCCTTTCACTGAGATTCCACACTTACGTTTCGTAACACAGAGTCTGAAGGGGTCGCCAGTGAGTTGGCTGGGACAATAGCAGATGGGGTTGTGGTGGACTACGTCACAGAGGGCATTGGTACCACACAGCCCGGGGCATGGATCACCACACTTTTGATCGATGCACGACTTGTCGTCGTCGCAGTCAGCATTACTAACGCATTCAGGTTGGCAGTGGACTTTAGGGTCGCCGATGTAATCGCCAATGCAAGAGCAGATGGGCTGAGTGCCATCCACACGGCACTCGGTGTTGAGACCACATGGAGAGGGCACACACGGGGTCACTGGTGGTTTCGGCGTGACCACATCCTTTGGTGGGATAGGCTCGGTAACTACTTCACAGCGTGTGTAAGGGTTACCTTTGAACCCAGAAGGACAGAAGCACACCGGACGGTGAGAATTGACTTCACAGAGCGAGTTAATACCACAGGCACTAGGGCAAGGATCGATACAGCGAGTGTTGACACAAGCCAGATTGTGACTGCAGTCGTCGTTTACGGTACATTCAGGTTTGCAGCCAGTTTCAGAATCAGCCTCCCCAAAGAAGCCCGGGGAGCAAGAGCACACTGGGTAGTTGTTGGCTCCGATGGAGCATTGGGCGTTGGGACCACAAGGGTTGCGCTCACAGGGGTTGCCAGGCTTTGACCGGCAATGCAGCTGTGGGTCTCCTTCATAGCCCTCTAGACACCTACACAGAAGATTTTCTCCACGGGTGTAGCACTCGGCATTCTTCCCACAGATGCCGGGACCACATGAGGGAGGTGGCGCTAGTGGGAGAATGGATTGTTATATTAATGTCATCATCCACAGCATCCAAGGAAAAATATTCAAACAAGTAAGAGCAAACATTAACAGAAATGTATTAACTTAGTGTCTGACCTCTGCAACCGGTGAATGGATCGCCAATGAGCCCAGGACGGCAGAAACAGTAGGGGCTCCTGTTGGAGTCACAGAGAGCTCCAGTGCCGCATGGGGAGGGCACGCACGGATTGATGGGAGGTTCACATCCTCGGATAGTGTTGGGTTTGCCGACGTAACCTGGGCGACACGTACACCGATGGAAACCATTCACCACGTTGCAGTCGGTGTTGGGTCCGCAGGGGGAGGGTTGGCAGGGGTTAGCTGGGGGGCTGCACGGCTCACTGGGCGGGTTACCCACAAATTCCGGAAGGCAGAAGCAGACGGGAACACCGCTCACTATCCGACATCCGGAGTTAGGTCCGCACTGGTTGGGCTCACAGTCATCGCCCTCGGGAACTGTCGGGTTAATGTATACACTTATAAGACAAGAAAATATAAAAGGCAGAGATGTATTTTTTCTTCAGCTTGTCAATGTAGCTGAGCATCTGAATCCAAAATATATTAAATGGTTTAATTATTATAACAGTGGAGGCAAAGGATTGGAGGAACTAAAACTCACTGCACTTCTCGAAAGGGTTGCCAGTGGTGCCTCTGGGACAGAGACAGATGGGGTTGCCGTCGTCTAGCTCACAGAGAGCTCCTTCACCACAGGGGTCAGTATCACAGGGATTGATAGGCACCTGGCAGCTCCTGAGCGGGTCCCCAAGGTAGCCAGAGGGACAGCGACAGGTAGCTCGGTGACTGGCCACCTCACAGATGGCATTGCGGCCGCAGCGACATGGATCTTGGCACTGGTTGTTGATGCAGGCCTGGGTGGGTGGGCACTCGCTGTTGTCTCGGCAACCCACAACTGTGAAGAGCACAAACACGCCATCAATATCACTTAGTTTCCCCTGTAATTGATGCAGCTGAGTAACATGTGACAAAACGGAAAAACCACTTGGGGGTTTGACGGTCACTATCACGTCTTCGTCTTTGGTCTACGGATTCAAAAGTGTACACATTTATTTGGATTTATACAGTATCCGGAAGTGTTGTCTGTGACTCCTGAAGTTGGTCGTGGCCGTGACTCAGGAAGTGAGTCATGTATTTAACCCATGCTATGCGAAAGGAATCAACATTTAGACATTAATGTGTCAAAAGATAAACAATAAATAACTTTAAATGAGAATAATAGGTTAAACCAAGCAACAATCTAGAGAAACACCAACAAGAAACTAAAAATCAATAAAGATGAGGTTTTGCCTGCTTCAAGGCTTTATAAATTCTAAGTTTGACAAAGCCCTTGCCTGTAAAACTCCATTTTGAATAAAGTCTACTCAAAATTTTGTGTTTCTCTACACAATGAGATGATCGTTGGTGATCATATAAGGACTCACGTATGGAACACTCGATGCTGGGGTTGCCACTGTAGCCGGGAGGGCACCGGCACTCCGCCTTGTGGGCGACGGCTTGGCAAGTAGCAGATGGGGCACACGCCCCGGCCAGGCACGGGTCAATACACTTGCGACTGAGGCGGTCACAAGCCTTGTTAGAGGGACAGTCTTGGTTGTACTGGCAGCCGGGTGCTACGGTGCTCACTGCGTAGTGGAAGAAACAATAAACAAAGTTCAAATCAGAGTCAAATTATTAGATAATGACATCTGTTGACAGGCATTCGTTTTGGAACGGAGGTTGAGGGGAGCTTAGGGACGACGGGCGGCGGCAGGAGAGCAGAAAGCTGCACCTCCTCTGTCCTCTCTCCTTCGCAAAGAAACATTTTTCGGCGGGAAAGTCATGAGCGGCTGAAGACAATAGTAGACAGATACTGAAGTCTGGTGATGTAAGGCGACGCCGCATGTTGGAGCATGAACTCCTAGGGAAGTGTTGGAGCATGACTCGCTGAGGGAGTGTTGGAGCATGACTCACTGAGGGAGTGTTGGAGCATGACTCACTGAGGGAGTGTTGGAGCATGACTCACTGAGGGAGTGTTGGAGCATGACTCACTGAGGGAGTGTTGGAGCATGACTCACTGAGGGAGTGTTGGAGCATGACTCACTGAGGGAGTGTTGGAGCATGACTCGCTGAGGGAGTGTTGGAGCATGACTCACTGAGGGAGTGTTGGAGCATGACTCACTGAGGGAGTGTTGGAGCATGACTCACTGAGGGAGTGTTGGAGCATGAACCCCTAGGGAAGTGTTGGAGCATGACTCTCTGAGGGAGTGTTGGAGCATGACTCGCTGAGGGAGTGTTGGAGCATGACTCACTGAGGGAGTGTTGGAGCAAGACTCACTGAGGGAGTGTTGGAGCATGACTCACTGAGGGAGTGTTGGAGCATGACTCACTGAGGGAGTGTTGGAGCATGACTCACTGAGGGAGTGTTGGAGCATGACTCGCTGAGGGAGTGTTGGAGCATGACTCACTGAGGGAGTGTTGGAGCATGACTCACTGAGGGAGTGTTGGAGCATGACTCACTGAGGGAGTGTTGGAGCATGAACCCCTAGGGAAGTGTTGGAGCATGACTCTCTGAGGGAGTGTTGGAGCATGACTCGCTGAGGGAGTGTTGGAGCATGACTCACTGAGGGAGTGTTGGAGCAAGACTCACTGAGGGAGTGTTGGAGCATGACTCACTGAGGGAGTGTTGGAGCATGACTCACTGAGGGAGTGTTGGAGCATGAACCCCTAGGGAAGTGTTAGAGCATGACTCTCTGAGGGAGTGTTGGAGCATGACTCACTGAGGAAGTGTTGGAGCATGACTCACTGAGAGAGTGTTGGAGCATGACTCACTGAGGGAATGTTGGAGCATGACTCACTGAGGGAGTGTTGGAGCATGACTCACTGAGGGAGTGTTGGAGCATGACTCACTGAGGGAGTGTTGGAGCATGACTCGCTGAGGGAGTGTTGGAGCATGACTCACTGAGGGAGCATGGCATGATATCAACCAGGTATCAACCAGGAGGGAGTGTTGGAGCATGACTCACTGAGGGAGTGTTGGAGCATGACTCACTGAGGGAGTGTTGGAGCATGACTCACTGAGGGAGTGTTGGAGCATGACTCACTGAAGGAGTGTTGGAGCATGAATCACTGAGGGAGTGTTGGAGCATGACTCGCTGAGGGAGTGTTGGAGCATGACTCGCTGAGGGAGTGTTGGAGCATGACTCGCTGAGGGAGTGTTGGAGCATGACTCGCTGAGGGAGTGTTGGAGCATGACTCCCTGAGGGAGTGTTGGAGCATGACTCACTGAGGGAGTGTTGGAGCATGACTCACTGAGGGAGTGTTGGAGCATGACTCACTGAGGGAGTTTTGGAGCATGACTCACTGAGGGACTGTTGGAGCATGACTCACTGAGGGACTGTTGGAGCATGACTCACTGAGGGAAGCCTGGTGAGTATGAGGTGTGACCCATGAGACAGCCTGGTGCATGAGATGAGTCTCCCTCACCAAGCTGTGACTGCCTCATCACAACTCATACCTACAATGCTTATATTGGCCCTTGCTGAGCTTTAGAATATATTACAGATGTGTGAAGTTAGTTAGGAAATAATGTGAGAGCAGCTGAATAAATTATTTTTGTGAGCTGAATCACCATCCAGTGATGAGGCAAGAGTCATGCAGTGCCGAGGTTGTTAGCATCAAGGTTATGAGAAGTGTGTGAGGCACCATCCATGAGGGCCACTCACACCAGGGAGGTCAGTCAAGGTCCATGCATGAGGGCCACTCACACCAGGGAGGTCAGTCAGGGTCCATGCATGAGGGCCACTCACACCAGGGAGGTCAGTCATGGTCCATGCATGAGGGCCACTCACACCAGGGAGGTAAGTCAAGGGTCCATGCATGAGGCCACTCACACCAGGAAGGTAAGTCAAGGGTCCATGCATGAGGCCACTCACCCCAGGAAGGTGAGTCAAGGGTCCATGCATGAGGGCCACTCACACCAGGAAGGTAAGTCAAGGGTCCATGCATGAGGCCACTCACACCAGGAAGGTGAGTCAAGGGTCCATGCATGAGGGCCACTCACACCAGGAAGGTGAGTCAGGGTCCATGCATGTGGCCACTCACACCAGGAAGGTCAGTCAAGGGGTCATGCATGAGGTGAGAGCGGGCATGCCCCAGGAGGACGGAGGGAGAGAGAGAGACGTCTTAGCACTGAGGGTTACCTGGGGTACACAGGTCACGAGGGTCACCCTCGTACCCGTCCGGGCACTGGCAGATGGAGCGGTGGTTGATGACACGGCAGCGGGCACTCAGGCCGCAGGGGGGAGGCACTGTGGTGCAGGGGTCACGGCACTCCCCGGACACGCACGCCTCCCTCGCGTGGCATTCGATGTCGGTCAAGCAGAAGCCGGGTACTGAGGGGGTGTCAGAGTCAGGGGTGGCAGGGGTGATGAGTCAGGGGTGGCAGGGGTGATGAGTCAGGAAGGAACAAGGGGCAGCTGGCACGCCCCAGCTACACTACCGGGGTGATGAATGACAGAAACAACAAGTACATCTATCTACTATCTTCATGAGTATGAGCAGCATGCAACAGAGAGAGCAAGAGTGTTGGGTCTTACTTGGGTCACAAGCAATTCGTGGGTTTCCTGTGAACCCAACAGAACAACGGCAAATGGTAGTGGCAGCCTCTGCCTGGCAGAGCGCCCCACGTCCACAGTCCTGGCAGGGGTCCACGCACTTGCCGCCACGGCAGACACTGCCCAGGGGACACTGAGTGTCGCCCTCGCAGCTGCTCCTGACGCATCCGACATTTGGGTCTCCGGTGTGGCCTGGGGGACACAGGCAGACGGGGCGGTGTTGGTGGACCTGGCAGAGGGCCCCCTGTGGGCAGGGGGCCCCCGTACACGGGTCACCACACACACGATCCATGCATGCCTTGTCTGGCGGGCAATCGGAGTTATAGCCACATGTGGGGAGCGTGGAGCAGCCCTGGAGGGGTACTCCAGTGGTGCCTGCGGGACAGAGGCAGGTGGCTGCGTGGAGCAGGGGACGACAGGTGGCTGTGGCAGGACACGGGTTGTTGGCACCCCGGCAAGGGTTCACGCACTGACCACTGTAGCATTCCTCGCTCAGCGCACAGTCGTCAGATGTAAGGCAGCCAACTGTCAGTCAATGAGGCGGTCAGTCAGGTGAAGAGGCACATGTTAGTACGTCAGTCTAATTAAGAGAAACATTAAGAGAGAGGAACAATGCACCGACTATATCCTTAACTCCCTATCATCAATGACAGCAACAACTTGTTAATGATATGTGATTGTAAACTAATGACATCATCTATGGAAGTGGTAAATATTGTGACATATTAATACTTGCTCTGTAGGCTGAGTTACAGTGTGCTGGGCACCNTTTATAGTTAATGTGTGAATATATAACATGGAAGCATACCACCCAAACTCCGTTATCAAGCTAATATGGTCCAAAATACTGGGAAAGAGCAGCCATACGGTTAGCGAGCGAGGACTCGATGTAAAGATGAAAGCAAGAGGTGCAGAAGCACTTGGGCGAGTACAGTACAGACAAGCACATATTACAGGTTTATATATAAGCTCCAGGGAATATCATTCCCGCACACATCATTATCTGCAGGCTTTGTTATCACCTCTCTACGCCACCACACCTCACCGTCTGCCTCCATGACGCACTAAGGATATCAGGGAGAGGTGTCTGACGCAGCAGTCGTCAGGGACGTGTCAGTGGCAGCATGGTGACCTTGTGCGTGACGCAGCCTCCTATGGCAGGAGGTGCGTCAGTGGCAGCATGGTGACCAGGTGCGTGACGCAGCCTCCTATGGCAGGGGGTACGTCAGTAGCAGCATGGTGACCGTGTGTGACGCAGAGAGGCACCGTGCGTTTAGCAGCTCCCTAATGACCACAAACATTCCCCACCTAAGACGCTCCATCAACACCACTCACAGTTTTCAAGAAAAAAGATCACCAAAGGTATTTTCTTTCTGGAGAAAGCTGGAGAAGGTCGAGATGCGACGCGGGTGTGTGGCTGGCATTCTGGAAGCTGGAGGGACAGCATTCTCCAAGACACTGGTAAACTCATGCATCCAACAGCGTAAACCCAAGAAGCTCAACAGTTTACATTCTGGTAACATCACAAAGCCCCATCAACCAGTCACAAGCTACATAACTAACACCGCCAACAGTCACACTGAAGCTTGACTCAAGTATCGTCCACTTTATAACAGAATCTTAATTGATTATTGTAGAATTATTCAGTTCTAGTGGAGTTGATGGAGCCCCCGGAAGGGATGGGGGGGGGGGGGGGTTCACTCAACTCTACTATGACTGAATAATTCACACTTGGATCCGTTGGCGGTGTTAGCGATGGTGTTTGTGGGTGGTAGGGTGTGAGTGTGTGACGTGGCGAGTCTCATACTTACCCCATGTTGTGGTTGTTGTGGTGGTGGTGGTTAGTGTGGTGCTCATGCTGCACTACAGTCAAGCATCCGGCCTCATGCACCACATTCCTCTTGCCTGTAGCAGCCACCTCAAGCCTCGTTCCTCTTGCACGGGGCCTTCCTCTAATCTACTCGTTAGGTTAATTCAGCAAGCGGTAGGGTGCCAGTGTCTGGCCCTAGGTTGACACTGTCCGTCCCCAGGAGGAGGGTGGGGACACTGTCCGGCCCCAGGAGGAGGGTGGGACACTGTCCGGCCCCAGGGGGAAGGGTGGGACACTGTCCGGCCCCAGGAGGAGGGTGGGGACACTGTCTGGCCCCAGGGCGGGAGGGTGGGGACACTGTCCGGCCCCAGGAGGAGGGTGGGGACACTGTCTGGCCCCAGGGCGGGAGGGTGGGGACACTGTCCAGCCCCAGGGGTGAGGGAGGGACGTGGGGCCTACATCAGGAAGTTAGTACGGAGAGAAGCGAGTTAACCAGCAGGCCGACCCACATGCCACAATACGGCAGTTAGCGAGCACCATCAGCAGGGGGGGGGGGGAGAGGTAACGGAGGGTGAAGGGAGGCAGGAATGATGGGGTAATGCTGCTGGGACAGATGCCAAACATGTCTCCTTCAGCATATCTGGTGGCACCTCACCTGGCACCACAGACAGGGCCCAGTCTCGTACCACAGACTGTGGGAGGGACCACAGACAAGGGTCCAGTCTCGTACCACAGACTGTGGAAGGGACCACTGTCAGGGAGCGCAGTTCACATACCAACGACCTGCTCATGGAGCACTTTCAGCATCCGAGGACAGGGCAGCTACACTGGCAGCATGCCGGGCCCCTGGCAGCATGCCGGGCCCCTGGCAGCATACCCGGTCCTTGGAGAGCACATACCCCAGGGGTGAGTAGAGGTGAAGCGTGAGGGAGGAGGTGGAGGGGGAAGGGTGAGGGAGAGACGTACCTGGGAGGCAGGTGAGGGAGTCTTGGTCGCACACGTCGCCCTCAGAGCACGGCGGGTCACAGCTCACCACTTCTGACAGCGCTGCCGGCGAAAACACTCAAGTCACTCACTGATCCCTCATATCTCGTGCATCCGTACCTCACTCACACTTACTGCCTACTCTTACTCATTACTCACTCTTTGTTACTCTCTCCATAATTCATACTCCATAACACCATAATTCAAACACTTATAATTTCTTACAAGTAAAAACTTAAGAAGTATAACTTAGGAACTTACAAGGTTGGAGGAGGAGGAGAGCCAGCGGCCAGGAACAAGCACAGACGGAAGAGAAAAATTGTTACATGAGAACACTGTTAAGGAAACATTAAGCTCAAACTACTCCCAACCATAACGCTATATTGGCCAAGCTAAATGGTTCAAGGTTAGTCCATAATGGTCACACACATATATATATATATATATATATATATATATATATATATATATATATATATATATATATATAATCATGAAACTATTATGGAAAAAAGGGTAAAATCCCCCAAATCAGCTGAAAATGCTAACTACACCTGGTTAAAAGTATAATTGAAAATGTTAATTGTCATTCAGTGAAGGGATCCTTGAGAAGCACGACTCGAGAAGACGGTACAATCTACGCAACACAAACATTCGCGGTTACAATTACCTCTTAAAAACAATCTATATACTTTAGAAATGTAAATACCAGAATAAAATGGCAAAACAATGAAATAAGAATCAATTTGAAAACTGGAAAAATAAAGCAGAACATGCAGGTAGAAAACATATGATGGTTGAAAAATAATTAAATTATTATTAAGTTCCTGAAGGGACAATTGTAGAAATGGCTGGAGATTTGCCTCTTGATAACATCATGATGCTACATTTAGTAACTGTTGTGTGACCTCATGCAATGTGTTGCAACATTACTGTGAGGAGACACAGGTGGACAGGTGATCTCACACACACACACACACACACACACACACACACACACACACACACACACACACACACACACACACACACACACACACACACACACACACACAGGTGGACAGGTGATCTCTCACACACACACACACACACACACACACACACACACACACACACACACACACACACACACACACACACACAGGTGGACAGGTGGACAGGTGATCTCTCTCTCTCACACACATACACAGGTGGACAGGTGATCACATACACACAGGTGGACAGGTGATCACACACACACAGGTGGACAGGAGATCACACACACACAGGTGATCACACACACACAGGTGGACAGGTGATCACACACACACACAGGTGGACAGGAGATCACACACACACAGGTGGACAGGAGATCACACACACACAGGTGATCACACAGACATATGAACACATAAACAGAAGACAGGTGTTTAACAAAAAGTGACAATGCCACGAGGCTGAAGCGTAGAGGAAGAAGTTGGCGTGAGGAAGCACCCTGAGGGCAGACTCCCGCAACATGCTGACACACACACACACACGGAGGACTCACGTGGCTTGCAGGTACACCCGTCACAGGAGAAGCCGGAGGCGCAGTCCTCGCTACTGTGGCAGGTACACGCTAAGACCAAGGAAATAATCACAGAGGTTAGAGGAAATATTCATAATCTCTCTCTCTCTCTCTCGCTTCATCTAGTTACTGATACACTCACAGATGTAAGATTTGTATCTATGCAAGTTTCCTAAGCACTCCCCTTGCCTGTCGCACTACATCTGTCAATCACACCTACGTTAAAACACTTGAAAGAGTGTATCAGGAACATTCATTTAGTTTCAAATGTTAATCATGGAATGCTAGGCTTTGCAATATTAGACACAAGATCTATAATAAGCTCAATGTCCAAACTCCGCTTCAGCCAAATTTAAACTATTTACCAAAGATGTAGGGGAGGTGATTAAACCAGGAGACAATTATTATCTTAGCGAAAACTTATATTTAAACCCTTAATGAGTTTTTATACTTGTAAAACAAAAACTTAATGGGGAACGGAAAGAAAGGAAGACTTTTGCAATCTCAAATGTTATCAAGACATAATATGACTCAAACACGTAAGAACATAACATCCTTCGGTTGTAAATCTAAACACAACGCTCTGAACGCTACATAATGTCTCTAATTTATTTTCGACTTGAACGTCTACCAACTTCAGTTGGGCCAGCCAGGCCTGGTGCTAGGCTCCTCTATGGTTAGTTCTAGGGCTCAGTACTATGCTTAGTTCAATGGCTTAGTACTACACTTAGTTCTATAGCTCAGTACTACACTTAGCTCTATAGCTCAGTACTACACTTAGCTCTGTAGCTCAGTACTACACTTAGTTCTATAGCTCAGTACTACACTTAGTTCTATAGCTCAGTACTATACTTAGCTCTATAGCTCAGTACTATACTTAGTTCTATAGCTCAGTACTACACTTAGTTCTATAGCTCAGTACTATACTTAGCTCTATAGCTCAGTACTATACTTAGCTCTATAGCTCAGTACTACACTTAGTTCTATAGCTCAGTACTACACTTAGTTCTATAGCTCAGTACTACACTTAGTTCTATAGCTCAGTACTATACTTAGCTCTATAGCTCAGTACTACACTTAGTTCTATAGCTCAGTACTACACTTAGCTCTATAGCTCAGTACTACACTTAGCTCTATAGCTCAGTACTACACTTAGCTCTATAGCTCAGTACTACACTTAGTTCTATAGCTCAGTACTATACTTAGCTCTATAGCTCAGTACTATACTTAGCTCTATAGCTCAGTACTACACTTAGTTTCTTGGCTCAGTACTACACTTAGTTTCTTGGCTCAGTACTACACTTAGTTTCTTGGCTCAGTACTACACTTAGTTTCTTGGCTCAGTACTATGCTCAGTTCCATGCCCCGGAACGCTTGGTTCCATAGCTTAGTACTACGGTTAGTTCCATGGCTCGATCAGTACTACGCTAAGTATTTTGCTCAATACTCATGGCTCAGTAATACTTTTAGTTATTTTGCTCAATACTGTGTTCAGTTCTACGGCTTGGTATTACGCACTGTTCCTTGGCTCAGCACTACGCCCACTAAATCTGGCCTATCAAACCTCCACTAAAACTGTTTATGTTCTTGGCTTACGGGTTGGTGAGCGAGGTGGTGGCGACCCCCAGAGTGACCTGCCTGGCCCGGTTTATGTTCTTGGTTTACGAGGTTGGTGGCGACCCCCGAGTGACCTGCCTGGCCCGGTTTATGTTCTTGGTTTACGAGGTTGGTGGCGACCCCCAGAGTGACCTGCCTTGCCCGGTTTATGTTCTTGGTTTACGAGGTTGTGGCGACCCCCAGAGTGACCTGCCTGGCCCGGTTTATGTTCTTGGTTTACGAGGTTGGTGGCGACCCCCAGAGTGACCTGCCTGGCCCGGTTTATGTTCTTGGTTTACGAGGTTGGTGGCGACCCCCAGAGTGACCTGCCTGGCCCGGTTTATGTTCTTGGTTTACGAGGTTGGTGGCGACCCCCAGAGTGACCTGCCTGGCCCGGTTTATGTTCTTGGCTTACGAGGTTGGTGAGCGAGGTGGTGGTGACCCCCGAGTGACCTGCCTGGCCCGGGGCCTATACTGCGTGTTGAGTACCTTACTTGTTCGTGTTCTATTTTGAGTTAATAATTTTAACACCCTATTAATATCCCCTCGTTGTGTTCAGTCATCCACTTGTACACCTCTATCGCGTCACTCCTAATTCTTCGCCTTTCTAGATAATGTAAATTAAGCTTTGTCAATCTTTCTTCATATGACAGGTTTCTGATTTGCTGGATTAACTTAGTCATTCTACGCTGGACGCGTTCTAGTGAATTTATATTCATTCTATTGTATGGCAACTAAAACTGAACTGCATAATCTAAATGGGGCCTAACAAGAGCAAGATATAGGTGAAGAATAACACCAGGTGTCTTGTTACTAACGCTTAGATAAATAAATCCCAGTGTCCCATTTGCCTTATTGCAAACATTTATGCTTTGTTTTTTGGTTTTAAATTCTTACCAATCATAACTCCCGGATCTCTTTCGCACTCCGACTTCGCAATCTCAACGCTACCTAGCTCGTATCTTGTAACTTTATCATCATTACCTCGCCTCAAAGCCTTACATTTGTCAGCATTAAACTGCATTTGACAATCTTTTGACCATTTCAAAACCCTATTTAGATCGACTTGAATTGATAGTGAGTTTTTTCGTGTTTATCACCCTCTCGATTTTCGTATCATCGGCAAATGTGCAAATATTGCTGCTCAAACCTGAATCTAATTCATATACATATATATTATGAATAACAGAGGTCCCAGGACAGAGCCTTGAGGCACTCCACTTACAAAATTTTCCCAGTAATTAAACTCCATTTATACTAACTCTTGTTTCCTTTGGTATAGCCTTTTAGCCTCTATCTTTTTAATCAATCTTTATTTTGGCATTATTTTGGATTTGGGAGAGACTTGGGTGGATGCTGGTTCGGTGGCAGGGTTGTTGATTTGTGGAAGCGGTTGCTGCATGTACAGGTGGGGTCCCTTGGTTGTTTCATGCGTGGGTTGGACATGTGAGTGAGATTGGGTTGATGGGGATGGGAGCTGCCTCGTGTGCGTCAATCGGCCTTCTGCAGTTACCTTTATTCTTATGTTCTTATGTATCAAAAGCTTTGCTAAAGTCAAGGTACACAACATCACAAACCTTACCACTATCAACTGCCTCAACTATGCTGGAATAAAATGATAGCAAATTTGTTAAACATGAACTGTCATTTGTAAAACCATGTTGTGAATCATTTATTAATCTCTGTTTCTCAAAATGAAGACAAATGGTATTTGCAATTATCGATTCAAGCATCTTTCCCACAATAGACGTTAAGCTAATTAGCCGATAGTTTGACGCAAGTGATCTATTTACTTTCTTGAAAATTGGCACCATATTAGCAATCTTCCACGACTCTGGCACTCTGCCTGACTCTAATGATTTATTAAATATGGTAGACAATGGCTCGCAAAGCTCCTCTTTGCATTCCTTAAGCACCCTGGCAAACACTTCGTCCGGCTCTGGGGATTTGTTTGGCTTGAGTTTCTCTATTTGTTTAATAAAATCCTCCTTAGTAACTGCTAAACTAGTCAACCTGTCCTCGTCCCCACCCACATAGACTTGTTCGGCTGAAGACATAGTGTTAAGTTCCTCTTTGGTAAATACAGAGATAAAATATATATTAAAAACAATATTCATCTCTTCTTCATTATCAGTTATCTGACCTGTCTCACGTTTTAATGGACCTATCATTTCCCTAATTTTTGTTCGATATAACTGAAAAAAACACCTTCTGATTTGTCTTTGCCTGCCCTGCTATACGAACTTTATAGTTTTTTGCCCTCCTTATCTCTCTTTTTTTAACATTTCTAACCCGTTGGACGAATTCTTGTTCTAAACTGACTTCCCCATTCTTAATCCTTTTGTTCCACGCTCTCTTTCTACCTACAAGGTTCTTCAGATCCTTTGTTATCCATTTCGAGTCATTATTATTCAATCTATTCAATTTGTATGGTATACTGCGTTCCTGTGCTTTGCTTAGAATATTTTTAAATAAATTATATTTGAATCCACATCTAAATTCCTCCTTACGTCACCCGCTGGGTTCACGTCTCGCTCCAAGACTGCCCCCCCCCCCCGTGCAGACTTTCCAATCTATTTCACCCAAAAAAATTCTTAGACCATTAAAATCAGCTTTTCTGAATTCTGGCACTTTTAACAGAATTTCCTCCTACAAATCAATTCCATTCTATGCTACATCTGATTTCTTTGTGATCACTGTTCCCTACCTTACTCCCTATTTCGATGTCCTTAATTTGTCTCCGTGTTTATTAACACAATCTAAAATAATATTTTCCCGCGTTGGTTCTTTAATGTGTCTCTTAAGGAAGGATTCCTCTATTAATTCTAGAAAATCTTCTGCTTCGTTATTTCTTATTCTGTTAAGTCAGTTTATTCCACTAAAATAAGTCACCCATGACAAATACTGTTTGACCTAGATGCTTTAGAGTCAAGATATTTCATCTCGTAGAAGCTTTAACTCCATTCTCTCTAAGTTTGGAGGTCTGTATATAACTCCTATTATAAGTTTTTTTTAGCCTTTTCGTCTAATTCTAACCAAATAGTTTGTGTGTGACACAGTTTTGATTCCCTCTTTGAGACATTTCAAATTTTCTCTAACATATATGGCTACTCCCTCTCCTCGTCTAATATATCTGTATGAAATAGTTTAAATCCGTTTATTTGATATTCAGCTAATAGTTTTTTTTCTATATTTATCCATGTTTCTGTAAGTGCAATAATATCTATTGTTTCTGTGCAGACAAGAGCATTTAAATAGTTTATTTTGTTTCTTAGACTCCTACTGTTTGTGTAATATACCTTAAGTGTATTGCTAGTTTGAGGCCCCTTATTCTTGTCCCTGTTTCTTTTACCAATTCATTTCTCTCACCAACTCGTGTTTGTAATGCCTTCTTTCCCCGTATCACTATTTACTAAGAGTTTAAACCCAAACCAACCCCACCAACCACAGGTTCCAATGAGGTGGCAGCAGCAAGAACCCCAGCCCTGGATAGATGCACCCCATCCCGAGCACACATGTCATTTCTTCCATAGACGTGTTCTCAGTTATCAATGAATGATATTGCATTTGATTTGCAATATTTGTCCAGTCGGCAATTAACACCAAGTGCCCTCGGCAACCATTCATTTCCCTTTAGATTTAGGAAAGACCTGGGTAAATACTGGTTCGGTAACAGGGTTGTTGATTTGTAGAACCAATTACCGCGTAATATAATAGAAGTAGGATCCGTTGATTGTTTCAAGCGTAGGTTAGACATATATGAATGAACTTGGGTGGTTATAAATAGGAGCTGCCTCGTATGGGCCAATAGGCCTTCTGCACTTACCTTAATTCTTGTGTTCTCATAACGAGTTATTTAATTGTTAGTAGAGTCTCCCTTACGTGCAGGCGAGTCATCTTGTAGGCGGTTCAGGGACCCGAGTAGTCCCGCATACTCAACACGTAGTGAAAGTAGCATTAGTAGAGAGCGAGCGTATGGTTGGCTTTCATACTCGCGGTGAGACAAACTTTCATGAAATCCTTACTAATGACAGGAGGGGGGGGAGACAGGGGGGATGTGGGTCATGTTGGGGGGGGGTGGAAGAAAGAAAACGGAGTAGAAGGGGAAGGGGAGGGACGCAGGTAAACATTATACAGGTGTGTATGTGTCGTGTAGAGGTGAGGGGTCCTGCTGGTCACCGTGGCAGGTGTGTCTGTACGTTTACAGGAGAGTACTTTCTTGGCCCAGTATTCTTGCCATACTGTAGCGCAGGGTCTACCTATAGTGCCATTTCATGTGATGATAACTATTCCTCTAGCAACATACTGGTTTGTCCTGGAGTTGGCCAGCTGTTGTGGGCTGCATCCTGGTTAAGGTGAATAGCTGAAGGATCTCGATAAGCCTAATTATGGGCTTCCCAAAATGCAGAGACCTGTCGCTACCACAGTTGGAGTGTACAGGAAATAGAGGTCAGGTTTATACTATAATAAAGTTAACCTATTGTGTCCAGGTTAGCTTTATGCTCTTGGAATACTAAAGAGAACAACGCACCTGCGACACTAACCTAGCTTTTGGCCTAAATAAGCATTTTTAGGCCTAACGTGAGCAATGTGAGGCCTAATTACATATGTAATATACTAGACCTGGGACCAGTTAAGTGTGATGTGCAACCGTCCTTCTCTGGCCTTGTATAAAACGAGTACAAAACATGGTCTTATTTTGGGTCAAACAGTCTATATTTTGTCCATTTCAAATATAGTAGCCATGGGTACTATTATAGGTTGTGGTGACCTCCGGCATCCTCCCGAAGTGGTACTATTTACTGGTACTTGCCACCAAACTGCTACTGCCAGTACTGCCATCTTAGGAGGATGGGCTGCCCAGGTAGGAATCTGGTGGCGCTGCTGAGGGAAGTGAAGGAAAGGAGCTATCAGGAGAAGACTGATTGATTGATGAAGATTAAGCCACCCAAAAGGTGGCACGGGCATGAATAGCCCGTAAGTGGTGGCCCTTTTGAGCCATTACCAGTATCAAGAGCTGATACTGGAGATCTGTGTAGGTGCGACTGCACCCTGCGTGACGGGAGATGTCTCCCGTGATCAGGAGAAAGCGATTGATTGAAGATTAAGTCACCCAAGATGTGGCACGGGCATGAATAGCCCATAATGGAAAAAACGCCTTTTCATTACATCTATATAGAACTTAAAAGGGAGTCTGGATAAGGATTTGGGATGGGACGAGGGAAAGGAATGGTGCCCAACCACTTGGAAGGTCGGGGGATTGAACTCCGACCTGCATGAAGTGAGACCGTCCAACTCCCCAGTGTTGGGGGTCAGAGGCAGCGTGACCCAAAAGTCGCTCTCGGTGCTTCACACTGCAGCACGCTAGAAGTAGTCTGGTGACTTGCGGCACGTGTGCCACAATTACTTACATGACTTCCTTCGTGGGATGGGGAGAATATAGCGATGTCTTCACAGGTATAGCTTTCCTCCGTCAAATGGACATGTGTGATTGGCCAGTTTTAGGAAATCAAATAGGAATGTGATTGAAGTAGATGAAAGGATACCTGAGAGTCTGCCCCTCCACACCAAGCTTGGCGCCCCGGAGGCATTCCTGACGCCGCTGTCTCTCTGTCCCTCCTGCCTGCAACGCTTGCTATCGACAGTCCGTATTTTGCTTGATCGTTGTTTCAACCCGGGGTCACCCTCTGGAGGCCGTGGGCTACTGTGGCTCCAGGAGACCTGCAGAAGATCTCCGCCACAGACCGCGCCGCCACTCCTCAAGACCGTCAGACAAGAATATAGTAAACTTTTTTTTATTTATTTTTTTTAATGACAATAGTTCGCAAAAATGACAATTAGATGATAATAACAGTTCGCGCTTTCGCCTGATATTCCCTCTCTCCACAACCTTCGCCTTTATTACGATACATAAGTTATGTATAGAGAGAGGCCGGAGCGAGGACAGCTATGTACACTACGAAACATTTGTATGGTGAGAGTATCGCAGCGGGATTAATATTAATGTAGCGACCTCAAGGTACCAAGAACACAGGTACCTCAGATTGCCAATGAATGACTAAGCTGCCAGTTTCTGCATGCGCAAGTGTCCGTATGAATGCCAACCCCCCTCCTCCCCCCCCCCCAACACGCCCAGAGAGCGCCCCCCCCAACACGCCCAGAGAGCGCCCCCCCCAACACGCCCAGAGAGCGCCCCCCTCACAGACAGCGCCCCCCCAACACGCCCCCCC
>WNGS01164858.1:43857978-43940478 GCA_020271785.1 Procambarus virginalis
GTCTGTTAATGACTTTTCCTGATTGCCTTGAATCCTGAACTAGGATTATAGTCCAAATGGTTTTACAATGTGCATGTTGCAGTACCTCCACATGTGACCCCTGGCGTGCTGGGGCCATGCGAGCCTAACCCGTGTGGCCAGAATGCCGAGTGTCTCCCTGTCAGCCCCAGTGGCGAGTGTCGCTGCCTCCCAGACTACTATGGCACCCCATAGCACAATGCCAGCCCAGCTGGTCTCACAACCGACCAACAGTGTCCTTATCTCTATCCCTCCTGCACCAACCAGAAGTGTGTGGACCACTTGCCCTGCACGGTGGTGGCGCTACAATGCTGCAGTGCCAGGTGGGACACCATGCCCCTCTCTGCACTGTGACGAACGGCTGAGCCAGGAGACCCCTACAAGGCGTGCCGTGAGGAATTAGGTAAGCATGTCCTTTCCTTTCTATACATATTTGAATGGTCTTTTTAGTCTGTGTTTTTATCAAAATTTCAAATACTTCCTGTAACAACTTGAAGAATTCTTGAATGTCTCATGATTAACTTGCTGCATGTTTGACACTCTACTTGTGTTAATGGTAACGCACCATTAGTGCATGTGTTTTGTGATAGTGTAAAATATCTACTGTTTTGTGCAAGATTGGCATTTCTGTTTATGTGCATAAGCTAGTTGAGAATAACATTTGCATGTTGTAAGTCTCCACCCCTCCGACGCCCGTGGACCGCTGCGCCTCGCCCCCTGTGGTCACTAACTCCAAGTGCCAATGACCGAGGAATCTCCAGTGTGCAAATGTCTAGCCTGGCTACTTGGTACACAACCCAACTGTCGGCCTCAGTGTATCGGGTCAATTCATGAACTGTGAGAGTAGAGAAGGCCTGCATGAACCAAAAGTGCCGGTGACCCCTGTAAGGGTACATGTGGCAGTAAAGCACTGTGTGAGGTGGGTCAACCACAACCAATCTGTTCTACTGCCCCCAGTCATCTCACAGGCGATACCCTTCATACGCTGCTTCCCAGCCAACCACATCCGGTAAGTTTCATATCCCTGCGTCCTCTATCCCGCTAAAACACTCCGTTCCCTCAGGGTAAGCCTTATAACATCCCCCTCGTCATTACTAATGCCAATTGTCCCATTTTCAGAGCCCCTTCAGAAAGGATAAGGAAGGAAGCCCCTGTGATTCTGACCCTTGTGGTCGGGGGGCGGAGTGTAGTGACAAGACAGGTGTTGCCGTGTGCACCTGTAAGCCTGGAAGGTTTGGGTAACATACCAGCATTGTCGCTTCGAGTGCCGGGTTAATTTTCCTGACTGTAGCCGTGACAAGGCGTGTTCCACGCAACATGTGTGTGGACCCGTGTCAGGGCGCATGCGGGGTGCACGCTGAGTGTTTGTGTCGCAGCCACAGCCCAGCCCTGCACCTGTCCTCACCTCATCAACTGGTGATCCCTTCTCTCTGCTGTGTCCTACGTCCACTACCAGTAGACTACCTATGTACTTACCAACTTACCCCCATGCTCCCTGTAAATGCATGGGTTCATCTCATATACTTTATATTATACTATCTCATTAATCTACATTAATATCTAATGTTGGCATAACTTACTAGACTGCATTATATTTAATGTTCTCTCATTTACCAAACAAGAATCCGTCTGTAGTGTTCTCACAATTACAGAATTAATGTATTTATCCATTAAATTCTCTCTGTGCATTCTTTGCCAGCTAATTAATTTCGACATTTTGGACCATGTTACTACGCATTATTCTCTAATTTTCTAACAGTTAACCAATTTTACTCCTTGCATCAGTATCTGTTTTTCAAATATACTTCACTTAATTTAGAGGATGTCAGTGGGTGGTAGAGTAGTGTGGTAGTGTGTAAGACATGCACTATAACTAATGTGGATGCTAGCGTACACCTCCCACAGCCCCCAGTCTACCCCAGGGTATGACCCCTGCTCTCCAACCCCCTTGGTGGCCTCCAATGCACTCTGCGAGAGAGACGCCAACTCTTACATACGTGCGAAGTTGGTCCAGAACTAGTCTTGTGGCGACCCATACACAGAGTTGTCGTCCAGAGGTGTGTGGTCAACCACGGGACTGTGCCCGCAACCTAGCCTGTCGTACACCTGAAGTGTATTGATCCGTGCCCTGGCACCTGTGGCACCAATGCCCAGTGTAGCATCTACCCGCCAATCACAACCCGATCTGCAGCTGTCTTGCTGGCTAGCAAGGCAACCCATATGAGATTTGTCAACAACTCATAAAGACGAGAGTGAGTTGTCAAGTTGTGTCAGACTAGGTTCATAGTGCTAATGGAGTTATAAAAAAAAAAAAGAGTCCTGTGTTCAGCTTGAATGACTCCCACTTCATTAATAATAGTCAATTCAGAGTTTTGAAAATATTATGGACATAGTGGGGAGGATGATGCTTGTAAAGGTGTAGAGTCGGAGAGAAGGCACCACCTGCTCCCTCCCCACCCCTGCTTCCCTCCCACCCTCTTCCTTCCCACCTGCTTCCCTTCCCCTTGCTTCCCTTCCCACATGCTGTCCCTTCCCACCCTGCTCCCCTTCCCACACTGCTTCCCTCCCACCTGCGTCTTCCCTTCCCACACTGCTTCCCTTCCCCACCTGCACCAGCAGTCACCTCCTCACCGCACCTCGTCCTCAGTGAGCGTTTGTTTAGGCAGATATAATGCTTGTGTAAGGTCCGCAGTTGCTGTCTCGCACTTCGTATTACTGTTCAGTTATCGATAAGTAATAGTTCGTGCTCTAAATGCTATTCACAGCGCTGTTTCTGCAATTGATATTTTTGTCTAAATGTTATCCATGGCAATTTCAAGTCCTATAATGAACATAAGCAGACCTTCAACTTGGACTACAACCTGGATACCGTCGTCACTTTCACTCATGTGTGGAGGTTTGTGAGTTGTAGGTTATTGGTGTTATCACCGCGTTACTTGTGGACATGTTCTTTCCTGCGCCTAGACTATTCATGTAATATTGGCTCTTTAGTGATTGTTTATTAATATAATGATAACTGACCCAAAAGCTGTACTGACCTGTATACAAATTTGCAAAAATGAAGTGACTCACTGTAACATGTTTCTGATGATATCCTTCAGTTGCTCGTGCACGGGCTTTTCAAGCAATGCCCAACTGTGCTATCTTACACAACGTTTGTCTGCTTAAGCGTGCGTTACGATACGCTGTGCTATCACTGAAATATTACAGCAGGCTCATGACCGTAATGCTTGTATCGCTCTCCCGTTTCGTTAGTCCAACCAGAACACCCGGACCCGTGCCTGCCAAACCAATGTGGGCCCGTTCTCGAACTGCCGGGGTGTGAAGCACGGCGGCCGGTGTGCGAGTGCCTTGCAGGGTACTACGGTCTTCCTTCCTCAGTGCCACCCAGAGTGCATAACTAACTCAGACTGTCCCAAGTATCTGGCGTGCGTGAACGAGAAGTGTGTGGGACCCGTGTGTAGGCACATGCACCGCCTGGCCCAGTGTCAGGTGGTCAACCACAACCCTCTCTGCTCGTGTCCACGGGGGTACGATGGTGACCCATACATCCAGTGCCACCTTCACAGTAAGCCACTTCCCTCACCATGTTCCGCACTTTCTGCTCCACCCCTACACACACCTTCCATCACATATCCTACCCTCACCCCCACACCTTCCATCACACATCTACCCTCACCCCCCACACCTCCATCCACATCTACCCTCGCCCCCCCCAACACCTCCCATCACACATCTACCCTTCACCCCCCCCCACACCTCCCTACACATCTACCCTCACCCCACACACCTTCCATCACACATCTACCCTCACCCCCCCACACCTCCCATCACACATCTACCCTCACCCCCCCCACACCTTCCATCACACATCTACCCTCACCCCCCACACACCTTCCATCACACATCTACCCTCACCCCCCCCAACACCCCCTCCCATCACCACATCTACCCTCACCCTCCCCACACCTCCATCACACATCTACCTCACCCCCCCCACTACACCATCCCCCACACATCTACCCTCACCCCCCCCCACACACACCTCCCACACACATCTACCCTCACCCCGCCCACACACACTATCCATCACCATCTACACCTCACCCCCCCCCCCCACCCTCCCATCACATCCATCTATCCCTCACCCCCCCACACACCTTCCATCACACTTCTACCCTCACCCCCCCCCACACCTCCCATCACACATCTACCCCTCTACCCCCCCACACACCTCCCATCACACATCTACCCCTCACCCCCCCACACACCTCCATCAATCTATCCCCCCCCCCACACCTCCCATCACACATCTACCCTCACCCCCCCACACCTCCCATCACACTCTCCCTCTACCTCACCCCCCCACACACCTATCCACACACATCTACCCTCACCCCCCCCCCCCCACCTTAAAAACCCACCCCCCCACACCCCTCCACTCACACATCTACCCTCACCCCCCACACCTCCCATACACACATCTACCCTCTCCTCCCCATCACACCTCCCATCACACATCATACCCTCGCTGCCACACCCCCCACACACCTCCATCCACACCTCTACCCTCACCCCCCCCACACCTCCCATCACACATCTACTCTCCTCACCCCCCCCCACACATACTACCCTCACCCCCCCCACACACCACCCCCCCACACATCACCTACCCCACCGATCTACCCTCACCCCCACCACCCCCCCCCCACACAGTCTACCCTCACCACCCCACCCCCCCACACACCCCCCCCCCACACATCTACCCTCACCCCCACACCTCGGACACCTTCAGCTGCACTTTTGTACACAGGATGTCCAAGAGTCTGATCAAAACCTTAGTCATCCGTTTTGTGGTGTTTGGTTTTCCTATGTCTAATCTGAGTACAAGCTCAGTCGTCTGATATTCATGGGTGTTGATTACTATCTCTGTTAGAGATCTATTGTCATTTTATGGCAGGAATCCAGAGGCTGGTGTCATGCGCCCTTCAGCCATCCGCCTCTGAGGCACCAGCTTCCCGCCCTCCAGAACTCTTGGACAGTCTAGCTTCCTAGTTGCAACTACATTTGTGTAATACTTGATACAACATATATACAAGAGGTGCAACCTCCAGTTGTATAACGAGGAACTTGATCATTGCAGCAACCACCCCCACCCCCATTATTGTGACCACCCCAGACTACACCTCCCCACTGCCGGAGGTCACCACACCACTTCTGCCCTGCACGCCTAACCCGTGTGGTTACAACGCCCTGTGCTCACCTCGGGGACACAACTTTGAGTGCTCGTGCTCTGAGGGTATGTTTGGCAACCCATACATTGAGTGCCGCGCTGAGTGCATTGTGGACTCTGACTGCGCCAGGGACAAGGCGTGCGAGAGGAATAAGTGTATTGACCCATGTAAGGGTGTGTGTGGAGCACAAGCTGAGTGTCACGTGATCATGCACAAACCCATGTGTATGTGTCGTGCGAAGTATACAGGAGATGCCTACACATCCTGCAAGCCAATCCCTACGTGTAAGCATTACTCACTCACTCACTCTCTCAATTACATCTGATTTTATACTAATAAACCTCCATAATATTACACCTTCATGGTATTTGTGTTTGTGACTGGTGTGTGCCCCTGCAGCTGTGAGCTCGACCCTGCCACCAGTCGTGAAAGACGAACCCTGTGACCCGTCCCCATGTGGCCATCTGGCGGAGTGTCATGAAGAGGCTGGTCGCCCACTCTGTCAGTGCATCGCGGGCTACTTCGGTGACCCTCACGTTGCCTGCCGACCCTCCTGCTCGGCTGATTCACAGTGTGATTCTGGGCTAGCGTGTGTGAATGATAGGTGTATCGACCCATGCCCAGGCACTTGTGGCGTGAATGCAGAGTGCAGGGTGCCCAACCACATCCCTGTTTGCACTTGTCCACCAGGTTACACAGGCAACCCATACCAGCGGTGCCTCTCTCGTCTGGGTATGACATATTCTTCAACTTCTCTCTCTTCCTAGCTTCTCATAATATTAATTATTAATGCATATTAACATTATCAATAAAATACTGACCAACATCTTGCAATAGATTGCCTTCGCTGTGGCATGATTATGCATCTTACACTTCCCCATTCTAGACGATGACTCGTCTGAGGAGAAAGACGACATGTGTGAAGTGTGTGGCCCCAATACTGACTGTCGTGAGGTGGGAGACCGCCCCGTGTGCACTTGTCGTCCAGGTTTCATAGGTGCCCCACCAAATTGTCGTCCAATTTGTGTGGTGAACGGTGATTGCCCGGCTACACTGGCATGTAACAGACAAAAGTGCATAGACCCTTGTCCTGGAGCATGCGGGACAAATGCCGAGTGTCAGGTCATCAACCACTCGCCAGTGTGCACCTGCATCTCAGGCTACACCGGAGAACCATTCGTCCGATGCAACCTTATCCCAACGGGTAAGATCCCCCCCACCTGCTTTCCTTCCTGGGATACCGTTATGCTACACACAAGTGTGGGTGCCACTCCTTCCCTGCGTCTGGTGTACTAATAATGTAAATTGCATATGTTTCAGCCGGGACCAGCACCTCGCCACCATCCAAGGAGGGACTCGACCCATGTACCAAAGGACCCTGTGGCGCAAATGCTGAGTGTCGGGTCCAGGGAGCCCGTGTTGTGTGTACCTGCAAGAAAGGCTACTTTGGAAACCCGTACCAGCAGTGCCGACCCGAGTGTGTCATTAACTCGCAGTGCCCGCAGTACCTGGCATGTGTCAACCAACAGTGCAAAGACCCGTGCCCGGGCATCTGTGGAATTGATGCTATTTGTGAAGTGATTAACCACAATCCAGTGTGCACCTGTCCGAGGACCATGACTGGGGACCCCTTCAATCGGTGTGAGCCAAGTAAGAGCCACCTTGACTTGTCTTTACATTAACAAATACCCTCACTCATGGCAGGTGCATGACACCTAAATCTCTGCCTCCCCTGCCACCTTCCATGTGTTTCTCAGCCTTTATTTACACGCTTCTTTATTTGTGCTGGTTGTCAGTGTCCTCCCAGTGTTGGCATACTGGTGGGGGAAGGTGGCAGAGAGCCTTCCACAGTGGCACTAGTCGAGAATGCCTAAAGGTACCTTGAGAGATTTCCAGACAACGTTAACTTACAATGAGGGAAGGAAGGTAATTATAATGAGAGGGAATGTCACCTAAGTGGGAAGGAAGGTCACCTAAGTGGGAAGGAAGGTCACCTAAGTGGGAAGGAAGGTCACCTAAGTGGGAAGGAAGGTCACCTAAGTGGGAAGGAAGGTCACCTAAGTGGGAAGGAAGGTCACCTAAGGGGGAAGGAAGGTCACCTAAGGGGAAGGAAGGTCACCTAAGTGGGAAGGAAGGTCACCTAAGTGGGAAGGAAGGTCACCTAAGTGGGAAGGAAGGTCACCTAAGTGGGAAGGAAGGTCACCTAAGGGGGAAGAAAGGTCATCTAAGTGGAAAGGTAACCTAAGTGGGAAGAAAGGTGACTTTGTTACTGCATTTACATTACCATGAGAGGAGTAATACAAGGTGTTTTAATGTATCACGTACAGTTGGTGCTCCTCCTGACCCGTGCAACCCGGCGCCGTGTGGACCCTACACCAAGTGTCATGTGGTAGCGGACAGGGCAGTTTGCTCTTGTCTGCCAGGCTACACCGGCAACCCTGATCTGGGCTGCAAACCCGACTGCACCATCAACTCTGACTGTCCGCTGAGCCAGGCCTGTATCAACATGAAGTGTGTGGACCCGTGTGTAGGTGTGTGTGGCGTTGGAGCCCTGTGCTCCGTCGTAAGTCACAATCCCTTATGCAACTGTCCAGACGGCTTCTCCGGGGATCCGCTTCTTGCCTGCACTCTGAAGCCATGTGAGTAGTTCTCAGTACCACTTGACACTAGAATAAATATGAGGTTGAGTAACGGTAGTATTCTTTTAAACAATTATTAAAAGTCAAACATTAGAGGAATGAAGAGGTCATGTTTATTGCTTGTGGTCCAGAGTGTCTCCTGTTATTTATCGAATATGTGTGTGTTTGCTTCATTCACAGTATTGGGACTTATGCTCTACTTTATTATGAAAACAAAATCATTGCAGATCTTGATTTTCCACAAAAATATAATGGCAGTTAATCTGACAGGCTTTGATATTCAAATATGATTTCAAATTATTTTCCCGTTATATATATATATATATATATATATATATATATATATATATATATATATATATATATATATATATATATATATATATAATAAATATATATATATATATATATATATATATATATATATATATATATATATATATATATATATATATATATATATATATATATATATTGCATTTACTAACGCATTAAAAATATAGTAGTTAGATTATACTGAATACATTATTCCTTGCAAATAACATTATGTACTTGTTGGGGTGTCAAGTGGTGCCACTGGACCCGTGCAACCCTACGCCGTGCGGTCCCAATGCCAACTGTGGTGTTGTTGGCAGCCGGGCTGACTGCTCCTGCTTCCCGGGTTACATCGGCAACCCATATGTGGAGTGCCGTCCCGAGTGCACCATCAACTCAGATTGCCCCAAGTACCTTGCGTGCGTCAACCAGAAGTGTCGAGACCCCTGTCAGGCCGGGTCATGCGGCGTGAACGCTCTCTGCAATGTCATCAACCACAAGGCCATGTGCACGTGTGCCCGGAGATACGAGGGGGACCCACACGTAGAGTGTCGTCTTGGTGAGTACCCACCTTGATTTGCTTTGGGCCTAGTTTTTGAGTCTGTTTTTTTCTGTCATATGATGATTTTTTTTCTTTTGCACGATAGACAGTTAGCAGTGTTTTTATAATTTCATCTGAAGCATGATATATGATAAGCATGAAATGTCATATGATTGAGCATGTCATATTGCATGGCATATGTTGCCTGGCGCTAGCATGTTGTCCTTGTTTCCTTTAAAAGTCCCTTTTGAGCTTGTATTCAGAAATTGCTGAAGTATGAAGCATGTGTCATAATGTACAAACTTTAAAGTTATCCAGTGCATGTCGTAACTGCATGACTTACAACTTTTTTCAGCATCAACGAAGCCCGTCAAATGCTCCCCGAATGCATGCAGCTTTAACACTGAATGTCGAGTTACTAACAATGTTCCTATATGCTATTGTCTCCATGGTTACACAGGCGACCCCGAGCGAGGGTGTTCCCCTGCCACAACTCCTTCCCCGCTTGTAGAGACTTCCCCAGCTCAGCCTTCCCAACCCTTCCATCCCCCTACTACTCCACCCTCCCCTCCACTCCCACCCACCGAGTGTAAGTCTAACTCACACTGTTCCCCATCACGGACCTGCATCAACGAGAGGTGTGTCGACCCTTGCATCGCCACTCATCCGTGTGCCACAGGTGCCGATTGCACCGTCATCCGACACCGGCCAGTCTGCAAGTGTCCCGCAGGGTTCCAAGGCAACCCTCTTACTAACTGCTTCCCGAGAACAACTACGCCCAGGCCTGAATGTCTCACAGATGTCGACTGTCCGCAAGATGAGGCGTGTGCTGAACGCCGGTGTGTCAGTCCATGTCGAGTGGCTAACCCATGCTCACACCTGGCTGAGTGCACAGTTGTTGCTCACTTACCACATTGTACTTGCATTCTTGGTTATGTAGGCAATGGTTATTACTGTGAGCTTTCCACTACTACTTCTACCCCCTCCCCCATTACTAAATATCCGACTGGAACGACTGTCAGACCAGGAGTGGGTACTCGGCCCCCAAGCCACGAGGTTGACGTAGAATGTACAAGAGACTCACAATGTGACGATGACGAGATGTGCCACAACTTTGATTGCATTCTAGTCTGCAATGTGACCAATCCATGTCGTAGCCACAGTGCACTGTGTCAGGGTGTCAACCACAGACCCATGTGTTACTGCCATCCAGGACTTGTTGGTAACCCATACATTGAATGCAAAGAATCAGTCCCAGCTACAATTCCACCAGACTGCCTCTCTGACCGAGACTGCCCACCCAACAAAGCTTGTGCCCAACGTGAGTGTCTCAATCCATGTATATCGTTTAATCCTTGCTCACCGTTCGCAACATGTGAGACGCTGGAACACTTCCCTGTGTGCTCCTGCCTCTTAGGTTTCACGGGGTCTGGCTATGTTTGCGATCGTCTCCCACCAATTGTTGAAAGGCCGCATTTGCAACAACCAGAGCCCCAACTCATTCCAATTGCAATGACCAGCACGACACAGCGCCCCATAGCAGAGTATCCTACTACAGAGCATAAGAGGCCATTAACGCCCAAACCACTGCAACCATTCATTCCTGCACCACTGCCAATCACTGTTGGGTGTAAGAGCACAGATGACTGTCCATACAGTGACACATGTATTAATCAACTATGTGTAGATTTGTGCCACCAAGGTTACTGTGGAAGCAATGCAGATTGTAAAATTCAATATAGCAGACCCAAGTGCTCTTGCCCACCAGGAACAACTGGAGATCCATTTTTGAAGTGCATAGCTGTTGCAACTTTAGCTCCCCCGACCACTCTTGGCCCTCTTGGGGAGGTTCACCATCCACCACCAGAAGATCCTGTATATCCTGTGAAAGGCCTGACACACACCTTACCCCCTCCTGTGGCTGCTCCCTCCACCACCAGAGCTCCGGAGAGACCATACACACAGCCCACACCAGTACACCAGGTGCCATCACCACTCATGATTGGATGCGAGAGTAACGACATGTGTCCTTCTGATGCGACTTGCATAAACCGCCTATGTGGTGATGTGTGTAGCCCTACATTGTGTGCGGACACAGCTCTGTGCCACACTCTTGAAAATCGACCAACTTGCATATGTCCTCCTGGAACCTCTGGAAACCCAACTATCAAGTGTACAGCACACGCAACTGAAAAGCCTTATACAACACGACCACCATTAAATGGAATGCTTCCAAGTACCCCATCACCCCCACTGATCCATCCAATTTCTGGTCTCTCACACACACGTCCTCCTCCAGTAGCTGCTGAAGCAACTACCAGACCACCCCAGATGGAGGTGTCACAGTTACCTCTAGCGCCGATCATACCCATCATAGCAGTTGCATGTGAGAATAATGATGATTGCACAATGGATAACACATGCTATAATGAATTATGCTACGATGTGTGTGCTTTAGGCATATGTGGAGAGAATGCCGAGTGTACAGTAACGACACATCGACCAGTATGCACGTGTCCATCTGGCACAACCGGAGATCCAACTCGTAAATGCATGGCATTGTTAACAGAAAGACCAACTACTACCAACCCTATGGGACAAACATTTGCGCCAAAAGACTATGAAGATATTCAACCTATTCCAGGACCACCAATAATTACCATGCCACCACTGGCTGAACACCCAACACCGAGACCCAGACCACCACCAGTGACACAGCCTCCACCACCACCAACACCTGGTCCTATGGCTGTAGGATGTGAGAGCTCTGATGAGTGTCCGTTTGATAACTCCTGTGTCAACAAAGTCTGTTTTGACATTTGCCATCCTAGATTTTGTGGAGAAAATGCAGAGTGTCAGACAACAGCACACCGTCCCACTTGCACATGTCCACCAGGAACCACAGGCAATCCAAACGTCAAGTGTTCGGCACTTGCTTTCGATAAACCAGTTCCAATTGTTCCTGCAGTTGCTGGAGATAGACCCCCTGCAACAGAAATACCAGTTCATCCCATTGCTGGTCCAATGGCTACAGGACTGCCTCCTTTGGTGGAGCAGGCAACGCATCGTCCAACAGAGCCGCCAGTCTCACGACCTCCTCCACCTCCGATAGTTCCTTTAGTCCTTGTTGCCTGTGAGAGCAACGATGATTGTGACATGGCTAATTCATGTTTAAACAAACTGTGTTACAGTGTTTGTAGTCTCGGGGTTTGTGGTGAAAACGCTGACTGTAAGACTGTTGATCATAGACCAGTTTGCCTCTGTCAGCCTGGAACAACTGGAAATCCACAAAAAGGCTGCATTGCTGTAATAACAGAAAAACCAGATATTATTACAAAACCTCCGGTTTCCAAACAACCACTAGATAGTGTAATACCAATAGACCCAATTCCTGGTCCTACCTCACCTCCACCATCACCACTAACAGAAAAACCAGTTCCTTCAACAACAGAACCTCCAGTTCCACTGCCTCCTGCAATACCAACTGCTCCACCAAATGCTGTAGGTTGTGAAAATACTGATGACTGTCCAAATGATAACAGCTGCATCAATCGCGTCTGTCTAAACGTATGTTTCCCTGGTCTGTGTGGTGAGGCTGCTGATTGTAATACTGTTGGCCACCGACCCACTTGTGTCTGTCCCCCAGGCACGACAGGCAATCCCACAAAAGAATGCAAAGCTGTTGCTACTGACGGATTTGTTACCCCAATTCCAATTGCTGGCACATCAAGCTTACCACCTAGTGAGCCAATTTTACCTGTATCAGGTCCCACTGCTCCTGCTCCACCACCTTTAGCTGAACGACCAATAATAAAACCCCCAGAACCGACAATTCCAAGACCACCACCTCCTCCAGTTATTCCATCATTTGTCATTGCATGTGAGAATAATGATGACTGCACATCGGATAACTCTTGCATCAACAAACAATGCTATGATGTGTGTAGTCTTGGAGTCTGTGGTGACGATGCAGAATGTAAGATTGACAATCATCGTCCAGTCTGTAGCTGTCCTCCAGGAACTACGGGAAATCCTTTACACAAATGTGTATCTTTACTGACAGAAAGACCTGCCATCCTACTACCTCCCATGGCAGAAATTATGACTACTGAACCTGGCGATCCAGTACGTCCATTAACTGGCCCAACAAGTCCAGGTTTACCACCACTGACTGAACACCCAACACCGAGACCCAGACCACCACCAGTGACACAGCCTCCACCACCACCAACACCTGGTCCTATGGCTGTAGGATGTGAGAGCTCTGATGAGTGTCCGTTTGATAACTCCTGTGTCAACAAAGTCTGTTTTGACATTTGCCATCCTAGATTTTGTGGAGAAAATGCAGAGTGTCAGACAACAGCACACCGTCCCACTTGCACATGTCCACCAGGAACCACAGGCAATCCTAACGTCAAGTGTTCGGCACTTGCTTTCGATAAACCAGTTCCAATTGTTCCTGCAGTTGCTGGAGATAGACCCCCTGCAACAGAAATACCAGTTCATCCCATTGCTGGTCCAATGGCTACAGGACTGCCTCCTTTGGTGGAGCAGGCAACGCATCGTCCAACAGAGCCGCCAGTCTCACGACCTCCTCCACCTCCGATAGTTCCTTTAGTCCTTGTTGCCTGTGAGAGCAACGATGATTGTGACATGGCTAATTCATGTTTAAACAAACTGTGTTACAGTGTTTGTAGTCTCGGGGTTTGTGGTGAAAACGCTGACTGTAAGACTGTTGATCATAGACCAGTTTGCCTCTGTCAGCCTGGAACAACTGGAAATCCACAAAAAGGCTGCATTGCTGTAATAACAGAAAAACCAGATATTATTACAAAACCTCCGGTTTCCAAACAACCACTAGATAGTGTAATACCAATAGACCCAATTCCTGGTCCTACCTCACCTCCACCATCACCACTAACAGAAAAACCAGTTCCTTCAACAACAGAACCTCCAGTTCCACTGCCTCCTGCAATACCAACTGCTCCACCAAATGCTGTAGGTTGTGAAAATACTGATGACTGTCCAAATGATAACAGCTGCATCAATCGCGTCTGTCTAAACGTATGTTTCCCTGGTCTGTGTGGTGAGGCTGCTGATTGTAATACTGTTGGCCACCGACCCACTTGTGTCTGTCCCCCAGGCACGACAGGCAATCCCACAAAAGAATGCAAAGCTGTTGCTACTGACGGATTTGTTACCCCAATTCCAATTGCTGGCACATCAAGCTTACCACCTAGTGAGCCAATTTTACCTGTATCAGGTCCCACTGCTCCTGCTCCACCACCTTTAGCTGAACGACCAATAATAAAACCCCCAGAACCGACAATTCCAAGACCACCACCTCCTCCAGTTATTCCATCATTTGTCATTGCATGTGAGAATAATGATGACTGCACATCGGATAACTCTTGCATCAACAAACAATGCTATGATGTGTGTAGTCTTGGAGTCTGTGGTGACGATGCAGAATGTAAGATTGACAATCATCGTCCAGTCTGTAGCTGTCCTCCAGGAACTACGGGAAATCCTTTACACAAATGTGTATCTTTACTGACAGAAAGACCTGCCATCCTACTACCTCCCATGGCAGAAATTATGACTACTGAACCTGGCGATCCAGTACGTCCATTAACTGGCCCAACAAGTCCAGGTTTACCACCACTGACTGAACACCCAACACCGAGACCCAGACCACCACCAGTGACACAGCCTCCACCACCACCAACACCTGGTCCTATGGCTGTAGGATGTGAGAGCTCTGATGAGTGTCCGTTTGATAACTCCTGTGTCAACAAAGTCTGTTTTGACATTTGCCATCCTAGATTTTGTGGAGAAAATGCAGAGTGTCAGACAACAGCACACCGTCCCACTTGCACATGTCCACCAGGAACCACAGGCAATCCTAACGTCAAGTGTTCGGCACTTGCTTTCGATAAACCAGTTCCAATTGTTCCTGCAGTTGCTGGAGATAGACCCCCTGCAACAGAAATACCAGTTCATCCCATTGCTGGTCCAATGGCTACAGGACTGCCTCCTTTGGTGGAGCAGGCAACGCATCGTCCAACAGAGCCGCCAGTCTCACGACCTCCTCCACCTCCGATAGTTCCTTTAGTCCTTGTTGCCTGTGAGAGCAACGATGATTGTGACATGG
Organism: Procambarus virginalis; assembly: GCA_020271785.1. NCBI lineage: Eukaryota > Metazoa > Arthropoda > Malacostraca > Decapoda > Cambaridae > Procambarus > Procambarus virginalis. The sequence continues at coordinate 43,872,880 of WNGS01164858.1, forward strand.
CTAATTCATGTTTAAACAAACTGTGTTACAGTGTTTGTAGTCTCGGGGTTTGTGGTGAAAACGCTGACTGTAAGACTGTTGATCATAGACCAGTTTGCCTCTGTCAGCCTGGAACAACTGGAAATCCACAAAAAGGCTGCATTGCTGTAATAACAGAAAAACCAGATATTATTACAAAACCTCCGGTTTCCAAACAACCACTAGATAGTGTAATACCAATAGACCCAATTCCTGGTCCTACCTCACCTCCACCATCACCACTAACAGAAAAACCAGTTCCTTCAACAACAGAACCTCCAGTTCCACTGCCTCCTGCAATACCAACTGCTCCACCAAATGCTGTAGGTTGTGAAAATACTGATGACTGTCCAAATGATAACAGCTGCATCAATCGCGTCTGTCTAAACGTATGTTTCCCTGGTCTGTGTGGTGAGGCTGCTGATTGTAATACTGTTGGCCACCGACCCACTTGTGTCTGTCCCCCAGGCACGACAGGCAATCCCACAAAAGAATGCAAAGCTGTTGCTACTGACGGATTTGTTACCCCAATTCCAATTGCTGGCACATCAAGCTTACCACCTAGTGAGCCAATTTTACCTGTATCAGGTCCCACTGCTCCTGCTCCACCACCTTTAGCTGAACGACCAATAATAAAACCCCCAGAACCGACAATTCCAAGACCACCACCTCCTCCAGTTATTCCATCATTTGTCATTGCATGTGAGAATAATGATGACTGCACATCGGATAACTCTTGCATCAACAAACAATGCTATGATGTGTGTAGTCTTGGAGTCTGTGGTGACGATGCAGAATGTAAGATTGACAATCATCGTCCAGTCTGTAGCTGTCCTCCAGGAACTACGGGAAATCCTTTACACAAATGTGTATCTTTACTGACAGAAAGACCTGCCATCCTACTACCTCCCATGGCAGAAATTATGACTACTGAACCTGGCGATCCAGTACGTCCATTAACTGGCCCAACAAGTCCAGGTTTACCACCACTGACTGAACACCCAACACCGAGACCCAGACCACCACCAGTGACACAGCCTCCACCACCACCAACACCTGGTCCTATGGCTGTAGGATGTGAGAGCTCTGATGAGTGTCCGTTTGATAACTCCTGTGTCAACAAAGTCTGTTTTGACATTTGCCATCCTAGATTTTGTGGAGAAAATGCAGAGTGTCAGACAACAGCACACCGTCCCACTTGCACATGTCCACCAGGAACCACAGGCAATCCTAACGTCAAGTGTTCGGCACTTGCTTTCGATAAACCAGTTCCAATTGTTCCTGCAGTTGCTGGAGATAGACCCCCTGCAACAGAAATACCAGTTCATCCCATTGCTGGTCCAATGGCTACAGGACTGCCTCCTTTGGTGGAGCAGGCAACGCATCGTCCAACAGAGCCGCCAGTCTCACGACCTCCTCCACCTCCGATAGTTCCTTTAGTCCTTGTTGCCTGTGAGAGCAACGATGATTGTGACATGGCTAATTCATGTTTAAACAAACTGTGTTACAGTGTTTGTAGTCTCGGGGTTTGTGGTGAAAACGCTGACTGTAAGACTGTTGATCATAGACCAGTTTGCCTCTGTCAGCCTGGAACAACTGGAAATCCACAAAAAGGCTGCATTGCTGTAATAACAGAAAAACCAGATATTATTACAAAACCTCCGGTTTCCAAACAACCACTAGATAGTGTAATACCAATAGACCCAATTCCTGGTCCTACCTCACCTCCACCATCACCACTAACAGAAAAACCAGTTCCTTCAACAACAGAACCTCCAGTTCCACTGCCTCCTGCAATACCAACTGCTCCACCAAATGCTGTAGGTTGTGAAAATACTGATGACTGTCCAAATGATAACAGCTGCATCAATCGCGTCTGTCTAAACGTATGTTTCCCTGGTCTGTGTGGTGAGGCTGCTGATTGTAATACTGTTGGCCACCGACCCACTTGTGTCTGTCCCCCAGGCACGACAGGCAATCCCACAAAAGAATGCAAAGCTGTTGCTACTGACGGATTTGTTACCCCAATTCCAATTGCTGGCACATCAAGCTTACCACCTAGTGAGCCAATTTTACCTGTATCAGGTCCCACTGCTCCTGCTCCACCACCTTTAGCTGAACGACCAATAATAAAACCCCCAGAACCGACAATTCCAAGACCACCACCTCCTCCAGTTATTCCATCATTTGTCATTGCATGTGAGAATAATGATGACTGCACATCGGATAACTCTTGCATCAACAAACAATGCTATGATGTGTGTAGTCTTGGAGTCTGTGGTGACGATGCAGAATGTAAGATTGACAATCATCGTCCAGTCTGTAGCTGTCCTCCAGGAACTACGGGAAATCCTTTACACAAATGTGTATCTTTACTGACAGAAAGACCTGCCATCCTACTACCTCCCATGGCAGAAATTATGACTACTGAACCTGGCGATCCAGTACGTCCATTAACTGGCCCAACAAGTCCAGGTTTACCACCACTGACTGAACACCCAACACCGAGACCCAGACCACCACCAGTGACACAGCCTCCACCACCACCAACACCTGGTCCTATGGCTGTAGGATGTGAAAGCACCAGTCAGTGTCCGTTCGATAACTCCTGTGTCAACAAAGTCTGTCTTGACGTTTGTTATCCTGGTTTCTGTGGTGATAATGCTGACTGCATTACATCTGGACACCGTCCTACCTGCCAGTGCCCTCAAGGAACTACTGGTAACCCAACACTAAAATGCTCTGTTCTTGAGGCGGATACACCTATTCTGCCCACCCCTCCGGTTGCTGGAGAAAAGTTTCCAGATGCAGAGGCAATCATCCATCCTGTTTTGGGTCCAACAGCTACATTACATCCTCCTTTGGCTGAGTACCCAACACATCATCCCCCACCGACACCGACACGACCTCCCCCTTCTACTGTTATTCCGTCAGTTATCATTGCATGTGCAAACAATGATGATTGTGACATGGGTAAGTCTTGCATCAACATGTTATGTTACGATGTATGCAGTCTCAACTCTTGTGGTGAAGATGCTCACTGTCAGAGCGTGAGCCACAGACCAGTGTGTCTGTGCCCCCTTGGAACTACGGGAGATCCTCAGGTTGGCTGCACCGCCACTGCTACAGAAAAGATTACAACGCTGCCCCCAATCACAGGCATACCACCACAGAAAGAAGACATTTCCATACAAGTCCATACTGGCCCAACGTCAGAAATGCCACCTCCAGTTGCAGAATATACAACCATCAGGCCTCCTGAGCCTATATTCACTGTACTGCCTCCAGTTCCCACTCCTCCACCTGTAACTATTGGGTGTGAAAGCAATAGTCACTGTCCATATGATAATACGTGTGTGAATCGATTTTGTCTTAACGTGTGTACTCCTGGTTTGTGTGGAGAAAATGCTGCTTGCCAAACTTTAGGTCATAGACCTTCTTGTAGTTGCCATCCTGGAACAACAGGAAATCCTACACAACAGTGCACTGCCCTGATGACAGAAAGACCTACAACAGCATCACCTGTGTCTCAGATGCAACACCCACCAGATGATCCAATCATTATACCAGAGAAAGGTCCAACCACCACTTCACTCCCTCCACTGACAGAAGTTCCTGCAATTGGACCCCCTGAACCTCCTACACCTCCACCTCTACCCTATCCAATTATTCCAGAAATTGCAATTGCATGCCGTAACAATGATGACTGCACTTTGGACTCCTCTTGTATTAACAACTTTTGCTATGATGTGTGCAGTCTTGGAGTTTGTGAAGACAGCTCCAAATGTAAAGTTGACAATCATCGTCCAGTCTGTAGCTGTCCTCCAGGAACCACAGGAAATCCTCTTCAAAAATGTGTGTCTTTACTGACAGAAAGACCTGCCACCCTACAACCTCCCATGGCAGAAATTATGCCTACTGAACCTGGCGACCCAGTACGTCCATTAACTGGCCCAACAAGTCCAGGTTTACCACCACTGGCTGAGCACCCAACACCGAGACCCAGACCACCACCAGTGACACAGCCTCCACCACCACCAACACCTGGTCCTATGGCTGTAGGATGTGAGAGCTCTGATGAGTGTCCGTTTGATAACTCCTGTGTCAACAAATTTTGTTTTGACATTTGTCATCCTGGTTTATGTGGGGAAAATGCAGACTGTCAGACAACTGGACACCGTCCCACTTGCACATGTCCACCAGGAACCATAGGCAATCCTACCATTAAATGCTCGGCTCTTGCTGTGGATAAACCAGTTTCTCCAGCTCCTCCAGTTGCAGGGGATAGACTTCCTGCAGCAGAGATAACTATCCTTCCCATTTCAGGTCCCTCAACCACAGTACTTCCACCTCTATTGGACCAGCCAACACACCCTCCTCCTGAGCCATCAGTGTCTAGTCCTCCCTTACCTCCCTTAATTCCTCCTATTTCTATAGCATGTGAAAATAATGATGGTTGTGATTATGATAACACCTGCCTTAATATGCTGTGCTATGATGCATGTAGTGTTGGGGTATGTGGGGAGTCTGCTGAGTGCAGAACTGTTAGTCATAGACCTGTGTGTCTTTGTCCGCCTGGCACAACTGGAAATCCACAAATTCAATGCAAAGCTTTAATTGTTGAAAGTTCATCAACAGCGCCTCCAATTGCTGAGGTGCCGCTTACACCTCAAGAATCCATTCGTCCAATTTCAGATACAACTCATCGACCCTCACCAATAGTAGAAACACCCGAACCTAGACCTCAGGAGCCTACAACCACTCAGCCGACACCGATCTTCTCACAACCGCCAATCATCGTTGGGTGTGAAAAGAACGACCAGTGTGGCTCCGACTCCACCTGCATCAATCGACTCTGCAAGGACATCTGTAGCCCGAAATTGTGTGCCGAGAATGCCCATTGCCAAACAATTCGACATCGGCCAACATGTTTATGCCCAGTTGGTACCACTGGCAATCCCACAGAAGGTTGTGTGTCTATGGCAACTGACAGACCAATAATTGAAGCACCCATAACAGGAACACCTCAGCGGCCAGAACACCACCCAGTACATCCTGTAATGGGCTCCCCAACAACTCCACTTCCTCCACTAGCTGAAACACTCACACCAAGACCTCCAACACCAGACTTTACAACACCTCTTCCACCTGCTATTAATCCCATCATTGCAATTGCTTGCGGGAATAATGATGACTGTACAATGGACAGCTCTTGTATAAACAAACTTTGCTATGATGTGTGTAGTTTAGGAGTCTGTGGCAACGACGCAGAGTGCAAGGTAAAAAGTCACCGTCCAGTCTGTAGCTGTCCTCCAGGAACCACAGGAAATCCTTTAGAAGAATGTGTGCCTTTACTGACAGAAAGACCTGCCACCCTACTACCTCCCATGACAGAAATTATGTCTACTGAACCTGGCGACCCAGTCCGTCCATTAACTGGCCCAACAAGTCCAGGTTTACCACCACTGGCTGAGCACCCAACACCGAGACCCAGACCACCACCAGTGACACAGCCTCCACCACCACCCACACCTGGTCCTATGGCTGTAGGATGTGAGAGCTCTGATGAGTGTCCATTTGATAACTCCTGTGTCAACAAGGTCTGTTTTGACATTTGCCATCCTAGATTTTGTGGAGAAAATGCAGAGTGTCAGACATCAGGACACCGTCCCACTTGCACATGTCCACCAGGAACCACAGGTAATCCTACCATTAAATGCTCGGCTCTTGCAGTGGATAAACCTGTTTCTTCTGCTCCTCCGGTTTCCGGAGATAAGCCTCTTACAGAAGAGACAGCCATCCATATCATTTCAGGTTCCATAGCCACAGTGCTTCCCCCTCTAGCAGAGTACCCAACACATCCTCCTCCACAGCCTCCAATCAAAAGACCTCCGCCACCTACAATAGCTCCTCTATTAACAGTTGCCTGTAAAAACAATGATGACTGTGACATGGAACATTCATGCCTGAACACACTTTGTTACGACGTTTGTAGTCTCGGAGTTTGTGGCGATAACTCTGATTGCAGGTCAATCAACCACCGACCAGTATGCATTTGTCAACCTGGGACAACTGGAAACCCACAAGCACGATGCAAAGCAATTGCAACAGAAAAGCCTGACATTACCACCGAACATCCCAGTGTTGAACTGCTTCCAACTAGTGACTCACCAATCCGCCCAGTTGCTAGTCCTACATCACCAAAACCACCACCTTTAGCTGAAGCTCCAGTTCCACCACCTACAGAACCTCCAGTTCCGCTGCCTCCTGCAATACCAACTGCTCCACCAAATGCTGTAGGATGTAAGAGCACTGATAATTGTCCTTTTGAAACTAGCTGCATCAATCGCATCTGTATAGACATCTGTCACCCTGGCTTGTGTGGTGAGGCTGCTGACTGTAAGACCGTGGACCACCGACCTACCTGCATCTGTCCTCCAGGCACGACAGGCAATCCCACGCAGAAGTGTATAGCTGTTTCTACTGACAGGCCTGTTACCCACAGTCCAGTGGCAGGTACTTCAGTGTTACCGCCTGGAGAGCCAGTTTTCCCGTTATCAGGTCCCACCTCTCCTGCTCCACCACCTTTAGCTGAACGGCCAACACCACCACCTCCAGAACCGACGATTCCAAGACCAACTCCTCGTCCAATCATTCCACCAGTTGTCATTGCATGTAAGAACAATGATGACTGCACACCAGACAACTCTTGCATCAACAAACAATGCTATGATGTGTGCAGTCTTGGAGTCTGTGGCGACGACGCAGAATGTAAGATCGACAATCATCGTCCAGTCTGTAGCTGTCCTCCAGGAACCACAGGAAATCCTTTGCGAGAATGTGTGTCTTTACTGACAGAAAGACCAGCAACCCAACAACCTCCCATGGCAGAAATTGTGTCTACTCAACCTGGCGACCCAGTACGTCCATTAACTGGCCCAACAAGTCCCGGTTTACCACCACTGGCTGAGGACCCAACACCGAGACCCAGACCACCACCAGTGACACAGCCTCCACCACCACCCACACCTGGTCCTATGGCTGTAGGATGTGAGAGCTCTGATGAGTGTCCATTCGATAACTCCTGTGTCAACAAACTTTGTTTTGACATTTGTCATCCTGGTTTATGTGGGGAAAATGCAGAATGTCAGACAGTTGGACATATTGCAACTTGCACATGTCCCCCAGGAACCATCGGTAATCCCACCATTAAATGTTCGGCTCTTGCTGTGGATAAACCAGTTCCACCCACTCGTCCAGTTGCTGGAGACAGGCCTCCTGGACCAGAAACAATCATAAGTCCAATTGCAGGTCCCACAGGAACAACACTTCCTCCTATAGCCGAGGAGCCAAAACGCCCACCTACAGAACCACCAACATCACGACCACTTCCACCTCCAATTCGTCCTCTAGTTACAGTTGCTTGTAAAAACAATGATGACTGTGACATGGACAATTCATGCCTGAACCAAATTTGTTACAATGTTTGTAGCCTGAGCATTTGCGGTGAACAATCAGAATGTGTGAGTATCAATCACAGACCAGTGTGCCTTTGTCAACCTGGAACAACTGGAAATCCACAAGCAGGATGCAAAGCAATTGCGACAGAAAAGCCTGACATTACCACTGAACATCCCAGTGTTGAACTGCTTCCAACTAGTGACTCACCAATCCGCCCAGTTGCTAGTCCTACATCACCAAAACCACCACCTTTAGCTGAAGCTCCAGTTCCACCACCTACAGAACCTCCAGTTCCGCTGCCTCCTGCAATACCAACTGCTCCACCAAATGCTGTAGGATGTAAGAGCACTGATAATTGTCCTTTTGAAACTAGCTGCATCAATCGCATCTGTATAGACATCTGTCACCCTGGCTTGTGTGGTGAGGCTGCTGACTGTAAGACCGTGGACCACCGACCTACCTGCATCTGTCCTCCAGGCACGACAGGCAATCCCACGCAGAAGTGTATAGCTGTTTCTACTGACAGGCCTGTTACCCACAGTCCAGTGGCAGGTACTTCAGTGTTACCGCCTGGAGAGCCAGTTTTCCCGTTATCAGGTCCCACCTCTCCTGCTCCACCACCTTTAGCTGAACGGCCAACACCACCACCTCCAGAACCGACGATTCCAAGACCAACTCCTCGTCCAATCATTCCACCAGTTGTCATTGCATGTAAGAACAATGATGACTGCACACCAGACAACTCTTGCATCAACAAACAATGCTATGATGTGTGCAGTCTTGGAGTCTGTGGCGACGACGCAGAATGTAAGATCGACAATCATCGTCCAGTCTGTAGCTGTCCTCCAGGAACCACGGGAAATCCTTTGCGAGAATGTGTGTCTTTACTGACAGAAAGACCAGCAACCCAACAACCTCCCATGGCAGAAATTGTGTCTACTCAACCTGGCGACCCAGTACGTCCATTAACTGGCCCAACAAGTCCCGGTTTACCACCACTGGCTGAGGACCCAACACCGAGACCCAGACCACCACCAGTGACACAGCCTCCACCACCACCCACACCTGGTCCTATGGCTGTAGGATGTGAGAGCTCTGATGAGTGTCCATTCGATAACTCCTGTGTTAACAAACTTTGTTTTGACATTTGTCATCCTGGTTTATGTGGGGAAAATGCAGAATGTCAGACAGTTGGACATATTGCAACTTGCACATGTCCACCAGGAACCATCGGTAATCCCACCATTAAATGTTCGGCTCTTGCTGTGGATAAACCAGTTCCACCCACTCGTCCAGTTGCTGGAGACAGGCCTCCTGGACCAGAAACAATCATAAGTCCAATTGCAGGTCCCACAGGAACAACACTTCCTCCTATAGCCGAGGAGCCAAAACGCCCACCTACAGAACCACCAACATCACGACCACTTCCACCTCCAATTCGTCCTCTAGTTACAGTTGCTTGTAAAAACAATGATGACTGTGACATGGACAATTCATGCCTGAACCAAATTTGTTACAATGTTTGTAGCCTGAGCATTTGCGGTGAACAATCAGAATGTGTGAGTATCAATCACAGACCAGTGTGCCTTTGTCAACCTGGAACAACTGGAAATCCACAAGCAGGATGCAAAGCAATTGCGACAGAAAAGCCTGACATTACCACTGAACATCCCAGTGTTGAACTGCTTCCAACTAGTGACTCACCAATCCGCCCAGTTGCTAGTCCTACATCACCAAAACCACCACCTTTAGCTGAAGCTCCAGTTCCACCACCTACAGAACCTCCAGTTCCGCTGCCTCCTGCAATACCAACTGCTCCACCAAATGCTGTAGGATGTAAGAGCACTGATAATTGTCCTTTTGAAACTAGCTGCATCAATCGCATCTGTATAGACATCTGTCACCCTGGCTTGTGTGGTGAGGCTGCTGACTGTAAGACCGTGGACCACCGACCTACCTGCATCTGTCCTCCAGGCACGACAGGCAATCCCACGCAGAAGTGTATAGCTGTTTCTACTGACAGGCCTGTTACCCACAGTCCAGTGGCAGGTACTTCAGTGTTACCGCCTGGAGAGCCAGTTTTCCCGTTATCAGGTCCCACCTCTCCTGCTCCACCACCTTTAGCTGAACGGCCAACACCACCACCTCCAGAACCGACGATTCCAAGACCAACTCCTCGTCCAATCATTCCACCAGTTGTCATTGCATGTAAGAACAATGATGACTGCACACCAGACAACTCTTGCATCAACAAACAATGCTATGATGTGTGCAGTCTTGGAGTCTGTGGCGACGACGCAGAATGTAAGATCGACAATCATCGTCCAGTCTGTAGCTGTCCTCCAGGAACCACGGGAAATCCTTTGCGAGAATGTGTGTCTTTACTGACAGAAAGACCAGCAACCCAACAACCTCCCATGGCAGAAATTGTGTCTACTCAACCTGGCGACCCAGTACGTCCATTAACTGGCCCAACAAGTCCCGGTTTACCACCACTGGCTGAGGACCCAACACCGAGACCCAGACCACCACCAGTGACACAGCCTCCACCACCACCCACACCTGGTCCTATGGCTGTAGGATGTGAGAGCTCTGATGAGTGTCCATTCGATAACTCCTGTGTCAACAAACTTTGTTTTGACATTTGTCATCCTGGTTTATGTGGGGAAAATGCAGAATGTCAGACAGTTGGACATATTGCAACTTGCACATGTCCACCAGGAACCATCGGTAATCCCACCATTAAATGTTCTGCTCTTGCTGTGGATAAACCAGTTCCACCCACTCGTCCAGTTGCTGGAGACAGGCCTCCTGGACCAGAAACAATCATAAGTCCAATTGCAGGTCCCACAGGAACAACACTTCCTCCTATAGCCGAGGAGCCAAAACGCCCACCTACAGAACCACCAACATCACGACCACTTCCACCTCCAATTCGTCCTCTAGTTACAGTTGCTTGTAAAAACAATGATGACTGTGACATGGACAATTCATGCCTGAACCAAATTTGTTACAATGTTTGTAGCCTGAGCATTTGCGGTGAACAATCAGAATGTGTGAGTATCAATCACAGACCAGTGTGCCTTTGTCAACCTGGAACAACTGGAAATCCACAAGCAGGATGCAAAGCAATTGCGACAGAAAAGCCTGACATTACCACTGAACATCCCAGTGTTGAACTGCTTCCAACTAGTGACTCACCAATCCGCCCAGTTGCTAGTCCTACATCACCAAAACCACCACCTTTAGCTGAAGCTCCAGTTCCACCACCTACAGAACCTCCAGTTCCGCTGCCTCCTGCAATACCAACTGCTCCACCAAATGCTGTAGGATGTAAGAGCACTGATAATTGTCCTTTTGAAACTAGCTGCATCAATCGCATCTGTATAGACATCTGTCACCCTGGCTTGTGTGGTGAGGCTGCTGACTGTAAGACCGTGGACCACCGACCTACCTGCATCTGTCCTCCAGGCACGACAGGCAATCCCACGCAGAAGTGTATAGCTGTTTCTACTGACAGGCCTGTTACCCACAGTCCAGTGGCAGGTACTTCAGTGTTACCGCCTGGAGAGCCAGTTTTCCCGTTATCAGGTCCCACCTCTCCTGCTCCAACACCTTTAGCTGAACGGCCAACACCACCACCTCCAGAACCGACGATTCCAAGACCAACTCCTCGTCCAATCATTCCACCAGTTGTCATTGCATGTAAGAACAATGATGACTGCACACCAGACAACTCTTGCATCAACAAACAATGCTATGATGTGTGCAGTCTTGGAGTCTGTGGCGACGACGCAGAATGTAAGATCGACAATCATCGTCCAGTCTGTAGCTGTCCTCCAGGAACCACGGGAAATCCTTTGCGAGAATGTGTGTCTTTACTGACAGAAAGACCAGCAACCCAACAACCTCCCATGGCAGAAATTGTGTCTACTCAACCTGGCGACCCAGTACGTCCATTAACTGGCCCAACAAGTCCCGGTTTACCACCACTGGCTGAGGACCCAACACCGAGACCCAGACCACCACCAGTGACACAGCCTCCACCACCACCCACACCTGGTCCTATGGCTGTAGGATGTGAGAGCTCTGATGAGTGTCCATTCGATAACTCCTGTGTCAACAAACTTTGTTTTGACATTTGTCATCCTGGTTTATGTGGGGAAAATGCAGACTGCCAGACAGTTAGACACCGTCCCACTTGCACATGTCCACCAGGAACCATTGGTAATCCCACTATTAAATGCTCGGCTCTTGCTGTGGATAAACCAGTTCCACCCACTCGTCCGGTTGTTGGAGACAGGCCTCCTGGACCAGAAACAATCATAAGTCCAATTGCAGGTCCCACAGGAACAACACTTCCTCCTATAGCCGAGGAGCCAAAACGCCCACCTACAGAACCACCAACATCACGACCACTTCCACCTCCAATTCGTCCTCTAGTTACAGTTGCTTGTGAAAACAATGATGACTGTGACATGGACAATTCATGCCTGAACAAAATTTGTTACAATGTGTGCAGCCTAGGCATTTGTGGTGAAGATGCCGATTGCAAAATTTTATATCACAGGCCAGTATGTCTGTGTCCACCTGGTACAACAGGAAATCCACAGCAAAGATGCTCTTCTATAGGCACTGTTCGACCTGAAACTGAACCACCAATAGCCAAGATAACACCAGTTCCTCCTGGTGAATCTATGAGACCTATTGCAGGTGTTAGCGTAGATCCCTTGCCCCCTCTGGTGTCTGAGCCTCCACCCAGCCCTACGGAGCCCCCTCTACCAGTAGTACCCAAGGTGCCCACTCCACCTCCTCTTCCTATTGGCTGCACCAACAATGATGAGTGTCCATTTGATAACACTTGTGTTAACAAACTCTGCTTTGACATATGTTATCCTGGGTTGTGTGGTATCAATGCCAATTGTGAGACAAAAGGGCATCGACCCTCTTGTGTGTGCCCCAGTGGTACCAGCGGGAATCCTACTATAGAGTGCATAGCTCAAGCTACGGAGAGCCCAGAGGAGCCTTCACCTCCCATGGGTCACAGCACTCCTCATCCATCTCATGAACCAGAGGTGCCCATTCATCCACCTGCATCCCCCAGGCCTCCACCTTTAGTAGAGATGCCCACCACAACACCTGAACCTCTGGCACCGAGGCCCCCAATATCTCCTATTCAGCCTCATATTGTTATCGCTTGCAAAAACAATGATGAATGCCCTATAGACAACTCCTGTCTCAACCACATATGTTATGATGTATGTGCTTTGGGTATTTGTGGAGAGAATGCTGCCTGCCAGATCTTCAATCACCGTCCTGTTTGTGAGTGCCCCCGAGGCACAAGTGGCACTCCTACAGACGGCTGCCAGGCAGTGCTTGTAGAGCACACAACGCCCCTCACGCCCACCATGGAAACTCCACCACCAATGATAGACAAGCCAATCATGCCAGTGACGACACCGGGCTCTAGCCCCCCACCACCACTGGCTGAGGTAGGAACACCCAGGCCATCCCCACCTCCTGTTATCAGGCCCCCGCCTCCGCCTACAGCCTCTCCTTTGGCAGTTGGGTGTGAAACTACAGATCAATGCCCATATGACAATTCGTGTGTCAATCAGCTGTGTCTTGATGTGTGTCATCCAGCCCTGTGTGGTGAAAATGCTGAATGTCAGACAAGAGCACATAAGATAGAGTGCAGATGTCCTCCAGGCACCACCGGGAACCCCACACTCAAGTGTTCAGCATTAGCTGTGGTGGGGCCGACGACGACGCCGCCTCCAGTGATTGGGGATCACACACCACTGCCACAGCAGCCTCTGCAGCCTGGGACAGGACCCATCTCCACTCCTCTTCCACCCATTGCCCTGTTCCCTTCCACACAGCCGCCAGAGCCGCCACTCCCCACCCCTCCACCTCCACCCATTGTCACACAAATATTAATAGCCTGTAAGAATAACGATGACTGTAACTTGGACAACTCCTGCATCAATCGCCTGTGCTACCCTGTCTGCTCTCTGGGAATATGTGGACAAAATGCAGAATGCAAGACCCTAGAACACCGAGCCATCTGCGTGTGTCCCAGTGGCACCACAGGCGACCCTCAGCAACATTGTCAAGCTTTAATTACAGAAGTTCCACCCACCTTACCCCCACCCTTCGGGGAGACGAGTCCCTACCCCAAGGTACCAATCATGCCAGTGGCACCTCCCACCTCACCATCCCCGCCTCCTATGGCACTGACACAACCACCTCTGGCCAAAGAACCGCTTCCTACCACACCTCCTCCACCTGTAACAGTTGGCCCGCCGCCCATTGGGTGTGCCACTAGCGGCGAGTGTCCCTTCGACGAGCAATGTTACAATCGCCTGTGTGCCAAGGTGTGTAGCGTCCGCCCTTGTCAGACTGATTCTGAGTGTATTGCTGGGATTCACCAGGCCATCTGCACCCCTGTGATGCCCCTCACAGAGAGGCCCCAGTGTATGGTGGACCAAGACTGCTTCACTACCCAAGCATGCATCAGCAGTGTCTGCAGAGAAGTCTGCCTCACCACTAACCCCTGTGCGCCCTTGGCTGTCTGCACTGCAGAGAATCACCGGCCTAGGTGTAACTGTCCACCGGGTTATGTAGGTAACCCCTTCGTGGCTTGTCGTCGCCCAGACCTGCCAACCCCGCCTCCCCGTGAACCCACCACCACCACACAGCGACCTGAATGCCTCGTCGACAATGACTGCCCCTACCACTTGGCCTGCCTCAACCATCAGTGTCTGAACCCGTGCCTGAAGAGAGACGTGTGTGGTTTCAACGCCGAGTGTATTGTGACTGTGCACACACCCACCTGCATGTGCACTCCAGGGTACATTGGCAACCCGTATGTGAGGTGCCATCCCCCCACCACCTCTACGCCGCCCCCAGCAGAGCCCATCCTCAGACCTCAGTGCACAAAGAATGAGGACTGTCCTGCAGACCGTGCCTGCTACAGCGGCAGTTGCCAGAACCCTTGTGTTGTTACCAACCCGTGTGCCCCTACGGCTGTGTGCGATGCCCTCAGGCACGAAGCTGTGTGCTCTTGTCCCACGGGTATGACGGGTAACCCGTACCTCCAGTGCTACAACAGTAAGATGTTTAGACGCTTGTCTTCCACTCCTTCACCTTTTGTTCGCGCATGCCAGAGCACGATGCATGTTTTCTCTTGTGCCTGTCATTTTCCTTAGTCTCAGCTTGTGCATATTATTTAAGTTTGTATTGTTCACTTGTGCATCAAGGAGTTTGTATTGTTCACTTGTGCATCAAGGAGTTTGTATTGTTCACTTGTGCATCAGGAAGCCTGCATCGTACCTACTGCATCGTCCACTATTATAAACTGCATCTTAAAAAAACTGTTTGCATCAATGAATCTTGCATTGTTCAGCATCGGTAAACTATATCTAAGCTTTTCTATTCTGAATTTATCTTTGTATATATATATATATATATATATATATATATATATATATATATATATATATATATATATATATATATAATATATAAATATATATATAATATGTATATATATAATGTATGAATATTTTAATGGACATTTAATCAGTTTTTGCTCAGTATTTTTCCGTCTGACTATGATATTCATCACAAAAGTATATGAAACAGCAATTTAAGTTAAGAATTAGCTAAGAACATGAACACTGTGTATTATCTGGGACTCTAGTAAGAGACTATTGAGGCGAGGCGTTACTGCCATCCTTCACCTCAAAGTTTGGTATTGGCCACCAGGATAAGGCGGTGTTCGTGCTCACTCACCATTTCCAAGTGTTTAATATATTTTGTTACCCTGGTGCAGTCGACGTGTCCACTCCCCAGCCTGAGTGCCTGGTGGATGACGACTGTAGTGATGTGCTGGCCTGCATCAACCAACAGTGCCAGAACCCTTGTGCCTTGTATGAGAACTGTGCCCCGAATGCTGAGTGTCATGTCATCCGTCACAGAGCCGTGTGTTCCTGCCCCGACGGTTTCGTTGGCAACCCCAACATCCAGTGTTTAGTGGGTAAGATAGACACGCACCCAGTACCACACAACCTTCACTCTCACCTAGTTCATGGAGCCCGGCTCCCCAAGTTTGACATATTACCCTCGACATTCCCCTGGCTCGGTCACACAGTAGCACGATGTAGAGTGATGCAGTGTTACATATCACTTCGGGGGTTTTCTCCCCCGTGTGACAGTCTCGTCACGTACACCTTACCCAGTTACCTGTCTCCACGAAGCACTACACAGGTCCAGTTAGTCTCGTCACGTACACCTTACCCAGTTACCTGTCTCCACGAAGCACTACACAGGTCCAGTTAGTCTCGTCACGTACACCTTACCCAGTTACCTGTCTCCACGAAGCACTACACAGGTCCAGTTAGTCTCGTCACGTACACCTTACCCAGTTACCTGTCTCCACGAAGCACTACACAGGTCCAGTTAGTCCATAACATGCTTATCCGCACTTTAAATGCAGTACCTATTGATGTGTTTAATACAGGAACAACTCTTATAGCAGATTGAGACAACATATTGACAAATTGACATGTGCGTGTTGTGTGGGCTGGCTACACCTCGCTGCCCTCTCTTTCCTCTCGATAAAAGACTGTCGACAAGACTGTTTCTAGCAACTATTGACTAGTTATTTGTAACTGTAAATAATTAATTTTATTCGTTATAAATAATGACTATAAAGAATATTAGCAACGAATGACTTCATTATATGTATACATTAGAACGTGCATAGACGCGCAACGGGTTGTGTTAGCGTCCAGTACTGGTTTTCACTAATAAACTCTTTCACTGTTAGAACAGACAGTAATAAAACCACACACACATATACACACACACACACACACACACACATACACACACACACACACACACACACACACACACACACACACACACACACACACACACACACACACACACAAACACACACACAAACACGCTAGACGGGAGGAAATGTAACAAGAATGCTTGGTGGTCCACAGCTGGGTGTCGCTCCAACTCTGAATGCCCCGTGCTCCACGCCTGCATCAACAGGGAGTGTGAGGACCCTTGCCGGTACGAGAAGTGTGGCATCAACGCAGAGTGTCGCTCCGTTAACCAGAGAGCACAGTGCATCTGCCCCGAAACGTTCCTGGTAAGTGCCTTGGCCTCTCTCACTGTCTCACTTATTGCTAGGTGTCCTAGCTTCTAGGGATGTCCCAAGAGTGCTCCTAGCATGTGTCCAGGTCTCTAGAATTGACATCTCGTCGCTATTACTAATCATAACATTTCTGTGTCAGATCTTTACTTGTTAATGATCTTTCAATGTGACAGGGTGACCCGTACGTGCGATGTGAAAGACCCGAGTGCACGAGTGACCCAGAGTGCCCCTCATGGCTGGCCTGCATCGATGACAAGTGCCAGGACCCATGTAACTGTGGGCCGCAAGCACAGTGCCGCGTCGTCAACCACCGCCCGCTCTGCACCTGTCCTCCGGGATATGATGGCGATGCCAACGTCCAGTGCATTCGCAGTACGTTCACACACACACACACACACACACACACACACACACACACACACACACACACACACACACACACACACACACACACACACACACACACACACACACCAGTCTTCAAGTTTGTGTTATACCTAATATTAAAAAGTTTGTTTTGCAAGTAATTTTACACAAAAGTTACCTTACAAGAACAAATATAAGGTACGTTTTGGGTGACGATAACAATTATATTTTCAGTGATTTTACAGATGTTATATACATAGAATTAGATGCCCTCTCCAGTTCCCCCTGACCAACACTTGTGTACTTGTTGCTTAGTGACCACTCCTTACCGTGTCTTGTATCTTAATGATGTCATACAGAGCCGGTGAAAGAGCCGTCGTACAAGGAGTGCCAGACAGATGGAGAGTGCCTCAGCAAGATGGCCTGCTTCGACGGCCGGTGCCATGACCCGTGCCAAGTGATCAACCCATGTGGCACCAACGCCAAGTGTGACGTGATTGATACCCTTCCCTTCAGGACGATGACGTGCGAGTGTGTGCCAGGCTTCACTGGCAACGCTTACGTCGAGTGCACTCCACGTAAGGCTTTGTCAAGTGTGTGTGTGTGCGTGTGTGTGGCATGTTTGTAAGTGTGCTTGTCTAAATCTTGAAAGGATTGACATGTGACTTCTGAGCAGTGAGTTTGTACATGCTAAACTGTAGATTAAAGAGAAAACATTTTAATATTTAATGTTGCTCATCAGTTCAGTAACTACACCAATTCTAGTGATTTCTGTAATAAGCAATACGCTCAGTACAGTAGTTAAGTGTACTGTGCACCACTATGTTCACCCTGCATCATCCTGAGCACTAGCGCCACACATCAAACACTTTCCACATCTCACTCACTTGCATCACTTGTGAATACAATTAACTCGTTATTCACTCAAATACTTGAGTAAATTTTGTGAGAGCAGATGCGTGATATGTGCAGGATGGCGCGAGTATATACTGCTGCCCACTACACTTGCACTCATTATGTATTAACCTGTTAACCTGCTTACTTTTATTACTGTTCCAGGTGAAGCTTGACCCTCGCCAGTACTCTCATGTGTCCCCCAAGTTATAGCTCGTATATCATGTGTGATTATCATAGCTCCATCACATTATTCTCACCTCCCCCATAGTTCCCAGTTAACCAGCAGAGCCACACTCTTACACCGCATCTTCTTTTTCCTACACCTGCAAAATCTATTATTTTATGTTTAAAAAAAATCCAGCTATTTCTTGCATGCAAAAAGTAATGTTCATTGCATCTAAGATATTGTTTGACATTGTACAAGTTGACAAGTTTGATTATGATAAATAAGGACAATAAATAATATAGTTGCAATGCAATAACATGAGTTACATGAGCACGTCTCTTGCGGCGTCAGGCCCGACGCTGGCGCCAGGCTGCACGACGGACGACCAGTGTGGTCCGACGGAGGTGTGTCGCAACACGTTGTGCCTGGACCCGTGTGCTGTGGTCAACCCGTGTGCCCCCACCGCTGAGTGCCAGGTGAGTCCTCCCCAGCTGACCTGGTGTGCCTGTCTCATGGCTTCCACTTACCTCTCTCAGGTCACGTTATTCACCGCTGATTTAGTTTTACTTGTTTAGTCAGTGTTGTTGTTCTGTTATGATCATAGAGATCGCTGCTTTAACCCAATATATTGACTTTGCATTTTATAGACATTACGAGTAGGTCTGATTCTCAGTGATCTAAACTTTTTGCTGTTATTCATTTCAACCAGAGAACAGATTTCTAGCATGAAGTAATAGGTGATTGAGAGAGTTATCATAAGTACTAGAGTTTAGTGTTGGTGCCGTGTTAAGCAGAGGTGATAGTGAGCCTGGGTAGTAATGACTGACTTCACTCAGGTCATCAACCGCCGTACCAAGTGCTCCTGTCCGCCGGGTCACACGGGCAACCCTCACGTCAACTGTTATGAAGGTAAGCTGTTGTGAGGTGCTCTCGGGGCCCCCTCACTGCTCGCCTCACCTTCCCCTTCACTACGCTTACTGAACGTCCTCACCACTATGAGGCCATAAACACCTTCGCCTCCCACTCTCACCATTCTAACATCAATCATTCTTAAAGTTGGGTTTGCTGGTGCAATTTAGGTATGGCCATGAGTGTTGTGCTCGGGTGAGGATGAGGTATGGTGTGGATGGTGCAGGTAAGTCCACTGAGAGACACTTGGCACTACTGTATGCTGACAAGCGTGTGAGAGTACAGTGCATGGATGAGCACCGTACACCATACCTGCATCTATAGTGAGCTGCTTTAGTGTAGTACTGACTGTGATTTAATTCACCGTATAATCTATTTGTAATGTATGATGTAATTGTAATGCTGCCTGTAACACCATAGCTTATTGTACTGTTTGACGTCACTGTAGGATTGGCTATAACATCATACTGTATCTCTAGTTGTAACATCTGATGCTTGTTGTGTAATGTTGGCTTGTTAATATCTTACTGGCATGTGTAGTGTAACTAGTGCTGCACGCTGTGTGTGTGGTGCTGCACGCTGCTGTGTGTGGTGCTGCACGCTGCTGTGTGTGTGTGGTGCTGCACGCTGCTGTGTGTGTGTGCTGGACGCTGCTGTGTGTGGTGCTGCACGCTGCTGTGTGTGTGGTGCTGCACGCTGCTGTGTGTGGGTGCTGCACGCTGCTGTGTGTGGTGCTGCACGCTGCTGTGTGTGGTGCTGCACGCTGCTGTGTGTGTGTGTGCTGCACGCTGCTGTGTGTGTGGTGCTGGACGCTGCTGTGTGTGTGTGCTGCACGCTGCTGTGTGTGTGGTGCTGCACGCTGCTGTGTGTGTGGTGCTGCACGCTGCTGTGTGTGTGGTGCTGCACGCTGCTGTGTGTGTGGTGCTGCACGATGTTGTGTGTGGTGCTGCACGCTGCTGTGTGTGTGGTGCTGCACACTGCTGTGTGTGTGTGGTGCTGCACGCTGCTGTGTGTGCTGCACGCTGCTGTGTGTGTGTGCTGCTGCACGCTGCTGTGTGTGTGTGCTGCTGCACGCTGCTGTGTGTGTGGTGCTGCACACTGCTGTGTGTGGTGCTGCACGCTGCTGTGTGTGTGGTGCTGCACACTGCTGTGTGTGTGGTGCTGCACACTGCTGTGTGTGTGGTGCTGCACGCTGCTGTGTGTGGTGCTGCACGCTGCTGTGTGTGTGGTGCTGCACGCTGCTGTGTGTGTGGTGCTGCACGCTGCTGTGTGTGGTGCTGCACGCTGCTGTGTGTGTGGTGCTGCACGCTGCTGTGTGTGTGGTGCTGCACGCTGCTGTGTGTGTGGTGCTGCACGCTGCTGTGTGTGTGGTGCTGCACGCTGCTGTGTGTGGTGCTGCACGCTGCTGTGTGTGTGGTGCTGCACGCTGTTGTGTGTGCTGCTGCACGCTGCTGTGTGTGTGGTGCTGCACGCTGCTGTGTGTGTGGTGCTGCACGCTGCTGTGTGTGTGGTGCTGCACGCTGTTGTGTGTGGTGCTGCACGCTGCTGTGTGTGGTGCTGCACGCTGTTGTGTGTGGTGCTGCACGCTGCTGTGTGTGGTGCTGCACGCTGCTGTGTGTGTGGTGCTTCACGCTGCTGTGTGTGTGGTGCTGCACGCTGCTGTGTGTGTGGTGCTGCACGCTGCTGTGTGTGTGGTGCTGCACGCTGTTGTGTGTGGTGCTGCACGCTGCTGTGTGTGGTGCTGCACGCTGCTGTGTGTGGTGCTGCACGCTGCTGTGTGTGTGGTGCTGCACGCTGCTGTGTGTGTGGTGCTGCACGCTGCTGTGTGTGTGTGGTGCTGCACGCTGTTGTGTGTGGTGCTGCACGCTGCTGTGTGTGTGGTGCTGCACGCTGCTGTGTGTGTGGTGCTGCACGCTGCCGTGTGTGCTGCTGCACGCTGCTGTGTGTACTGCTGCACGCTGCTGTGTGTGCTGCTGCACGCTGCTGTGTGTGGTGCTGCACGCTGCTGTGTGTGTGTGGTGCTGCACGCTGCTGTGTGTGGTGCTGCACGCTGCTGTGTGTGCTGCTGCACGCTGTTGTGTGTGCTGCTGCACGCTGCTGTGTGTGGTGCTGCACGCTGCTGTTGCCTGTGCTGCACACTGCTGTTGCCTGTGCTGCACACTGCTGTACCTCTGGAAGTGTTGCAGTTCACTCTTGCATCGTGACTCATAATATAATTGGAGACCAGAGTCAAAAAGAACCTTTAGAGTAAAGTCAGAAATGTCGTCCGTGGTGTGAGCGCTCCGGTCCACTCTTGTAGCCGCCCCTCCTTGTCCTTCTTCTTACTCTTAAACATATTTGAAAACAAGATGCTAATGAAAATTATATAATTAAATATTTTACAGCTTAAAATTGTTCCATTTGCTTGATAAAAACAAATTATGAACGTAATGCTTTTGTCACGGGTGCCTTGCAGAGCCTCAGCAGTGTCAGTACGGCATTTAATGTCTCCAAGAAAGTAATTAGATTATTTGAACATTATTGGTAAATTTGAGCACCGGCTTTCATTATCACCACATGCAAAACATTCACCAAATCTTTACTTTGAAATTGAAATAAGTTTATTGATGTAAAATACACACAAAGGGATGAGGTAGCTCAAGCTATTTTCACCCCCGTTCATAGTGTGATAATCTGAGAGAATACAGTAGATAAGAGATATTATTGTGGTGTGTGTGTGTGTGTGTGGGAGGAGTGGCTGGTGCTCAGGGTTACCACAGCTGCCAGCACCACGCCTAACACCCTAACCACACACCCGCCCCGTAGCCGACCCTCGTCCTCCTCGCAAGTGTGAAATTGACATCGACTGTTTTAAAATCGACTCGTGTTTGGATTCGCGTTGTCAAAACCCATGCTTCGTGGCCAACCCCTGTCCGGACTCTGCTACGTGTAAGCCCTACAAGCACCGACCTTACTGCCTGTGCCCTAACAACACCAAGGGCGACCCTTGGGTAGGCTGTGTTCCAGGTACGTTTCGGGGCACCATCACGGTGTGTTCACTCCACAGTCACGCTCCAGGGCCCTCGGTCTCATCTTTCTCACGGCTAACTTAATTTACAAAGACACGACTCGAGTGACATTTTCTGAGTTTTATCTCATTACACAGCTCATGTAGTGCACATGAGTGGCAGCTTCACAGCACCAACATAGCATGCACCTCCAGTCACTCTTCTGAAGCGGGTATCACTTGTATCATATCTGAGGACACTTTGTGCCTTCATATTAGGTTATTAGGACACGGTTACAATTAATTAATATCACCTTTAAGATTACTTTTCTTTACTAAGAGTTATTTAATTCTTCCTGGTCTAAACTGTCTTAATGTCGATAAAATGGAGTCATGTGCAGGTGTGAGGTTGGTAGCACGCTGTGTGGGGCGAGGTCTGAGCCCGGTAGTGTGCAGGTGTGAGGTTGGTAGCACGCTGTGTGGGGCGAGGTCTGAGCCCGGTACCATGTGTACTTGACGCATTTCAGTAATAACTGCGTTATGTCCTGGGCAAGTTAGTTGTAATGGGCCGAGAGCCTGAAATATCAGTGCGTTACATTTGACAATGCCTATTAAAATGGACCCTTGAGACTTTGATGCATACACAAACTTTATTCTAAATTCAGTAGATAAGACAAAGGTAAGTATGTTATTGATACTTATGCAGTCTTGCTAAGCTTATCATCCTGAGTGTTATATATGAAGCCTTTGATCACAAACTCAAACTGACGTCTACATGTATTAAAACATTGTGACAGTTTTAGTCATACACAAACTAGAAATCTTAGTGTGTATGCTGAGTGTAAAATCAATAATGAGGAGTATACTTCCTGGTACAGCTATTACGGAGGAGCCCATATGTCGAGTGGACCCCGACTGTTCCATGGCACAGGCGTGCATCAAGGAGCAGTGTGTTGACCCGTGCCTGGTGGAGGAACCCTGTGGCCGCCAAGCGCTTTGTCGCACTCACCAGCACCGACCCATCTGCTACTGTCCCGAGGGCTGGGCAGGCAACCCCCGCATGCAGTGCTTCAAACGTGAGTACTGACACACAGTAAATGTTTGATTTTGCATGATCAGTGTGCACGGAAGGTGGAATGGATGGTATCTCGTTACAGATATTTATTTTACTTGACGGAGATGATCATGGCATTGAATGTGGAGGACGTTAGAACAGCTCCTAGGCTGCAACAATTGTCCCTCTCTCACCTGAGGCCATTGCTGCCATGGAAGGCAACTAACCTGCTTGTGAACGCCTAAGCCACTTGTGGATATACTGCTAACCCGCTGCTGCTTGCTAGACTAACATCTACTACAGGTAAGACCACATGATAATGTTGCACTTCCCACAGCTGACTGTATGAAGGACGAGGAGTGTCCCATGGACAAAGCATGTATCAATCAACACTGCGTTGACCCATGCACTCATAGTGGTCCCAACTGTGGCGTCAGTGCCAAGTGCCGCGCCATCCTGCACCGCGCCCAGTGCTTCTGTCCCCCTGGCACCCAGGGCAACCCCACTGTTGCCTGCGTCACCGTTGGCTGTACTTCAAATGAAGACTGCGCCGACGACAAAGCCTGCGATTACTTGAATCGTGTGTGCATCCCAGTATGTGAGAACACCACGTGTGCAATACAAGCACAGTGTCATGCTGGCAACCATGCCGCCATGTGCACGTGTCCTCCCCACCTCACAGGCAACCCCTTCCTCCAGTGCTTCCAAGGTAACTCTCCCTCCACTCTCCCTTACCAATATTTTCCTGCTTGTTCACTTTCCAAATAAATTTATACTGTACTAAGTTTTCAAATCACTGGAAGTGGCTCTAAGTTTTAGATATCCCCCCCCCCCATAAAGATTATTATAGTTTATTTGAAAGTTTGTTATAAAAATAATCTTGCTGTTGTTCAAAGGGTGATGTGTTCATAATACAAACATCCTTCTAGTGGTAGAGGAAGTACCCGAAGAAAAGGAGCCTCCCATCACAGATGTTCCCAAGGAGCCTGACTGTCGCCAAGATGCTGACTGTCCGTCACAACACGCCTGCATCAACGCCTTGTGCCAGGACCCATGTGCCATCACCTCGCCCTGTCTCCCATCTGAGGAGTGTCATGTGGTGGATAGTGTTCCACTAAGAACAATGTCATGCGAGTGTCCATCAGACTATATCTTCGTCAAGGAAGGCGTTTGCGTCAAGCTAGGTTAGTCACTCTCGTATATCGCTAATCAGTATCCTTGTGTAATATTTACCGAGCCGTCATGCTGAATATACGAGAAGTGTTAATGAAATCTCTAGTGTCCCAAGGTGAGCTAAGATAAATGTAACAAAAATTGATATTCTACTTGTCCTGTACCAGAACCAGAGTGTAGAAGTGACCAGGACTGCAAGAGCTCCGAGGCGTGTGAAGACGGCTCGTGCGTGAGTGTATGTCACGGGGAACCGTGCGGTCTCAACGCTGTGTGTCAAGGCATCAACCACAGACACCAGTGCCAGTGTGTCCAGGGCTACACCGGTGATCCCAGTGTCCACTGCAGGAGGAGTAAGTGTTCCATTTTTCAAGTACAGTAATTACTGAAACAATATCTAGGTATTAAAAGGCAAAGGACGCTAAATGTAAGTTATGATGTTAAATTCGACAGAGATAATCACACTGGCGAGTCTGATTTGTACCCAAGTTTCTCTGTAGTTATCTACCCAACTTACTCATCTCTTCTCTCCTTCCCGGCCTTGCTAAAGTGCCACTGGAGCCTCCCTTGTTAACGCCAAGTATCACTGGTGTCCACAGTGCCTCCTGTGGTGGTGCCGCCCGAGCCGGACTGTGACGAAGACGACGACTGTAAGGACTACGAGTCGTGCATTAACCAGCACTGCGTCAACCCCTGCATCCACGACAAACCTTGCGCTACCAATGCCTTCTGCTACACTGATGACCACCGCCCTATCTGCAGGTGTCCTGAAGGATTTGTCGGAGATCCTAAGATTGAGTGCCGGCTGTGTGAGTCTTCACGATAGAGATTTTCTTTGTTTTTGTTTGCTTTCTTAGCTTGCTGGAGCACTATTTTGTTCTCTGATTTTGTTTAATATTTAAACCTCAATAGTTTTGCTTTCAATTACATCTACCAGAAATGATCAAACTATTGGCAAACTCAAGGGTTTTAAAAATTTGAAAGTTCATAGTTAATAATTTAGTTTTCAAGTTATTCTTTACTGAAACTCATGAAGGAGGTCTGTTGTGTTGTTCATGCGAGGTGAAGAGGAGGTTGCCAGCAAGCTAAGAGTGCGGTGGGTGTGGCATAGTGTGCCACACCCACCACGCCCCGCACCACACACTTGTTCATCTAAGGCAGTCCGCTTCTGGGGGAGTATTGTCTCTAGTGACTTAGGGTCCAGACGCCTCGAACCCAGAAACAAACCAACCAACCTCCCTCCCCCCCCCCCCTTGCCCAACCACTTGGCCTGGATGGTAGAGCGACGGTCTCGCTTCATGCAGGTCGGCGTTCAATCCCCGACCGTCCAAGTGTTTGGGCACTATTCTTTCCCCCGTCCCATCCCAAATCCTTATCCTGACCCCTTCCCAGTGCTATATAGTCGTAATGGCTTGGCGCTTTCCCTTTGATAATTCCCTCTCCCTCCCTCCTTCTCCCTCCCCCACTTTCTCTCCCTCTTCCCCCCCCCCTCTCTCTCTCTCTCTCTAACCTAGCTGTGCTTACACGGTTGAGCTTCTGCTCTTAAGCCCCACCTTTCGACCCTTAGTAGTACATGGAATGATTTTTCTATCGATATTTTTTATATTTCTATATAAAAAATGTTTATTGAATTAGCCTCAACTTCCTGTTCCATTAATTTAAGACACTTAAACTAAAGAATTTCCTTCCAACATCTTTGCGCTTCATATTGAACATATGTTCCTTCGTTGTTGTCTTCCTCGCTTAGAACATTGCCTTTATATCTACTTTGTCAATTTCTCTTAGTACATATCTCACATGTCGTTATCATGTCTGCCCTATACTTCCTTCAGTGTAGTTAGGTCTAGTTTCCTTAGTATTTTTTTATTGTTCAGTCCTGTTAGTTTAGAAACTCACCATGTTACATGTCTTTGGACTTTCTTTTATTGTGTTTTATGTTTTTTTGGGAAAAAGGGTTGTAGAGTGGAGCAGCGTATGCCGTAGTACGCTGCTCCCTCCGTACACGTAGTGGGTGACGCATGTTGGGAGCGCGCACTTGGGGCTACGGTCAAAGTCCGTCAGTGCTACCCTCACGTTGGTGGGTTTGGCACATACTGGCATCACTAGATGTGTGCATCTAGTGATAGAATTACAGTTCTCTACTCCTAAGTCTTTCTCTCTTTTTTTTTTTTTAGAAGTGAGAAGTCAGTCAGTCTGGTCAATCAGTCTAGTCAGGCAGTCTAGTCAATCTAGTCAGTGAGTGAGTGAGTCAGGTCAGTCAGTCTGGTCAGTCAACTGTGTGTGTTCTCCTCTCCCCACTGTCTCATCAAATATAAGTCCTCACAATATGAACAAGAGTGTGAGTGTGGTGGCGGGTGTCAGAGGGTGACATTAGCAGCCAGTGTCACCCCCTCGAGTCTGCCACACTTTCCTGTAGGAGGACGGCAGCCGGGGGGGGGGGAGTCAAACGGCAGGGCGTCCGGGTGGCTGCCACACCAATGACACTCCCTGCTCATGTCATCTAAACTAATTTGAAAAAAAATATGCTAACATCTGGCCAAGCCTTCTGACAAACACATACACAACCAATTAAGATGTTTTGTATAATATTACTTCCTTGCTGTGTTTGTCTGCCTTCATTGTCATCCTCACCACCATCACTGCATTATTTTCTGTATTATAATACATCCTTAATTAATTTAAGACTTCATCCGACTTAAACTTTATTATAAGAGTGTGACTGAGTGACGCATGCAGGCACCCCGAAGCGTCGTGTAAGTCATGATGAAGCCCTTTCTTGGCCGGTGTGTGCACATGTGGCCTTTTAGAATGAGCACTTTCAATAAGTTATGAATGAGAAGGCAGAAGCGTGAGGCAAGTGAGGCAAGGCACTGTACAGAATACATATTGCTTCTGTGCATGTGGAGGACTGTAGCGTGCGCATCGCCACCTCCTCCTCCACACGCATCGAGCCTTGCCATGTGTCCTGTAACCGCTCATTGTGGACACTATCATACACTGCATCTTTAACGGCGTATTCATTTTTCCATCTTTATTAGTCTGATAATTTAATTACTGCATTTTTGCTGATCCCTGTGTCTAATAACCTACCTCATTAATAATCTAATTAGACAAGACTAGTCAACAAGAGCCACTAGTTAACCCATTGCTTAAACAATTAACGAGTCAACTTGTAGTCATTAACTACCAACAACTTGTGAGCACTGTCCCTTGTGAGCAGCTGGTCTACTAGTCTAACTAACTGGTGGTGTGTGTGTGTCTAGCTTCCGTGCCAGGCTCCGTGGGTGTTATCACCAACGACACTATTGGGGGCGTCGGTCAGTCTTGTGGCACCCACCGGGACTGTGGGCCCACCCAGTGGTGCCAGGGGGGTCGCTGCACCCACCCCTGCCCCACATCTTGCCCCCTTAGTGCCCAGTGCCAGGTGCACCAACAACGCCCCGTGTGCTCCTGCCCGCCCACCACCACGGGCGACCCCCACATCGCCTGTTCTGCAAGTAAGATAATCTTCCTTCGCTGACTTCCACCTTATTTCAACACATGTACTAATTAATTTCCCATTGTTTTAATTCCTTGTTTACCTTACCTTTCAAATAGTTGATGTATGGAGTAACGTTTCTCAGATAACTTGGTGTGAGAATGTTTTATATAGTTAAATCAGTTCTAAGCTAACATCTGCAGAATTACCTTATGGATAGTGTAATATGTGAAGAAAGTTAGGCATAGCCTTCTCATCCTGTACCTTCTTGTCACAGTCGGCTGTGAGACAGACTTTGACTGCTCCTACACTGAAAAGTGTTACAGTGGAAACTGTCGTGACCCATGCCAGGCAGGTCGAGTCTGTGCACCCACGGCCAAGTGTACTCCTTACAACCACAGTGCAGAGTGCACCTGTCAACCCGGCTATACTGGACACCCAACCATTTCCTGCCATGCCATCGGGTGTACGTCTAGTGAAGAATGTCCATCGGAAAAGGCTTGTTATCGAGGATCATGCATTGACCCGTGCCTGCTGGAGCCAGCATGCGGCCCCGGGTCTTTGTGTACTGCTCTGCACCATGCCAGCTCGTGTGTGTGCCGCCCCGGCCTCCTGGGGGACCCCTACACTGGTTGCATCCCACCACACACAGCTCAGTGCCTCTCTGACTTTGACTGTGCTGAAAAGCTTGGGTGTGTCGACGGAGTATGTAAAGACCTCTGCACCTACCTGCAGCCATGTGGCGTGAATGCTGTGTGCCGCACAGTGGACACAGAGCAGTCACGCATGGTATTGTGCCAGTGCCCCCCAGGGCATACAGGAAGTGCCTATGATGAATGCCACATTATTCATGAAATACAACCAGGATGCCAGTATGATGCAGACTGTCCGTTATTCCATGCCTGCGTTGACAAGCAGTGCCAAGACCCGTGTAAAAGTAAACCATGTGCCGTTCATGCTGTGTGCCGAGCAGTCAACCACCGCGCCATCTGCTACTGCCCCTCACATTACACGGGAGATGGCTATAAAGCCTGCTCTCCACTCGAATGTAAGAGCAATGATGATTGTCTGGACAAAAGCGTTTGCCACAACCACAGGTGTGTTGATGCTTGCACACTATCTCGCCCCTGTGGTGTTGATGCCCAGTGCACCGCCTCGCACCACTCCACGCATTGCAACTGTGAAATAGGATACAGTGGAGACCCATATATCACTTGTTCTACTATTGGCTGTAGAGACAACTCCTCCTGCCCATCTACCCATGCTTGTATTAATGGCATATGCAGTGACGTGTGCAAAACCACTAGCTTCTGCCATCCCAGCCAGATCTGTGAAGCGAAAGACCACCTTGGATCCTGCACCTGCGCGCACGGCTTTCACAGTACTGCAGGAGGAGTTTGTGAGGCTCGTCCCAGCGTCGAGTGTACCTCTGATAAAGACTGTGGTTCAGAAGAGGCTTGCCTTGATGGCAGCTGTCAAGACTTATGTAAAAATGAGCCGTGTGGGAATGGAGCAACATGTACCATTCAAGGAACGCGTCCTCTAGCCACCATACTATGCCAATGTGGTCCAGGCATGACAGGAGACCCCTTTACCCAATGTGTCATGATATCCACCCCCACTCCTGGCTGTGGATCTCAGTACGATTGCTTATGGGACCAAACATGTGTAGAAGGTCGTTGTGTTGATCCTTGTCGGGAGACTCCATGTGCTCCAGGAGCCACCTGTCGTGCTCTGGGACACCGAGGCGTCTGCTCTTGTCCTGCCGGCTACCATGGTGATCCACACACATTGTGTACTCCAGGTGAGTTGGAATTTATTGAAATAAATTTTAAATGATATTTATGGTATTTTTGCAATAATGTAAATTTTTAGAGTGGAACTGTACCATGAAAATAGTTTTGGGTGAACATTTGAATTTTTACAATTGTCATGTAAAATAATCATATATAATTCGCTCCCACTTGCAGTTGGTTGTACTCAGAGAAATGACTGTCCTGTAAAGGAAGCTTGTGTAAATGGTCGCTGTGTGAACCCTTGTGAGTCTCACAACCCTTGCAGCCCAGGGGCCAAGTGCCACCCTGAAGGAGAACATCCGGTCTGCTCCTGTCCTGAAGGCCTCACAGGTGATCCATACATTAAGTGCCAGCCTGTAGGATGCTCCCAAGATACGGACTGCCCCTCTCATCAAGTGTGTCAAAACCAACAGTGCCAGGACCCCTGCCAGCAGATTCGGTGTATAGCTAATTCTGAATGTCTTGTCAAAGGTCACCAGGCCAAGTGCCAGTGCCTTAAGGGTTACGTGGGTGATCCAGACCGGTACTGCATATTACCGCCCACACAAGAATGTAACGAAGACCAAGACTGTCCGGCTCTACAAGGCTGCATTGATGATCAGTGTCAAGACTTGTGCCAGGAAGTACACCCTTGTGGCACTGCTGCTCTATGCAAGGTCTTGGAAAACCAGCCCATGAGAGCTATGTCTTGTAGCTGCCCTGAAGGTTACGATGGAGACCCACACTATACCTGCACACCTAGTGAGTATATCGGTTTCTATTTACACATTTATAAGCATTCATAGTATCATTATATTGGCTACACAAAAATCTAAATACTCAGTAAAGTCTGCCATGTGTTCTGCCTTTGAAAAGCGATTGATAACATTTTCACTACACAGTAGTATATTTATCTATAATATTAGAATCAAAGTTGACGTAATATTTAAAATTGTTTATATTCATCATGTGATTTGTATTCTTCTTCCAGGTAAGATTGACAAAGAAGAAGTTTGTACCAGCGATGCAGATTGTCCCTTGGTGTTGTCGTGTGAATCAGGAGAGTGCCGCAAACCCTGCCCTGCTGGGTGTGGCCTCGGTGCCATCTGCTCAGTCCTCGACCACAGACCTGTATGCCACTGCCAGCCTGGCTATGCCGGCGACCCACAAGTGGGCTGCTTCAAGAGTAGGTTTCCTCACTGGCAGAAATGTTTTGTACTAAAGTATTTGCAGCACCACTTGTTTTGAGCGTCGTCATTATCAGCAATTTTGCTCTTCAGCTTTGCAATTTTAAAAGTTTTTGTGCCAAGATTACGGTACTATAATTTGTGAAAATGTTGTCTTTCATACTTTTAACATTTTGCCAACTTTTACGGTATTCTAAACTCTGTATTCTCTTTCTTTCGTGTAGTTGACTGTGAAACAGATGAGGAGTGTCCCTCATCTGAAGTGTGTGAGCACAACACCTGCCTGGACCCCTGCAGGAAGCACAACCCATGCCCTCCAACCGCAGTGTGTGTCGGTGCCAACAATCAAGCACAGTGTCAGTGTCCACCAGGCACTTCTGGAGACCCTCAAGTATCTTGCCAGTTGGTGGAGTGTACAGGTGACCAGGATTGCAAGAGCTTTGAAGCGTGTGTGAATGGTGAATGCAAGGATCCGTGTGCTTACTACAACCCATGTGCTAAAGACGCTGTGTGTCAAGTGATTACTCACAAATATGAGTGCGAGTGCCTGCCCGGCCTCCACGGAAACCCAAGATTCAGATGCGAGAAACCTAAGGATCTCGGTACCTGTCTGGTAGATCAAGACTGCCCACCTACACAAGGCTGCATACTTCAGTCCTTAGTAACTCGCTACCACAGCCAAATATCGGCTGTGTACATACGGCTGGATGACTCGGATTCGGCTGCCACTTGCCGTGACTTGTGTCAGGAACATAAGCCATGTGGACCCAATGCCATCTGCTCTGTCATTGACTCTAAACCCCGTCGCTCCATGAGCTGTGCTTGTCCACCTGGCTACCACGGCGATGCGAAAATTGAGTGTCGTGAAAGTAAGTCAGAAAATCTTCGTCCTTAACTGTAACCAAATGTTTACTTATATTTTGGCATTTGTCAGTTGTAAATAGCTTGTTTACTTGCTCTACTATAATTACGACTACATATGCAATATCTTATTTTAACTTGTCATCTAATTTTTGCAGTTCCATTACAAGGAGGCTGCATTCGCCATACAGACTGTCTGAATACTGAGGCATGTGTTGAGGGGGTGTGTCGGGACCCCTGCAATTGTGGCCTCAATGCCCAGTGTCATGTATCCTTGCACCGACCCTACTGTACCTGTGCCCCTGGCCACACCGGTGACCCAGATGTGGCCTGCTACACAGGTCAGTTTTTATCAGTTCTTGATGACTCTGCCACATTTGCTTCAAACATTGTGGTGGATTTTTAACATTCGTATCATATTTTAAATAAATAAATTGATCAGTTGAAATTAATTATTTTTACTTAGTTAAATCTCTTGATACATTGATCTTCATAATTTCATTTGTCTTGCAGTTGGGTGTGTGAGCGATATTGACTGTCCAGGTGACAAGGCATGCGTGGAGCAACAGTGTGTAGACCCATGTGGCCAAAGCTCACTCTGTGCACCTTCAGCTACCTGCTCAGTGGAACAACATAAGGCAAAGTGCTCTTGTCTACCAGGAGAACATGGTGACCCTAGCCATCAATGCCTGGCTCTAGGATGCAGGAACAATGACGAGTGTCCTCCCAGTCTTGCCTGCATCAACGACCAGTGTCATGACCCATGCAAGGATAATGTGTGCGGAGTGGGTGCGACCTGCAATGTTCACCAGCACACCCTTAATTGTAACTGCCCAGAAGGATATAAGGGAGATCCAAGAGTGGCTTGTCGACCACAGTCACATGCATGTGTGGCCGACTACGACTGTGGCACAGGGCTGGTGTGTGTGCGTGGGGTTTGTACAGACCCCTGTAAGCAAGAGAAGCCATGTGCACCCAACGCAGTGTGTAGTGTGCAGGACACGAGACCCATCAAATCTGTCACCTGCACCTGTCCTGCAGGTTTCACGGGTGATGCAGAAGTCCAGTGCCGGAAAAGTATGGAATTTTGCCTCTTGCCCCAAGCACCATCATGTCTCTTGTCATCACATATTCATGAATTCTTCTTTGCCTGTCCTTTTCTAAATAATCTCTGTGTACTAAAGTTAAAGTTAAGATAATCTTATATTTTCCAGGTTTAGTGAAGAAAATGAATATATTCTCAGTCTTATTGAAAGCAAGTACTAATCAATAATATTCTGTAGTAACTGGTCCAGCGGCGCTGTGCTTGCGGGACACTGAGTGCCCCGACAGCCTGGCGTGCCTGGGTGGGCAGTGCGTAGACCCGTGCTCCTGTGGCACAAGTGCTGTGTGTCGTGTTATCAACCACCATGCTGTGTGCTCCTGTGCCCCGGGCTTTGATGGAGACCCTTACACTGCTTGCTTCTCTAGTAAGAAACACGCACTACACCATTTTACAATCTACCTGTATAATGATTCACCAACTACATGCTGTTGCACTAATGTGCTAGGTTTTAATACTATAACCTTAACATCTGAATTTTGCAACTTACAAAAACTGACTATTAGTGTCTTAACATTTAATTAATATCTGTTCAGAGCATAATATCTGCTAATATAATAATAGAGAATAACAGTATGAGGGATAACACACTCGCTTGCCTCCGCCAGAGGGATGCGTCACGTCTGACAGCTGCCCAGCAACGCACACCTGTCATAACGGTTACTGTGTCGACCCATGCTACATCAACAACCCGTGTGCCATTAATGCCGAGTGCTTCGTTGTCAATCGTGAACCCCGGTGTCGGTGTCTCTCTGGCCTAGAAGGTGACCCGCATGTCAAGTGTCAGACTCTCAAGTGTCGGCTGAATAATGATTGTCCACAAGACCGAACCTGTCGCAATGGGCAATGTGTAGATCCCTGTGTGTACACCACATGTGCTGACAGTGCCACTTGCACCCCTATTGAGCACAGTGGAGTGTGCCAATGTCCTCCAGGCTATCGAGGTGACCCTGTGTTTAGATGTGAGCTAGACGCAGAGCCCATCTGTTCCAGCGACAAGGACTGTAGCACAGGTCTGGCTTGCATCAATGGCAAGTGCCAGCAGCTCTGTAGCTCTGAGGTGTGTGGGGACAATGCAGAGTGCCGTGTGGTAGAGTCAACACCCTTCAAGGCAATGGTGTGCAAGTGTTTGCCCGGACACCAGGGCGATGCACACACACAATGCAGACTCAGTAAGCATAACATTTAACACTTGTCATGGTATTTTTCAATATACTGTATATTATGAGGCTTTCCCTTAATATTCACATTTATAATATGCTTTACAAACCGATTTACAATTAACATCGTAATTATTTTGCCCATATTAGTATTATAATGACCAAGTTTGCCAACTTGTAGTTAACACCAATGCCACTAAAAGTCTAGAACAATTAATACCTAAGTGAACGTTACCTTCCGTCAAGACCAGACTGATGCAGCTCTATACTGGGTGTGGTAACTGGAAGTCATTCATCATGGCCACTCACCGCATACTAATACCACTAATGTTCAGTTCCAGAGAAGACAGGTTGTGTACGTGACACGGACTGCGCCACGGAGTTGGCATGTGTGGAGGCCGTGTGCCGTGACCCTTGTGATTGTGGGGTCAATGCACTGTGTACTGTCGTCAAACACAGAGCAGTGTGCACCTGTGTCCCAGGTTACGAGGGCAACCCGCAAATAGCTTGTTCTGCTAGTAAGCAATTTAACATTTACTTACATGTATATGATATATATTTAATTATATTTGTATATAAGGGATTGACTAATATAGAAAGAGCTTTATAACTGACAATATACACTGAAAATGTAGGAGTAAGTATTTAGTGACACGTTTAGTACACTCTTTACTCACAGTAGTTTACTGGTCAAGCACAATTAACCAATGCATTTATTGCTAATATATCTAATATGATAGTTACATGGAGTAATATCTACAAGGTGAGACAGCACGAGTACCAACAAACCCCACAATAATGCATGCACTCTCTCTCTACCCTAGCTGGGTGCACCAGCAACTCCCAGTGCCCAGATGACCGCTCCTGCTACAATGGAACCTGCGTCAGCCCATGCTTAACAGACAACAAATGTGCCCCAAGAGCAGAGTGCCAACCCATTGCCCACAAGGCTACCTGTTTCTGTCCTTCTGGGACTAGTGGTGATCCTCTTAAAGAGTGCCAGGTCATAGGATGCTCGACAAACACAGAGTGTCCGCCAGAACGTGTGTGCTTAAATGGCCGCTGTTTAGACCAATGTATTTACAATAACACATGCGCACCAAATGCAGAGTGTCGTAGCATTAATCACGGAGTCGAGTGTCGGTGTCCAGTAGGCTTTGAAGGCATACCAACACTTGCTTGTAGAGAAAAGACACAGCGTGACTGCCGCTCGGACTACGATTGCGAGAATGAGTACGGATGTATGGAAGGGAAGTGCCAGAAACCATGTCAAGTGCTAGAGCCATGTTTGGACCCAACAGTGTGCACCTTGGTAGCTACAAGGCCCCTCAAGACCATGACCTGCAGCTGCCCTGAACACATGGTTACCTCTCGTCAGGGGCAGTGCATAGACTGTAAGCATATCATCTCTATCTTTTGTTCTCTACAGCTTTATTATAATCCTTACCATGTTTGTCTTTACAGAAAGTTCGACTGTTATCAGTGACCATTTTGTCATCATTTGTGTCTAACTTGTCTGCTTATCAATACCTTAACATCACACCAAGCACAAATACAAATTTAACATCTGGCCAGAACTTGTATAACCATACCTAACTTAAGTTAACATCTGAGTGTGAATTATTTGTTACCCCTCATGACCAGTGATAACCTCAACCTTACTTCCTACAGTGGAGCTTCCAATAAGTGTGGGCTGTCGTTCGGATAACCAGTGCCCAGAGGAAAAGGCCTGCCTCAACACCCTTTGTGTGACTCCTTGTTCCTGTGGTGAGCACACAGAGTGCTTTGTCCGTGACCATCGACCCATTTGTACCTGCCTTCCAGGATACCAAGGCAACCCCAATATTGGATGCTACAAGGGTAAGTTCAAC
Organism: Procambarus virginalis; assembly: GCA_020271785.1. Taxonomy (NCBI): domain Eukaryota; kingdom Metazoa; phylum Arthropoda; class Malacostraca; order Decapoda; family Cambaridae; genus Procambarus; species Procambarus virginalis. Next base: position 43,908,519 of record WNGS01164858.1, read on the forward strand.
CTTAAACTGAGCTTGTTTAAAAAGTAATTATTATTCATTATTGTTCTATTGACCAAGATATTTTATTACTCACACATGATTTTTGCTTGCAGCGGGATGCAGCAAGGATGAGGAGTGCCCACTGGACACAATGTGTTCCAGTGGTGTATGTATAAACCCATGTATGGTGAATGACCCATGTGACATCAGTGCCGAGTGTTACCCTGAGAACCATCGCTCCAATTGCCGCTGTGACACTGGACTCGAGGGTGACCCCTACATCAAATGTCAGGTTATTGGATGCAGAAGTAACTCGGAATGCCCAACAGACAAGGCCTGCGTTAATCGTCAGTGTGTGGACCCTTGCTTATATGATGACATGTGTGCGCCCAGTGCGGAGTGCTATGTCTTCCAGCATGTCATTGGCTGCAGGTGTCCAAGTAACAAGCCTTATGGTGACCCACGCTTCATGTGTGAGGAGAGAAAGGTTTTAGTGGAGCATCCTAAACCTGAATGCCTTGTGGACTCTGATTGCCCCAGTAAACATGCATGCATCAATGAGCGTTGTATGAATCCCTGCCACATTCTGCATCCCTGTGACAAGACAGCCATGTGTGATGTGGTAGATTCCATCCCAGTAAGAACCATGATATGTGTATGTCCAGAGGGCTTCATTATGTCTGACAAAGGAACTTGTGAATTAATTGCCCTAGACATAGCGGCTGGATGCCGTGCTGACTCTGACTGTCCATCAGTGGAAGCTTGCATCAACCGAATATGCCGTGCTCCTTGCGAGTGTGGTCGCAATGCCCATTGTGAAATCAACAATCACCGTGCAGTGTGCACCTGTGAAGTAGGATTCCAGGGTAATCCTAATATCGGATGCTTCCCAGTTGGTTGCCAACATGACAGTGAATGCGATGACACCCAAGCATGTTACGATGGAGTTTGTGCTAACCCATGTCTTGTTGACGACCCATGCTCTATTAATGCCGAATGCTATGCTAAACAACACCAAGCCTATTGTCGCTGTCCATCTGGTCTTCAGGGTGATGGTTATACCGACTGCCTCACTATTGGCTGCAGGGCCAACTCAGATTGTCCAAGTGACCGTGCATGCATTAACACAAAATGTTTAGATCCTTGTGTATATGATCCTTGTTCTCCCAATTCTGAGTGTGTCATCATTGACCACAATGCTATGTGCCGGTGCCCACCTGGGACCACAGGCGACCCTAATGTACAATGTACGCCAGCCATACAACCTGTATGTGTTACGGATGGTGACTGCCCCAGTCAACACGCATGTATTGAAGAGCTATGCGTCAACCCATGCAAGGTGTTAGAGCCATGCCATGAGACCGCAGAGTGTAAGGTTGTCGATACTCTTCCGGTAAGGACAATGCTTTGCATTTGTCCTGATGGTAAAGTAACTGAGGAAGATGGAGAATGTGAACTATTACCACCAATTAAGCCAGGATGCGCAGAAGACCCAGAGTGTCCTTCAGAAAAGGCTTGCTTCACTGGTGTCTGCAGGGATCCATGCCAATGTGGTGCCAATGCTGATTGTGAAATTGTTGAGCACCATCCAGTGTGTACATGCAAGCGGGGCTATGAAGGTGATCCAGAAATTCGGTGTATTGAAATTGGATGCTATGGAAATGACGACTGTCCGACTACACATGCATGTCGGAATGGGCAGTGTGCACCAGTGTGTGGACCCAACAATGAGCCTTGTGGCAGTGCAGCTGTCTGTCAGGGAGTTAAGCACGAGGCTGTTTGCTACTGCCCGCCTGGCTCTCAAGGCAATCCACGTACACAGTGTATTGCCATTGGCTGTGTCTCCAATGATGCCTGCCCAGATGACCGCAGCTGCATCAACCAACGGTGTGAAAGTCCCTGCAGTCTTGAACCATGCAAAGAACCAGCCACCTGCTATACCCAGGACCATACTTGGGAGTGTCCCTGCCCACCTGGCTTTAACCGCACCATCGACAATGGCTGCGAGATGTGTAAGTGCACACATTATTTTGTCTTAATTTCATATTTAACTACAATACACATCTGTTTATATAATGTAGCAATTTTATAAAATTATTATAAAACATGTGAATACTTTTTTATTCAGTGGTGATAGGGTGTAGGTCAGATGTGGAGTGCCCAAGCAAGACTGTATGCATCAATGGTAAGTGTATTAACCCTTGTGGCCTGGATCCTTGCGGCGAAAACACAGAGTGTCGTGTGATTGACACAGTGCCAGTCAGGACCATCGCCTGCGAGTGTCTGCCAGGCTACCAGGGCGACGCTGCCGAAAAGTGTACCCCAAGTGAGTGTCCTCTTGTTAGTGGTGCTTTGTTCCACATGGTATCCCACACTTGCTTTCTGGTTCATAATTAATGCTTCAACTGCTGCAATTCATATCACATGACATGTATTGCTTGTAGTTTGTCCGGTAATTCAGTAGTTTGCTTATACACCATTTTTAACCTGCATTATTCATATCATTCATCTACGAAGATCGCTGCAAACATAACACCTTATTCCGTTTAATTAATTTTAGCCACTTTATAGCTGAGAGAATTTAAATACAGTAGCTCTATATCTTTCATGATTATTACTAAGCATATTAATTTAATACAATGGAAATCAACAAAATTATGGTTAAATTTTATAAAAATGATAACACATTGATTTTTATCATGTGTACTGGAAACAAAATTTTCATATGTATTTTAATGATAAAAATACGCCAAAATCTCATTTTTGTGATTTGAACTAAAATTATCAAATTTTGCTCTACCAGGTTTGTGAAAGTTAAAAATAAAAAAAAAACATTAAAATACAGTATGTTAGGTTGATCAGGAATGAACACTGCTCTTCATCCTTGGGCACAGATGTATGCTGGTTTACAGCTGTTTTCTTGAAGCAATTGGGTGTATGCAACACTTGCCACTCACCACTTTATTGACCTAATTCATTTGTCTGAATAGAAATTACTTTATGTCTGCAGTATTGCCAGATATATTAGCTTGTGTGTCTGCATTATTGCCAGATATATTGGTCTATGCTTTCAAGATATTATCAGAAATGTTGATGTGTAGCCAGTGTGGAGGCCGAGGCAGTGTGGAGGAGAGGGTGGAAAGGTGTGGAGACGCCCCACAAGCCCCTTGTGGGGTGTCTCCCTGGACCTTTACACGTGCCTTAAACATGAAGGCTCTTAAACATCTAAGCTCTCATCTCTAACTTCGAGTTAGAGATGAGAGCCTAGATTAAAATTACATAATATAACAAAAAATGTACAGTATATTAAAATCTCAAGTATAAAAGTTGTATCTTAAATTTGGGTGCTCCGTATATCACATGCTTGCTGAGGTTTCCAGTCACTTGAATTATATATGGTACTTCATCATTAAGATAAAAAAAATTTACCAAAATTTGTAAAGATTAATTCAAACTTAAACTGTTAACTTCATAAAGTCTAAAATTTCTTGGAGGGCTTCTTGCTGTCTCCCTGAGCCACCCACCTGGAGTCCCCCGACCACAGTGCTACACCAGGCTTTATCAAATAATGAGTGTCTACTGGAGATCACACACACAGACCCAGACACACTTGAAGATGTTACACCACCTCTACACCATTCACTCCAAATATCTACTGCCTACGGGACTAATCATGCCTGTGCCACCTCTTGCGGTGGCTTAATCTTCAACAACATACTGTAGATCAGTACCTGGGTCTGGAGTACTCCAGATGGGTAGCTTGTGAAGATGCAGATAAGAACCCACCAGAAAGGGACATTTCATTACATTCACTGCTGGATTTATTTACTGGGTACTGTGTATGCCGCTGCCTTAACGTTAAACCTGCATAAAAGGGAAGAAAATGGATACAATGTTGTTAATACCATCGTCTCAACCCGACCTCACCACTGTTGCAAGCATCCTCTAGGAAATAAGCGTCCTCTTTATGGGTCAGCTAGTGTTCTAGATTGAAAGCTTTAACTTGACTGGTAATAGTATTTATTACATGTACCTCATCAGCGGAGAGGAAATCCTAAAACAGCGCAGTATTATCCTTAGTATTAATAATGCCTGCAGCATGTTGACCAGACCACACACTAGAAGGTGAAGGGACGACGACGTTTCGGTCCGTCCTGGAACATTCTCAAGTCGACTTGAATCGACTTGAGAATGTTCCAGGACGGACCGAAACGTCGTCGTCCCTTCACCTTCTAGTGTGTGGTCTGGTCAACATACTTTAGCCACGTTATTGTGACTCATCGCCTGCATGCCTGCAGCATGTGTCTAACTGACAGCTCATCAATGATTAATCTTCCTACCAACCTTGCTAAAGAGACAGCTTTCCTTGTGAGACATGCATGAAACTTATCTGGTAGGAATCATCGGACTATTAGGTGACTGGGTAACGTGTTTATTTCCAATATAAAACAATACTCTTTGCTTAGTTCGTTGAGGTGTTGCTACACTCTTGAAGATGTTGAGTCCAGGTGTTACAACTCTGGTAGGAACCATTAACACATTACTAAATAATTTAGTGACCATGTTTATAACAATAAGGCCTAACTCTTATTTATGAAACAGTATAGGGAAGATAAAGTTCATAGATGTTCTTTAATTTGATATTAAATATGTATGATAATTCCAGTGCAAGTATATAACCAGTAATACTTAACCTCTAATTGACCCATTCACACAAATTTGACTTTATATTAAAATGGGGTAATATATTATCAGTTTTGCAGTTTATTGTGACTTTGTAGTACAGGTACTAGGTTCTGACTTTAATAATTATGCTTTATGACTTGGGTATACAGATATTACTGTATGTTTGACCTAAGATAACTTGACTTTTGTGAACTTACTGCAGACAAACTCAGTGTGTGTTGCCTGCTGCTGTTGTCATTGTTATGCATCATGTCTCTTGCTTTGCTAACCCACATTATTCAGTGTTTGTACTAACGTTTTAATGTTGTTCTCGTTTCAGGACAATCAAGAATTTTTGTTTATAATGCATGTTTTTGGTGGTGGGATTTGTGTGTGAGGAAGATGAGTGCATTTGAAGTTGTTTTATACACTGATTAATATGTTGTCTAAATAATATGTTGTCAAAATATAATCTTACCTAGTAATTGTGTTTATATTGATATTTAATATTGATATCAGTACAGTATATTTAACTTATATATTATGCAATATTTGAATTTAAACATATTTTATTATAGAAAAATATATCACAATGAATAGATTTTCAACATATATATTCTTGATGAAATTTGTTGAATATTAATATTAATAATTAAAGTTTAAGGATCATTCTTTTTAACTGAATTAATACTTCCCGTTGTCAGGGACAGGGAGCCTATGTATATATATACTTTTGGCTTGTACCACGCTCCCCCAAAAGTCAAACTACTGACCCTTCCCAGGATACATTCCCATAACAGTTGCCTATTTCCTGAGTACCTATTTACTGCTAGGTGAACAGAGGCTTTAGGTGAAAGGAAACGTGCCAAACTATTTGTGTCCCGCCCGGGATTTCGAACCTGGGATCTCCGATTGTTTGTCAGGAACTTTAAATTAAGCAAACTAAAAAAAGAAAAAAGTTATTAAATTTAAAAATTACAAAAGTATAGAAGTGCACATATAGTATTGGCTTGTTCCGTGACATTTTGTCTGCCCAACAGCACCAGTCTGTCCATTGGAGAAGGGCTTTATCCTCCTTGACGACGACTGTGTATGTCCCACCGACCGTGACTTCTATGTTGATGAAAATGGAAACTGTGTGCACTGTCCAGTGGAGCTGGGTTACGTCCTCACAGAAGATGGTGTGTGTATATGTGATCCAGAGAAGGGCTACCACCCAACAGCACATGGAACTTGTGATTGTCCTCCACCAGCCGTCAAGGATGAAAATGGCTACTGTGTCGGTAAGTTATGATCTGTACACCCCTTCCTCTAGCCACCTACTGCATTTTCTTTTCTCACTGTGTCTGGTATTTTCTTTTTTATTTAATTTCTTTAACTTGCTAGTTAAGGCTCCACATTCAGCGAGAATTAGATACTCTTGTTTAGATTGTGTAAAATAAGCTAACAGTTGTTTCTTCATCCCTTGATAAAATCTTTCTAATGTGTAGTGAGACCCGATCAGCCACCAATTATCGTGGGTTGCACCACGAATGAGGACTGCCCGTTGGATCAGATGTGTAACCAGACTGTGTGTGTTCAGCCTTGTGCAGACTTTCCTTGTGCCAAGTATGCCAACTGCATCGATGCCAACCACAAGGCCATCTGTAACTGCTACTCTGGCTACTCTGGTGACGCTTACCAGAAAGATGATGGCTGCAGTGAGTGTCGATGTCTTCTCGATTTTGAGTTTTATTTACACTAATAGCTCAGATGTGTTGTGCTGTTACTTTCATTATTTTGCAATTCCTTATTATTTTTGTTATTCCTAAGAAAATAATCTCAGTATCAGCAGTTCTTAATACATTGATTGGTGCTCTAAATAAAAAGTGTAATTCAGATAACTAGTCTTGGTGTATACAATATTCTTCAGTACAGTATTGGATTTATTCTTATTGCTAGGATAATATAACTAATGTTTAAAACACTTAATTTTTAATTATAAAACAAAATTAAAATAACAAATAAGCTAACAGTGCCCTAAGCATTGAAATACTCTTTGCTTGTTAAAAGTAAGTTTATAATTATGCTGGGCTACGTAAAGTAACATAAGCACTTAATGCTATCCGAACAGAGCCAACCTTCGCCAGGACAGACTTCCCTCGGCCTGATATGTTGGTCAACTGCCTGGCCGATGGTGTGCAAGTGGACATCAACGTGGGTGAACCAGGGTTTAATGGTGTCATGTATGTGAAGGGATACTCCAAGAATGAGGAATGTCGTAAGGTTGTCAGGTCAGACATTGATGTTAATACCATCGACTTCAAGGTCAAGTTCAACACCTGTGGCCTCATCCATGAAAATGTACGTTGGGCACATTTGTTATAGACTTACTGTCTTGGATATTCCCAAAGTTTTCTGTAAGAACTGGTTATATTGTGTATTGTCAGTTTTATAGGATAGTTTTATTAAAACTTTATCATGTGAGATCATTAACAAAAAGCCTGGGCAGAAAATTCACATGTGCCATTAGGTGATATGTTTCATAAATCTCATGAAAGGTCATTTTACACCCCATACCTCCCACAGGGTCTGGCAAGGTTCATCTTGGTGCTACAGAAACACCCCAAACTAGTGACATACAAGGCCCAGGCATACCATGTAAAATGCACCTACAACACCGGTGAAAAGACTATCACCATTGGCTTCAATGTATCCATGTTGACAACAGCTGGCACCATTGCCAACACCGGTCCACCCCCAACTTGCCTCATGAAGATCACTGACCCCAGTGGTGGTGCCATAGACAAGGCAGAGATTGGTGACCTCCTCATGCTCAGAATCCAAGTTGAACCTTCTAGTAAGTATTTGTCCAATTCTAACCTGACATTTTACCTGGCAATACCTGCATACAGCTGAAATTTATAATACAGTACAGTATATAAATTTTGCTTGGGACCAATTACCAAATACAATATTGCTCTATGATATTACTTAATATTTAAACATTACCGTATTATATTTCAGATATCTATGGTGGGTTTGCACGCTCTTGCATCGCCCTGACAGCCAACACAGACGGCAGTGACAATGAACATCTGGTGACAGATGAGCATGGGTGTGCAACTGATCCATCTATATTTGGTGAGTGGGAACAAGATGATGGGGAAGGCAAAGCACTTGTTGCCCTCTTCAGTGCATTCAAGTTCCCTTCATCGAACTCTATAAGATTCCAATGCAACGTTCGTGTCTGCTTCGGTCGGTGCCACCCTGTCAACTGCAACGGGTACGATGCATTTGGAAAACGTCGACGTCGACAGGTAGAACAGGATGCCGAGGTGTTGTATCAACCCGAGTCTGTTTATGATGGTCAGCTGAGGGAGATCCAGGTCAGCTCTCAAGCAATACTCACAGTGGAGAGCCGAACAGAGAGATTCACCGCACCAGAAGGTTAGTAGCCAGACTTTTCTCAGAAATGTAACAAATTAAGAATTATATTGATAAAGATAGTTCTCTACCGTAACAGACCAATCATGCCACTTGAGTTATTGTATAATTTTGACATCAATATTTCAACCTTCATTTAATTTTTCATTGAGATGAGAATTTAGCACCATTGTTAACAGTTGAAAAGACAAATACTACTGCCATAAAAAAATATAATTTAATTAAATATTATCTCTGCAGATCCAGATAACATTGGGGTGGAAGAAGTATGCGTGAGCAAATGGGGTTTCATAATTGCACTCATAATCACTGCTCTGCTGGCTCTAGTAGCAGTAGCTGTGGCTGTGTCCTGCTGGCTCATGGCATATCGGCGTCGCCCAAAGCACGGAGGACCTCTCCCTCACCCGCCAGAGTTTCCCAACCCACTATTCACCACCCCTGAGCCTCTGGCTGAGCCTTCACCAGACTATCTCTCCTGAGGGATATTCTGCAGGGCTCCAAGAGCCTCTTACTCCTAAGTACTGTGATTGACTCTTTTTTTTTCTCTAAGTTGAGCCACTCTCTTACTGAGCCTCTGAAACAGATTTAATAATAACAAACCTAGGAACAAAGTTTATTGCAAATTTCCAAAAAATGAAAGCTTGAGAACAAAATTTAAAAATCCAAGTGGCTTTTATTGTGTGAATATTTTGAGTTGTGATCCCAAGAAATATAAGAAAAGTTGCACGATCAAGATCGTCACCTGTGTGACACATTCTGTTAACTTTGATCGACCTAAGTTCTGCAGAAACCACTGGGATGTGTCATGCAGGGCAGGTCCCTAGTCGTGTGGCTGAAGGAAAGTTATATGAACGCAAGACATATCTGTTTCTATATTTGTACAAAGTCATTTCCTAAAGTTCTCTGAAAATGTACCTGTTTTGCTATATTGTTTTAAGGCATTATGGGTATCATTTCAGGGCTGACATAACAGTGGCACACAGTCCCTGTTGACAGTGACAAATAATGTGTTTGAAAAGTTGAAATATTCCCATGAGCAAGTAGTCCAAAGATTTTATGTTATTTTGTACTTTGTCATCAGTTGCAAAAATGTGCTAGATTATTATTAAATAATAATTAGGTGCTTATGGATAAGTCCCTGTTATGTCCAACTTCTTCAAGTGTCAAATGTAAGGTGGAAAGCAATTTTTTAATTTTATTAAGTGGCAAGTCACCTCTGCTATCTCTACAGGAGTCTTGTCAGAATGAGCTGAAAAATTGCTTACTACATTACAATGTATAAAGTGGATCTGCCATGGCGGCTATGGGGAGTCACAGGTGGTTACTGCCAGCTAATGCTGCAATTGGTAATTAAATAGAGGTTAGTGATTTGTTTTTAAGAGGATTTTAGAAATGCACAAAGTTTGACCTCCCCCTATCTACTTGGCAGGACCGAATCAATGGTTATTGAGATGTTTTAAGTTATATTTGTGCACGTAGATAATAGACTAAATGAAGAGTTATTGATGGTGTAAATGAAGACAATGTGTGTGGCTACTGTGACTAATTGTAATTCAATATCGGCTCTTTCCGAGTGTACGGCTAGTCGTCTTTATTTTTTTTTTTTCGGAGCCACTAATCTTGGCTAATATTTTGTCAATGCCAAGTCTTCTACGCCTATTGATAACCAGAAAAACGTCTAAAATTCAGACATTACTGATACTGCAGAATTTGAAAGATATATATTTTTTAAAATGTGATACTTTTTGATATAGCTCCTAGGAGCAAAATTCTACTCAATTAGTCTAATAATCCAGCCTCATTTATCCCCATCCCTCCCCACCAAAACAATGAATCTTGCGCTAACCAAATATCAAGGCAAGCCAGCACTAGGTGTTCTGTCCTAACTTGGTTAATACACTGACTTCAACAAGGGCATATTTTCACTTGTTATGTCCCTCATTACTGTGATCTGCACTAGGGTGCATTGCTTTAATCCCAATATGCCCTTGTTTGACTCATGGGAATATTTTTTTGTAATCCATTTTTGACAAAAATAGGTGGTGGATTCTTTCATGTTTTCGCAGACCAAAGCAATATTAGTTATATTCTCTTTGATCTTGAGTTAAAAATAATAGGTGTTGGGTTATTTCTGTCCATCGAGTCTTCACACACTGCGGCTTGCCTTTGATCTCCTCTTGTCCTCCATTTGGTAAATAATCATTATAACATTTCCATGCTTTAAACAAGTGTTAATATGTCTCACTTTGTAACATAAATGTTACCGAATAAAGGATATGGAATACATTCTAGACTTATTGCCTATACGAAAAGGGAGAGTATTCACTACTTTCCTCAAAGCATGGGTAACCTGCTCCTCAAGAGGTCAGTCCTTGCTGCTGCAACATGCACTTTGCATCCTCTCATTTTTTAAACCCATCTTTTAACATTTGTGAGACTGTTGAAGTAAATTAGACCCAATGACACTTTGGGTTGTAATGTACAGTACAGTATATACTATTGTTGTAACCCTTGACACCGTCATTCCAAAGAAATGTTGCAGCCACAACACTGACAAAGCTGATTACTTCAGCAGTCTGGAGCTCACAGAGACAAACATTGATTCTGTTGCCTTTATTTTTCTCAGTACAGCCCAATACACCAGTCCTGGGTATCACAAGACAGTATAAAAACCTATTTATGGACATGAAAACTGCTGTTAAAGTAATTGGAAACGTACCAGCACAATAAATTATGACACAAAATGAAGGACATACATTAATCTGTACCATTAAGGTAGTACATGGCACACGGGCATGGTGGTGCATGTTATTACATGAGCAAGGTGATGCGTAGTGGTAGATGAGCAAGGAGGTGCAGGCAGGGCGGTACACCAGCAAGCTAGCATAATGCAGCGCTTCAGCAAGGTGGTGTGTGGTGGTACACCACAAGGTGGTACATCATCAAGCACCAGCAAGGTGGTGTGCCACTGTATGCTAGCATGGAGGTGAGTCACTGTATGCCAGTGAGGCAGTGTGTCACTGTATGCCAGTGAGGCAGTGTGTCATTGTATGCCTAGAAGGTGGTGTGTCTCTGTATGCCTGGAAGGTGGTGTGTCACTGTATGCCTGGAAGGAGGTGTGTCACTGTATGCCTAGAAGGCAGTGTCACTGTATGCCAGCAAGGCAGTGTGTCACTGTATGCCTAGAAGGTGGTGTGTCTCTGTATGCCTGGAAGGTGGTGTGTCACTGTATGCCTGGAAGGAGGTGTGTCACTGTATGCCTAGAAGGCAGTGTCACTGTATGCCAGCAAGGCGGTGTGTCACTGTATGCCTGGAAGGTGGTACACCACAACATACCAGTGACCACTTAGGAGAAAAAAAAACAGCATTTAATGTAATGAAACGCCATTTTCTGGTGAGCCCTGGAGGCTACCTGAAGCTATCCGAACTGATGTGTGCTATATTAGTTTGGGTCATCAGTCACAGGAGTTCTTAGGTCTACTGGCAACCAAGGTCTACTGGCAACCACGAGTTAGAACCTGGTCCCCTCAGAGAGGTGCAGGAAGCAATGGCCTATGAGCATTTTACATTCAAAGTATGCCATCATTGCCATCGACCAGGGAAGGATCCAGAAAGGCAGGCAAATCAAAACAAACCACTGTCTGGTTAGCCTGTGCAATCTACATCCCAAAAGATCAAAATAACTCTCCTAGAAAGAAACCAAACAAGCAACCCTTCATGTGACTAGCACTTCCACTCGTTAATGTTACCCCCTCCCCATAGGGGGAGGGGAGAAGGGGAACCGGCTCCAGTTCTTTAACGATGAAAAAATGCCAACCAGAACGAGGGAGGGTGTCAGGGAGCCTCAGGGACTCTTCCAAAAAATGGCATTTCATTACATTCAACATTGGTTTTCTGTGAGGAGCCCTGTTGGCTCCCTGAAGCTAACTACCCAAAGATAAGTAAAAAGAGGGACTTATCTGGGAGGCGGCAGCACTGCAGGTTTCAAGATGAAGAAGAGACAGAGCCATGACAGGCACTTCCAAAGCCACACATAGTCAGAAAGGAACCGGAACATTCACTAGATATCTAGCAGCCAGGACCCTGTTCAACCTTCAAAACCTCTGCCCAAGAATGTCTACCCAAGACATGTTGTCAAAAGCCGCTGCAAGAGCAGCATACTGTTGAACGTCATGAGCAGGAAGGTAGACCGCAGGCTGGCTGAACGTGACAACACTGCAGACACACAAGCCCTGGAACAGGAAACCCAGATCCACCCAAAGAGCATCCACCGTCACAGAACCAGTGGCCCACAGGTAGCAGCGGAAAGCCGCCACCGGACATAACACATACCTGCTCGATACCTCCTTGATGGGGTTCTGGGAGTTGTTCTACTCTCCAAACCTGGCCCGAGGCCAGGTTTGACTTGTGAGAGTTTGATCCACCAGGCTATTGCTTGGAGCGGCCCGCAGGCCCACATATCCACCACAGTCCGGTTACTTCAGCACTCTTTGAAGAAAACAGAGTTTCTCTTGAAGATGGCAATTATGACACACTGTACTTTAAATGTAAAGTGTTCATAGGCCATTCTCCCTGCGCCTCTCTGAGGGGACCAGGTTCTGGCTCGTGATTCCCGGTAGGAAACCTTAAGAACTCCTGTGACTGATGATCCAAAACTTATATAGCACATATTAGTTCAGATAGCTTCAGGGAGCAGATGGGGTCCCCACAGAAAAAAAACAGCACCATGCCACATACTGTATGCTATGTTTATTAATGTTTGTATAACAGTAAAATTCATTTGTCTGTTCATTTAATTTTTCAAATTAAATCTTAATAATCTAAGCATCAACAATTTGATATCAAATATTTCCATTTATGAGCAATTGATCACAGGTCTTGCTTATGAAGGCATGCCCCAAACTGTCATATCTTAAGTACACTCAAATATTCTTATGAAACAGAAAAGCAAACCTCACTTCTGCAAATAGCAATAAAGTATATGGAATGTGTGTTTCTAACCACAGAGAAACCTGCCCCTCTCTTAATTAAGACACATTACTTACTTACATCTTTATCATACAATGCAAAGTAAAAGGCATGTTTTATAGCATTAAACATTACATAAACACACACACCCAAACAAGGTCTTTACAGTATTGAGTGGTTCAAGCTCTATGCACAACCAAAAGGATGTCTTCAATAAACTTGCATCATCCATATTTCAGTAACAGACTCACTCATACCACCTATGTTGGAAAGAGGCCAGAACTTATCAATAGTGAAAGAAATGAGAAATAGAGTGAACATGATCCAGACATATAAAATACCCATTGGAGGAATCTATGAAACAGACTGAAAGAGAATCTTTAGCTTGAGCAATAGCATAACAAGAGGGCATACATGGTAGCTAGACATGCTGATAAGCCACAAAGATGTGTGGTCACATTCCTTCAATGTAAGGGCAGTAAGCAAGTGGAATGAACTTGAAGGGAAAATAATAAGGGCTATCTCCATCCAAAATTTAAAAACAGGTATAACAAGAAGAAAAGGGGCCTGGAGCCATTGTACAGGTATCAAAACAATTAACAGTTGGAAAGGAAGGGGCCCAGGAGCTGAAGTTTGGTCCTGCAAACTTAGCTAGGCAAGTATTAGCCAGGATCCTTCCAAACAGTGATCAACAGTCCTCAAAAAATACATCTTTGATAAACATCAGAAGCCAAAAGTTTGCAATGTTTGAAGGTTTATGTTTAACACTACGATGACATTTATATCTTCTTACATACAGTCCAAAGCACTCTTTGGGTTATATTATTTTAGTCAGTATATTCTTTGTTCTCCACAAAATATCCTTACTTCAAACACTTGTGCTGTCAGCACGACATACCAACCACACAATCATCTCTCACAATGCCAACTCTCCTACTGTGTGTTTTACAACAAACTTAATAGAAAATGACTAGAAATGGACACCAACTCAACATATGTATAGAACTTTGATATGAATGAAAATCCTATAAATCATGTACAAAGGTACTCTTGAGATATGGTTGGGCAGGTACAAAGGATGTGAAGAGTTACACTCCAGGTGAAGGATTATATTTTCCTCCAAGCACAAGAGCTGATATGAATGTGAAGATGCTATTGAAAGGTATAAAGAACCTTTTGATATGTTATATAATTATGAATCAAATCCATAAATAAAAAAATTAATTTGGAGGAATATAATAGACATTATTCAAAGTAATCAGCTATGATCACTGCCTTGCACATATGTGAGCTGTATCAACTTAATCACTGAAAACCATATTAATATCTAAACATGCTGGCTTGCTAGTTGAAACCGGCATTATATGCTATGGGCAAGATCTTTAAACACTGCTCAGTATAAGCAACTTCATGTTATTCTATAAATAGTTACAGACAGCAAGGTACAACATAATATGCCGTTACCTGGAAGATCCAGCAATATTCAGTGGACTCTCACCTCATAATTTTAACATATATAGTAATCACATTTTTGGGGAACTGGGTCAAGATGCAGCAATGCCACTAATATGAACCAACTTTAAGTATAGCTATCAAAATATAAACTTCATTTACCAACAGGCAAGCCTATAACAGGGTATGGTATGCCTGCTTGGCTGAAAGCAGTAACTGGCAAGAATGAGGGACAGTGAAGCTTGCCAAATGTTACCTCCTTGTAAACATCCTTGAAAAATTAGACAATTAAATAAGTCGATGAATCACAGAAAATGTCTCTTAAAGCAAATTATAATAAAACACTATCTGGAAGCAGACATTGAAAATTACCCCAGGGCCAGCCAAGTTACAAAACTTTCCAGGCCAGTTATGAGGCAAAGTTTAAAACTGACCATGAAACCAAAACTTAAGATTCAACAATGGAATTGATGCCTAACAATCATTACACTAACATTTATCTTAAATAAAATAAATATCTAGCAAAATAATGGGTGGGGCTCTATAAGTACACAAACTGCTGAAATTCACTATAAAATCTGTTGCAAGTCTTGCATCATATAGAAGCGATGTTGCTTGTATATTCTAACAAGTCAGAACTGTACAGTAATTACCATTTGACCTTGCGGACGAGTAGCAACAAACCTGAACTAAGCGTAATGATGATATTTGAAAGAGGAAGCCATCTCCATGCAAAGAATCAAGTGGTGTCAATGAGTGTTGAAGAGGCGGCCGGCTGGTGTGGGTAGCGGATGGGAAGCCGAAGGGTATTGGTGCCAAGGCCAGTCTCGCTACCAGCTGTACCTGTCGATGATCCACCATCTATTATTACTGCCTGTCATATTCCATTGCTTACTTGAAGTTACAGAAAGATAACCATGCTAGTGTTATTATTCTTATGATGGAAAAGGAATACCTGCACAGAAAGACATCTACATAGACCTATCAGGGTTCAAGTTGACAAGTTGCAGTTTGGGGAGTGGCACAAGAGTTCAGTTAGGCATTTGTCTGTGCTTCTTTCCTACCAGTGAATTCCCTCAACCTCTCTTCTCACCGCTGTGTGGCTATTATATGCTTTTCTATATTGCCGATACATTTGAGGGTTAGGCCCCTTCGTCTATTATTACCATGTCTTTTTTTTATGGTCTCTTACCCTCTCACAATATGTTAAAACAAGTTTTGTTTTCCGGTTCAGCACTTTGATTTGTAATTAACTTTTGGATGCCTTAGTTATAAATGTTGTAGAATTTTGTAAACATTTCTTTAACATTCTTACCTACAAACAATCCTTCCTAATCAAATTCATTGAAGAACTTGCTTAGCTCCCTGAAATGACCTCTGTAAATCTCAAATCTGTATGATATCTGGCATTCATCAATCTTCTGTCATACTGAATTGTCTTGTAATTGAGTTCTAATAGGAGAGGATCTTGACTACTGCAGGTATGTACTGTATAGAACAGATCACTTCATTGTTCTATATGAACACAAGGTTCACATTAATGGAATATCCCCATCCTTACTCTAAAAAACAATTTTATGGCCATGCCTAGTAAACATTCCAAATCCACTTATTTCATACTGAAGTCACCCATTACCAACTTTGCTTTCACTTTATCTGCTCTTTATATTCATTTTAATAATCAATATAAGACCCTCCTATTTGTGGTCTAGTTCCTCTATTTTCTATGCATTACTTGCTGTAGATACTGATGGGAATAGATATGGTGGAGAAGGATAGCCTCTTCAGATTGAGAGAAAGCAGGACAAGAAGACATTGGTAGAAGCTGGAAATGCAAATGAGCTAAAGGAACGTAAGAAAGTAATCGTACTCTGTACGATTAGTTAACAAGTGGAGTGCTCTAAAGGAAGAAGTTATGGAAGTCACCTCTATCCACAACTTTAAGGCCAAATTTGACAATGAATTTGAAAATCAGAATAATTAACTTTAAATGCAACATGTACAAGGTTAGTAGGCAGGGCATAAAGAGCCAGACCTCACTCCCCTGTAGACACTGACAGGTAAGTACTGATAGGTAAGCAGATGTTTGGAGAGCCCCAAGGGTTCCTCGGGGAGGCGAGCATTTGGCCCCATCAAGGAAAAACATAAAAATCTATCAACTTTCCTGTGTCCCCAGTCTGTAAGTGTGCCGGATGTCATACAGTCTGGACTATTTAAGAGGAATGCCCGATGCTAGTATCGAGACCCAACGGGTAAAACGGCTCCAAATGTTCCGGCAGCCTGAACACATGACGACCAACCAGCAGGCCTGGTCAGAAACTGGGCCACAGAGACGTTTATCCTTGGGACTGATTTGATAAGAGCCCAATAGGCTCCAGAATCTGTAAACCAGTTGATTGGGAGTTTAGAGGCAGGGCCAAAGAGCCAAAGCTCAACCCCTACAAGCGCAACTAGGCGAGTACAAGGTAGATTGGTAGGCCCTAAAGGCATCTGCTCATGGTCAAGGTTGAAGCAGGAGCTCAACTGAAGAGGGTCTCCTTACAAAGGTCCCGGTAGTAGTTGGGTTCGTTCTTGACGCACAATCGAAAACTCTGGGTTCGAATCTGAGGCGGGACAGAAATGGTTGGGCACATTTCCTTACACCTAATGTCTCTGTTCACCTACCAGTAAATAGGTACTTGCAGCTTGTTGTAGGGTTGCATCCTGGGCGGGGTCAGTAATTCGATCTTGGGGATGGATGGGATGGGGGGGAACCTCGAAATAAGCCTAACGTGTATCAATACACTCTGGCTTCCTATCCCAGGAGCAATGAAGATGTCACTATCCTCACCAAATATGTATGGGTCGACTCTGGCGAGTCGGCCTCGGAGTGGACAGCGTCCACATTCCCACACCCGCCCTGGGGCCAGCCATCCAGGACTGGTCTCTGCGAAGGTGGGCTACTACGACGAAGATAAACACGGAAACAACCAGTCATTCCCCACGGTGACAAGCGCTGCCTGCATGGAGTACAAACCCGGCAGTATGTACTCCTCCCAGTCCACAGTGGGGGGCTATTCCCGCCTCCCCGCTCCACGGCTCGTCAAGATGGTACTCCGCCGGCCCACCAAGCGAGCTGCGTCTCCTCGCAGCATCTGCCAAGTAGACCCGGAAAGGTACCTTTTTCAGTCTGGGTCAAGGAAGACCGACTGTTTTTTAATGGCCTCTCCGGGCATACGGGCACGCTTACGGCCACAGTAGCGAGGAGACCCACAATAGAATGAGGACGACGAAAACCTGTGATGATCGAGGAAGGCGCAGTGGGGCCACGAAAGTGGTGGACCACAGCTCTCATGCCCACCGTGCGAGGTATACTGGGAGGCAACCGACTCGCTTCTAAGCAGACACCACTCCACACCCGAGGGGCTCACCACAGCGACAGCGACCAACACGGGGTCGACCCTGGGGAGTCGGCCTCGGAGTGGATAGCGTTCACATTCCCGCACCCGCCCTGGGGCCAGCCGTCCAGGACTGGTCCCTGTGAGGGCGGGATACTACGACGAAGATATACACCGCATCGACAGTCATTCGCCATGGTGGAAGCGTTCCCTGCTGGAGTCCAATTTCGGCAGTAGGCCCCCCTTCCAGGGCATAGACGGCGGGCCACCCCGCCTTACTGCCCAGGGACCGTCTAGTTGCCGCTCCATAAGCCTCCAAGCGAGCTGTGTCTGCTCGCAGCATCTGCCTAGAGGACTCGGATTGGTACCTTTTTCAGTCAGGATACCATGAGTGTTTTAATGGCCTCTCCGGGCATCTGGGCACGCTTACGGCCACGTAGCAAGTAGTCATGCTACTATTTAGCAGCCAGCTTCCGCTCGCCCTTCGGGGGTGGGGGTTCCGCGCAGCTGGCCCTCACGGGATTGAGGGTGCTCCGTCGGAACCCCCAAAGTGACAAGCCAAGAATACCAAGCTTTACAATTACCGTAAATGCTCAGGCAACATTAAATTAGAGATGTCTCTTCAATGTATTTGATTACAGTAATTCTACTTCTGTATATTAATTTATGGCTTTCACTAATCTTCATTAGTCACCATAATTAATTCAGCTCTATTTACCTATTTGTTATATTGAACTATTATGCTTCTTCAGTTAAGGATTATCTAATTTAATCTTTTATGATTGTATTATTAATTAATTATTTATTTATTAAATAATTAATTATTATTATTTTAAAATTAAAATAAGTCCCCCACTCCGTGAGCATTTTCTTCCAACCACAGAAATATGCATTTTTCTTCCTTAAATCAATAATGAACCCTGCTTGATATTAAACTTTTATTTTTAAACCTACAAACCTGACGACGTCTCGAGTGTGTTGATGTTTCTGTTTGAGGGGCGTCGTCTTCTTCTTAGTTCATTCATTTATTATGCACCCCATACCCATCTTGTGGGCGGTAGTGGAAAGGGTTACAGAGGCACATAATGGATTTAGTAGGTGCAGTCTGCATGAAGGGTTTGTCCTCCCGACGACTGCACCAGAGGGACGTCGACTGATGGAGGGCTGGGGTGGGCCCAATTTCAATTTCTTTCTTTATTATGCACCCCATACCCATCCCGTGGGCGGTGGTGTAAAGGATACAGAGGCACATAATCGGTTCAGGAACTGAACCCTCTAGTTCGTTTAGCTAAGCAAATAACAATGTTTGACGCTAGTTACAAAATTATCAATGTTGTATACACATGTACACACCCTCATACATACATGTACCACCCGGCGTCTTCTTCTTCTTCTTGATAGTAGGTGCAGTTTGCATGAAGGGTTTCTCCTCCCGATGACTGCACCAGTACAGATGTTGGTAGAGGCGTTTATCTTGAGGATGATAAGAGTTTCAAAAGTGCTTGTTGCGTTGTGGTGTAGACAGAGGCCGGAGCGGCGACTAAAACAGAGGTGTATAGAACAGAGGAGACCCAGAGCGGTCTCCGTAGTGGTAAGACACTCGCCTGGCGTTCCGCGAGCGCTATGTCATGGGTTCGTATCCTGGCCGGGGAGGATTTACTGGGCGCAAATCCTTAACTGTAGCCTCTGTTTAACGCAACAGTAAAATGTGTACTTGGATGAAAAAACGATTCTTCGCGGCGGGGATCGTATTCCAGGGACCTGCCCGAAACGCTACGCGTATTAGTGGCTGTACAAGAATGTAACAATTCTTGTATATATCTCAAAAAAAAAAAATGTTAGAGGGAGACTTGCTGCACCGTAGGGCGGTGTGTTGTGTTTATGGTGTCAGCTGATTCAGACCCTATGTTATTGTTATTGGGTAAGGGGCAGTTACAGCACTGGGTCATGCCTCCCCCCCCCCCCCCATCGTTCTCTAACGTATTGTTTACGTATACATATTTGCTTGTTTAGACACACAGTGTTTAGTGGGGTTTTTTATATTTATTTTGTATAGTCTTGGTTACAGCAGTCGGTTTGTTGGCAGTGTAATGAAGTGTTGTAGTTGAGACGAAGCCTGCAGCAGGCAACCCGTCCTCGACTCAAGTCCATTACATCCAGCGGTCGACCCCACTGACGCATTCATAAATTTTTCATGCTGTTCATTCAAAAATTGAAAGTTTCTCAAATATAAATTAATATTTTAATATATTAGCATGTTGTGCATTGCTTGTATTTGTGCTTGCAGTAGGCGATTATTTGTATTTGTAGTACGTGGGTGAAGCATTTATAGCGTTGTGGTTCGAACAAAAGTCGTCAGTGAAGAACTTGTTCCGGAAGTGTTTGAACGAAATCAGTTGCCAGTCGTGTGTAAACCGTTTTTCATTCATAAACAGGGATTTTGGCGGGTACATAGAATCACTCTTGGGTCTTTGTTTGGAGGACGGGCTGAAAGCATTTGTGCAGTCTCCGTGGCATAGTGGTAAGACGCTCACCTGGCGTTCCGCGAGCGCTTTGTCCTGGGTTCGTATCTTGGCCAGGGAGAATTTACTGGGCGCAAATCCTTAACTGTAGCCTCTGTTTAACTCAACAGTAAAATGGATACTTGGTTGCAAAAACGATTCTTCGCGGGGGTCGTATTCCAGGGAACATAGGATTAAAGACTTTCCCGAAACGCTACTCGTACTAGTGGCTGTACAAGAATGTAACAGCTCTTGTATATATCAATAAAAAAATTACGGCAGTGTGGTTCGAACAAAATTCATCAGTGAAGCACTTGTTTCGGAAGGGTTCGAACGAAATCAGTTGTGAGTAGTGTGTAACAGCCCGTCCTATCAAATATCAAATTAAATAAAAAAGTGTAGAAAATCAAGCGTGTTTGTAAAGTGATAGACTTGAAAGGCTTTCTATGATAACTCATCCTAGTCCTTGCGCAGAAGCCCTCCAGAATTTCTTTATTGAAGATCAGCATTGTTCCAAATGGATAACAAAAACTGGAACTCAACTCAGAATGTATCAGGTTCACGATTTGTACCAAGAGAAACAACAACGGCACTTTCCTGCACCGTGGTAAGTTACACCCTTTCCAGTTTTAATCCCTCCCTTTCCACCCAAGAAGCAAATTAGAGATCAGCCCAAGCTTCGTCTTGAGGCAAAGCTCAACGCCTTAAGCCATATTGATGCTCTGTCCACAGAGCATTCTCTCTCTCAAATCATATACACTGATGATTCCCTACACCGCACCACGGGTGCAGCTGGAAGTGCAGTTGTGCTGACAATGGGCGATGGCTTGTACTTTGAGTTGGGAGTCCGTATAAACAACTGGGCCTCTTATACCCTTCAGACCGAACTATTTGCCTTGCTCCTTGCACTGAAATGTGTACAAGTCTCCAAACTTGATACATTAATTGTAAGTGACTCCTTATCATCGTTAAATGCTTTCAACTCTTTAAGACATAACTGTAACATGCTCGTGTCCGAAGCTAGACACAAATACAACAAAATTATTAAGGATGGTAACAGAGTCCATTTCATGTGGTCTCCATCTCATGTTGGCCTCCGAATGCATGATAGAGCTGATAAGTTAGCCAAAGAATCTGCCTTTAAAGGAGCCGTTGAGTGTAACCTTGGATTGTCAATGAGCAATCTGAGAGCAGCAGTACACCGAGAACTTCAACAAGATCTTGTAGACCTGAGACAAAGTGAAATTGACACGAGTAATTCCATCTATCATCATACTATCATGCAAGAGGAGCCACACATCTATGGATCATCCAATAAAATCAGCAGACTTCTAGATGTTACTACTGCTCGGCTTAGACTCGGTTACAAGTATCTCTGGGAATTCTCATTATTTGCCGATGTAGACCTGACCAAATGTAAACTGTGTCAACAAAATTATTCGCACACCCTCCGTCACTATGTGATGGAGTGCGAAAAGATACGTGAATTTAGAGACAATTCTATAACCAATGTTCCAGCGATGTGTAAATATTTCATTCAAAATGATATGCTACCAGAAATTTTAGCCAAATATCCCCAGTTTGCTAACTGTAGGTAGTAACTGAGTGATTGTAACCTATCCACCGCTGCCCACTGGATGGAGGGCGGTGTGGNCATCTCATATTTGGGCTAGGAAGGGCCTGACAGATGAGTGGACAGCGCTCGGGATTCGTAGTTCTAAGGTTCCGGGTTCGATCCCCGGCGGAGGCGAAAACAAATGGGCAGAGTTTCTTTCACCCTGATGCCCCTGTTCACCTAGCAGTAAATAGGTACCTGGGAGTCAGACAGCTGTTACGGGCTGCTTCTTGGGGGGGGGGGGTGTAACAAAAAGGAGGCCTGGTCGAGGACCGGGCCGCGGGGATGCTAAGCCCCGAAATCCTCTCAAGATAACCTCAAGATAGTGTTACAATCTCGGCTCTACTTTTCAACAGAAAAAGTCAAACCGGAGGGAAGAGTCTCGTGTAGTTTACTGGAGAGAAACAACATAGTGGTGGAGAGTATGAGTGAAGGTCCCTGTGGTCCTGTGATCCTGTGGTCCCGGGTTCGATCCCGGGCGCCGGAGAGAAACAATGAGCAGAGTTTCTTTCACCCTATGCCCCTGTTACCTAGCAGTAAAATAGGTACCTGGGTGTTAGTCAGCTGTCACGGGCTGCTTCCTGGGGGTGGAGGCCTGGTCGAGGACCGGGCCGCGGGGACACTAAAGCCCTGAAATCATCTCAAGATAACCTCAAGAAGGTATTCCCACCAGAAGCAAACATCACCATCACCACACACACACACTACACCCTTGAGGTGATGAAGGCACCATTCCCACCACCACAACCCATATTTAACACCTTTAACACAACAACTCCACAAACAAATGTAAAACCAATAGTGGGGAGAAACAGCAAGACCTGGAGGTGCACCTCACGACTCTTCCCCCCCCCCCCACACACACTCAACACACTGTTGAGAGGCGGGACCAAAGAGCCAAAGGTCAACCCCCGCAAGCACAACTAGGCGAGTACACACACACACACACACACACACACAACACACACACACACACACACACACACACACACACACACACACACACACACACACACACACACATATTTATATACACACCACAAGCCAGCCACACGCTGGGCATAGGAAAGGGAGGAGAGCACTGAACTGGAACAGAATGAAATATTAGAAGAGGATAAGTCAAATAACGGTGGCCGAGAACGGTGAAGTCATAATTTAGATCACATAAAATGGTGGCCGAGAACGATGAAGTCATAATTTAGATCACATAAAATGGGGGGAGAAGGGATGGGGCGAAAGTTACCAGAGTTGTGATGGGTAGTAAACAAGATGGGAACCTTCAGACCATACAACATTACAGGAAAAACGTGGGGGGGGGGGGGGGGTCAACGTAGAGCAAAGCCAGAAGGCGACAATCGTCCCATCCTTACATAACCGCACACGACAGGAACCCTGACCCATGTGTTGCCGTTGTGCACATACACTATGTGGCCCTGACCCATGTGTTGCCGTTGTGCACATACACTATGTGGCCCTGACCCATGTGTTGCCGTTGTGCACGTACACTATGTGGTCCTGACCCATGTGTTGCCGTTGTGCCCGTACACTATGTGGTCCTGACCCATGTGTTGCCGTTGTGCACGTACACTATGTGGCCCCTGACCCATGTGTTGCCGTTGTGCCCGTACACTATGTGGCCCTGACCCATGTGTTGCCGTTGTGCCCGTACACTATGTGGCCCTGACCCATGTGTTGCCGTTGTGCCCGTACACTATGTGGCCCTGACCCATGTGTTGCCGTTGTGCACGTACACTATGTGGCCCTGACCGCAGCCACTCACGTCCTCCGCTCCACGAGGTTATCACATGGAGAATTTCCAGGACCTCTGCTTCCTAAGCCAACGTGTCACCTTTGGTCAGGGTTTATGCTGCTTCACGACTTGTGTAGGTGACAGTTATAGATGTCAGCGTGGGCGTGGGTGTGTCTGTCTACACCGTTGACGGCAGACTACAACAACACACAGCTGACGGGTGTTCCACGTCCCTGACACTAGACCCGGCATGGACGGTACTGTCACTCAAGTTAGACCACTGTTAAATAATAGAAGGAGAAGGACAGTGGATGATAGCTGCCATCTGTCTGGGAAGAATATGGTAAGAACGAGAGAGATGAACCATTGATGAAAAGGTTCATTTTATCGTTATTTTCTTGTTGCGCAACTCCGGCCTCCACGGTAACCGGCCCATTCGATTCCAATTAACAGAATAAACGCAGCATTCCGACGTTCCTCGTTACCACGACCTTTCCCTCCCTAATAGGTTCAGGAACCTGTACACCAGTTGATTGACAGTTGAGAGGCGGGACCAAAGAGCCGAAGCTCAACAACTTGCAGCACAACTAGACGAGTACCCCTCCCCCCCCCATCACCAGCCTGAGGGTTTGGTGCCACAACTGGAGACGCCTGTGATAACCTGGTGGTAGAGCTAAATGTTGTGCTCAAGGTTAGAGGAATATGTTACCTTTAACTTACAGAAACAAGCCATTTATGTTGGCAAGGCGTAACTGTAAATGTTTTGGGAAGTTTTCCAATACACCTATTTTATCAGGTGTCGTTCGAAATTGTTCATAGCTAGTGTGAATTACTGAAAATTCTAAGGGACAGTAATGTTATTTTAGATGTGATTCAACTATGTGTATTTGACCGTAATTTTTTTCTCATGCATCTTATGCTGAAAAGTGACAAATTTAACGACTTAAACATTTAAAGAACAAGCTCTGTAGAGATGATGATGTTGAAAATAATTAATACAAGTGTAATTAATTAAACGTGTAGATTAAATAGTGTATATCCTCAACCTACATAATATAGTCATATGTACTCCCTACAATATTAACTATCACTATAGGTGTCGTGTGAGGAGTGTGGTAAGGGGTATTTAGGAGACTATGTTATACTACTGAAGCAAGTAACAGTTGACAAACTACACTAAACAACATACAAGTATGAACTTAAGGGAAATTTTAGCAACTTGAGACGTCACAACAATTTTAAACGTACCAGGTCAAAAAATACTACAGGAAAAGATACAAATTACAAGTGCAGATTAAATACTATACGAGTAGAAAATGTTTAATACATGGAAGAATAAGAGTAGGACAGATTAGTATAGGAGTAAGGAAAGTGAGATGCGTGCAGGGGAGGAGGCGGACGGGGTCGAGACGAGAGCACCTTCCGGCGCCACCGCCCTCAGCTTGCGACATGACAGGAGGCTGGCTCGTTAGGTGACCATTCACTGATCCAGAGAGCGGTGCAGTGATGCCACACGGGGGGGGGAGCCACGTAAAGCCATGACCTAGTGCAGGCGCCGCGCACAGTCCTCAGCCTGCCGACAAGTGTGAATAATGTGGCAGCTGTGCTTCACTCTCCGCCTAGTTC
The DNA here is from genome assembly GCA_020271785.1 of Procambarus virginalis. Taxonomy (NCBI): domain Eukaryota; kingdom Metazoa; phylum Arthropoda; class Malacostraca; order Decapoda; family Cambaridae; genus Procambarus; species Procambarus virginalis. The sequence goes on from WNGS01164858.1 coordinate 43,933,878, forward strand.
ATCCCTCCTAGCACGGGTACTGTAGGTGCCATAATACACGGGTACTGTAGTTGCCATAATACACGGGTACTGCAGTTGCCATAATACACTAGTCACAAACATGCACCCGCAGGAAAATTATGACGTCACACCTCGCGCACAAAAATATAAAACCATTTTCTCTTATTTACGTTATTTTTGTTTAAAAGATCAGAGATGCCATGTCAAACATTTCTTTGCCCTACTCACAAAATAGGTCAGTGGCAAATAATGCTCAGCGACATGGCAACTCTTAAGGTACCTTCGTCGACGCCGTGCCTAACAGTCAAAATATATTCCAAGTCAATGAGGTGATTCACCTCAAGTATGGTATTGGACGAGAATCACAGCTCCGTCTCTCACACAAACCCTCTCACCAAAATAACTGGTGGGACTGTGACCTGTGCAGCACGGTGCGCTCCAGTACGGTAACACGCCCGAGTAACTTGCAGGAGAAGGTGTTCTGGGACACTACAAGACCTGGTCTGGTGCTACCTCTACTCTCACCCCGCCTCTTGTTACACTGCTCTCCTTACACTAGGGTCCTCACCTGTCATGCGTCACCTTACACCAGGGTCCTCACCTGTCATGCGTCACCTTACACCAGGGTCCTCACCTGTCATGCGTCACCTTACACCAGGGTCCTCACCTGTCATGCGTCACCTTACACCAGGGTCCTCACCTGTCATACGTCACCTTACACCAGGGTCCTCACCTGTCATGCGTCACCTTACACCAGGGTCCTCACCTGTCATGCGTCACCTTACACCAGGGTCCTCACCTGTCATGCGTCACCTTACACCAGGGTCCTCACCTGTCATGCGTCACCTTACACCAGGGTCCTCACCTGTCATACGTCACCATACACCAGGGTCCTCACCTGCTTGAGTAATTCAATAATCTCTGGGTTACTTGTGGCCGCTTCATAACTTTCGTATACTCAAGAAGCCCAGTCTAAGGGCTCGCCTTCCACGATGACTACCTGATCAACAAGACTGTTGTGGGACGTATATCACAGCTCAGTGGATATGACATCCAGCAAGACACTTTTGATGTATTCTGCTGTTTGCAGGAAGAATATTCAGGTGGTGAACCTGGGGTGCAGGTGGTGGTGTTGCCACTGCACTTGAGCCTCATCCCTCACTCATTGTCACTGTACAGGCTGTCACAACCCACAACTATTGCAGCCTTCATTGTTACTTTCCACGAGAGAGAGAGTTTTTCCTCGGAAATATGCATTTTAAATCCATATTTACCGGTAAGCTAACTCTGTACATACATATAATGTACATGTTAATTTCATCATGATTTACACATGTATATGACGTGTTTATGCCGGAGCGCGCGTGTGAGCACCAATAGGTGGGCGGGCGGGCGGGCGCCCACACCCTCAGGTCGCCCGTGACACACTTGGGCATCTTGCCATTCTGCAAATCTTGCCGGGTGTATGATCCTCCGTCAAGATGATATTCCACGTCTGGGCGGAGATCACCCTGAGCCACAGATCAGACGCCGGCACCAAAGGCTAACGCCGCTCCTCACACACACACACACACACACACAAGGCATATTTCTGTATTCAATCGAAGGATTTTTTCATTCAATATATTTATTATGCACCCTATACCCATCCCGTGGACGGTGGTGGATATGGCATGGACGATAATTTGTACCATAATTTTCGAATAAAGATGATACAGTACGAGACAGACAGCGATAGACAGACAGACATACGCCAGACATACAGCGACACATACTCCACCAGCTGGGCAGCGACACATACTCCACCAGCTGGGCAGCGACACATACTCCACCAGCTGGGCAGCGACACATACTCCACCAGCTGGGCAGCGACACATACTCCACCAGCTGGGCAGCGACACATACTCCACCAGCTGGGCAGCGACACATACTCCACCAGCTGGGCAGCGACACATACTCCACCAGCTGGACAGCGACACATACTCCACCAGCTGGGCAGCGACACATACTCCACCAGCTGGGCAGCGACACATACTCCACCAGCTGGGCAGCGACACATACTCCACCAGCTGGGCAGCGACACATACTCCACCAGCTGGGCAGCGACACATACTCCACCAGCTGGGCAGCGACACATACTCCACCAGCTGGACAGCGACACATACTCCACCAGCTGGGCAGCGACACATACTCCACCAGCTGGGCAGCGACACATACTCCACCAGCTGGGCAGCGACACATACTCCACCAGCTGGGCAGCGACACATACTCCACCAGCTGGACAGCGACACATACTCCACCAGCTGGACAGCGACACATACTCCACCAGCTGGGCAGCGACACATACTCCACCAGCTGGGCAGCGACACATACTCCACCAGCTGGGCAGCGACACATACTCCACCAGCTGGGCAGCGACACATACTCCACCAGCTGGGCAGCGACACATACTCCACCAGCTGGGCAGCGACACATACTCCACCAGCTGGGCAGCGACACATACTCCACCAGCTGGGCAGCGACACATACTCCACCAGCTGGGCAGCGACACATACTCCACCAGCTGGGCAGCGACACATACTCCACCAGCTGGGCAGCGACACATACTCCACCAGCTGGGCAGCGACACATACTCCACCAGCTGGGCAGCGACACATACTCCACCAGCTGGGCAGCGACACATACTCCACCAGCTGGGCAGCGACACATACTCCACCAGCTGGGCAGCGACACATACTCCACCAGCTGGGCAGCGACACATACTCCACCAGCTGGGCAGCGACACATACTCCACCAGCTGGGCAGCGACACATACTCCACCAGCTGGGCAGCGACACATACTCCACCAGCTGGGCAGCGACACATACTCCACCAGCTGGGCAGCGACACATACTCCACCAGCTGGGCAGCGACACATACTCCACCAGCTGGGCAGCGACACATACTCCACCAGCTGGGCAGCGACACATACTCCACCAGCTGGGCAGCGACACATACTATGCCAGAGGCGCAGCGACACACACTAAGCTAAAGAAGAAGCGACACAAATACTTCCCTGAAACATATCAGGAAGTGCAGGGGGATGTGTGATGTACCACACATGCCACAATATATACACCCAGTTCACCGGTGTGATACACCACCCACCTTCCTAACCGCACACATTACAATAACCATGGAGTTATCACTATAATATAACCATGGAGTTATCACTATAATATAACCATGGAGTTATCACTATAATATAACCATGGAGTTATCACTATAATATAACCATGGAGTTATCACTATAATATAACCATGGAGTTATCACTATAATATAACCATGGATGTCATTTTGGTAGTGGTGGCGAAGGTCAGCACCAGCGTAACAATTACTGAGCGTCCAGTACGCTACAGTGAGGAAGAAACAGTGTGATCCGCTTCCATGTTTATCTGTTGTCCAGACAACAATGCCTGACACACCACGTGTCACATTGTTGACAAGAAATTGTCATTTACTATCAGAGAACTGAATTTATATACGACCTTATATGCGATAAAAACGTATATAAATAGAATTTATATACGATAAAATATATAAATCGTATATAATTTATATATGATAAAACATTTTCGAGTTGTGACCAAATAGTGGGAAGTGGTTCAAACAGCTTCGGCTATCACTTCCTTATGTCCGGTCGTGATGGTCAAGCGGATTAAGGCGTCCTGTACATACCAGTTGCGTTGCTCCTGGCAGTATGGGTTCGAGTCACTTCTGGGGTGTGAGTTTTCAGTTGCATATAGTCTTGGGGACCATTCAGGCTTGTTTGCATATTTTATATATATATATATATATATATATATATATATATATATATATATATATATATATATATATATTTTGGTAGCAGTCTTTCCTGTAGACATATATTATTAAATATGACCGAAAAAGTAAGATTAATAATTCTAACACGAATTTTCTCAATATTTCTTATGTTTCTTTTCACTGTCGATGGTAATTGAAAAATCAATTCTCCAAAATTCATTTTTATTTCTAGTCTGACGCGACACTTGAACGTGTTTCGTAATAGCTTATTACATTTTCAAAGACTTTAGTTTACACACACACACAACTATAACCTGCAAACACTAAACAGAGTTCTACTATGCTATCATTTAAACAGCTTTCATCTTATATACCTGCTTTTGGGTGAGGTGATATGTTAGCAGTTTTGGATGAGGTGAACAAAACTTTCAACACAAGATAGAGCAAACTTTCAACACAAGACAGAACACGGTGCAATGGGTATAAATTGGGTAAATTAAAGGGAAGAATGGAACTGCAAAGGGCCTATTGGCCCATATTTCTTGATGCTTCTATATTGGTGCGGAGTCTTGAAGTGGGTAGAATATAGTTGTGCATTAATTGGCTGTTGATTGCTGGTGTCGACTTCTTGATGTGTAGTGCCTCGCAGATGTCAAGCCGCCTGCTATCGCTGTATCTATCAATCATTTCTGTGTTATATGTTAAGACTTCTCTGGTGATGGTCTGGTTGTTGGAAGAGATTATATGTTCCTTAATGGAGCCTCGTTGCTTATGCATCGTTAATCGCCTGGAAAGAGATGTTGTTGTCTTGCCTATATACTGAGTTCTTTGAGGCTTACAATCCCCAAGTGGGCATTTGAAGGCATAGACGACGTTGGTCTCTTTTAAAGCGTTCTGCTTTGTGTCTGGAGAGTTTCTCATGAGTAGGTTGACCGTTTTTTTGGTTTTATAGTAAATCGTCAATTGTATCTTCTGATTTTTGTCTGTAGGGATAACGTTCCTATTAACAATATCTTTCAGGACCCTTTCCTCCGTTTTATGAGCTGTGGAAAAGAAGTTCCTGTAAAATAGTCTAATAGGGGGTACAGGTGTTATGTTAGTTGTCTCTTCAGAGGTTGCATGGCGTTTCACCTTCCTTCTTATGATGTCTTCAACGAAACCATTGGAGAAGCCGTTGTTGACTAGGACCTGCCTTACTCTACAGAGTTCTTCATCGACTTGCTTCCATCCTGAGCTGTGGCTGAGAGCACGGTCGACATAAGCGTTAACAACACTCCTCTTGTACCTGTCTGAGCAGTCACTGTTGGCATTGAGGCACATTCCTATTCCTATGTTTTGTTTCCTTAGTGTAGACTGCAGTGTGGAAACCTCCGCTCCTTTCCATGACTGTTACATCTAGAAAGGGCAGCTTCCCATCCTTCATCTCGTAAGTGAAACGCAATACAGAATTCCGCTCAAATGCCTCTTTCCGCTCCTGCAGATGTCTGACATCAGGTACCTGTGTAAAAATGTCGTCAACATACCTGCAGTATATGGCCGGTTTCAAGTTCATGTCGACTAAGACCTTCTGTTCGATGGTACCCATGTAGAAGTTCGCAAACAGGACACGTAAGGGAGAACCCAAGTCGACCCCATCTATTTGCTTATACATGTGCCCATCCGGGTTAAGTAAGGGTGCCTCTTTAGTACAAGCTTGGAGTAGTTTCCTTAGAATGTTTTCTGGTATGTCAAGAGGAGTACAGGCCGGATCACGATACACTCTGTCCGCTATCATCCCGATTGTTTCATCCACAGGTACGTTGGTAAACAGTGATTCTATGTCCAACGAGGCTCTTATCCCTGCGGCCTGTGTTCCCCGCAGTAAGTCAACAAATTCCTTTGGAGACTTCAGGCTGAAGGCGCAAAGGACATAAGGGGTGAGCAAGCCGTTGAGTCGCTTTGCCAGTCTGTACTTGGGTGTGGGTATCTGGCTGATGATTGGCTGAAGTGGGTTTCCAGGCTTGTGTCTCTTGACATTTCCATATGCATACCCAGGTTTGTATTCCCAAATAATCTTTGGCAGGTGGAGTCCGGATTTCTTGGCGTTCACAGTTTCGATCAATCTGTTAACCTTTGCTTTCAATTCAGCTGTAGTGTCCTTCGTTACCCTTTGGAATTTAGTTTGGTCAGAGAGTATGAGGTTCATTTTCGCCAGATATTCGTGTTTTTTAAGGATGACGTATATTGGCGACTTGTCACCTCTCCTGACGACTATCTCCTTGTTCTCATGAAGGCTTTTAGCTGCCGCTTTGAGCTCGGGGGACAGTATGGTGCTTCTGTAGATGATGAGCTTCTCAAGATGCCTTGAATCTTTCCTCCTTCCGCAATAAGTTCTGCTTGTAAGGTGTCTTTGGTGGTGACCTCCTTTTGTGTCTCGAGGTCGAATATGTCGTCCAACAGGATCTCCAACTCCACTTTCCGGGCCATCTCACTTGGTCTGGACATAACGTGACAGTTTATACCCAGAGTGACTTGGTCCTCAGTGAGGTTGATTCCAGCAAGGTTCAGGAAGCCGTCTCTTGGTCGTGGAATCGCCATAGGTCCTCCATATAATGTTGTTAGATTTGAAAAATATTAAGAAATATTGAGAAAATTCGTGTTAGAATTTTTAATCTTACTTTTTCGGTCATATTTAATAATATATGCGAACAAGCCTGAATGGTCCCCAGGACTATATGCAACTGAAAACTCACACCCCAGAAGTGACTCGAACCCATATTGCCAGGAGCAATGCAACTGGTATGTACAGGGACG
>WNGS01164858.1:43942978-43944181 GCA_020271785.1 Procambarus virginalis
ACGACCTCGTCAAAGATATCTTACCTGCAACCCTGAGAGATTCAGCAGGAATAAACGATCCTGCTTTCACTGAATGTTCAAATCAGTGTAATGTTCTTGCAGCCCCAGCAACCATTATAGAGCCAACAAAACAACACAAACAGTCCGGCTGGGACCACCCTCTAGTGGAAAAAGTAGCTGATGCCATGCTCAGCGCCGCAACATCAGACAAGGAGAAAGCCCGCCTCAGAGCAGTGCATGCCCCCCATGCAGATTTCCTCCTGGCAATGGGCACGCGCCTAGATCCAGAATCCCTTCGTGTAGCAGTGGCCCTCTGCCTTGGTGCCCCAATTCACACTGAATACAAGTGTATTTGCAACAGGGTGGAAGCAGACCAATACGGACTGCATGGGTTGCATTGCGGAAGCACAAAGGGCTGGCATGCAAGACACAACGAGGTCAATGACATCATCAAGAGAAGCCTTGTCTCTGCTAGGTGCCCAGCGGAGAGAGAACCTCGCATCCTAGGGGTCCAAAACCCGGATTTCCGAGCACTTCGCCCTGATAGCATCACCATATACTCATGGAAGGAGGATAGACAGTTGGTGTGGGACTACACATGTGTATCCACCCTGGCTGACACCTATGTACACTTCGGAGCTGATCAAGCAGGTGGGGCAGCCAACCACAGGGAAACAGCAAAATCACTCAAGTACAGGCGACTGGCAGGTCAATACCTCTTTGTTCCCATAGCGTCTGAGACGATTGGGCCCTGGGGCAAGAGTGCCTTGGGATTTCTCAAGGAATTGGGTTCCAAGCTCATTGACGTCACCAGAGACCCAAGAGCTTGCAGTTTTTTGTTTCAGCGCCTCAGTGTGGCGATCCAGAGGGGAAATGCTTGCTGCGTCCTCGGTTCCTGTCCGGAAGCGGAGGAGCTTCAAGAGATCCATAACCTTTAGGCATTTGTCTTGTATGTTTTGTAACCTTTAAATACACAATAAAGCATAAAATAAAAAAAAAGGAAGGGGGTGGTAGGAGAAAAGCACGCAGAAACTGTATTGGAGGGGACCTACATTCCCTCCAATGCGTTATGCGTGATTTCCTCCGAGGCTATGGGTCCCCCTTCTTCCAGCCAGAGGTGGTACTTCCTTCTATTATATATATATATATATATATATATATATATATATATATATATATATATATATATATATATATATATAA
>WNGS01164858.1:43949446-43970173 GCA_020271785.1 Procambarus virginalis
TAGTGGTGGTGCAGGTAGTTGTGGTGGTTGTTAGTGGTGGAGGTTGTTAGTGGTGGTGTAGGTACTTGTGGTGGTTGTTAGTGGTGGTGTAGGTACTTGTGGTGGTGTTAGTGGTGGAGGTTGTTAGTGGTGGTGGAGGTTGTTAGTGGTGGTGTAGGTTGTAGTGGTGGTGCAGGTAGTTGTGGTGGTTGTTAGTGTGGAGGTTGTTAGTGGTAGTGGAGGTTGTTAGTGGTGGTGTAGGTTGTTAGTGGTGGTGTAGGTAGTTGTGGTGGTTGTTAGTGGTGGTGTAGGTACTTGTGGTGGTTGTTAGTGGTGGAGGTTGTTAGTGTGGTGGAGGTTGTTAGTGGTGGTGCAAGTAGTTGTGGTGGTTGTTAGTGGTGGAGTTGTTAGTGTGGATGTAGGTAGTTGTGGTGGAGGTTGTTAGTGTGTAGGTTGTTGTGTAGGTTGTTAGTGTGGTGTAGGTAGTTGTGGTGAAGGTTGTTAGTGGTGGTGTAGGTAGTTGTGGTGTAGGTTGTTAGTGGTGGTGTAGGTAGTTGTGGTGAAGGTTGTTAGTGGTGGTGTAGGTAGTTGTGGTGTAGGTTGTTAGTGGTGGTGTAGGTAGTTGTGGTGAAGGTTGTTAGTGGTGGTGTAGGTAGTTGTGGTGAAGGTTGTTAGTGGTGGTAGGTAGTTGTGGTGGAGGTTGTTAGTGGTGTGTAGGTAGTTGTGGTGAAGGTTGTTAGTGGTGGTGTAGGTAGTTGTGGTGTAGGTTGTTAGTGGTGGTGCAGGTAGTTGTGGTGGAGGTTGTTAGTGGTGGTGTAGGTAGTTGTGTGAAGGTTGTTTGTGGTGTAGTTGTTAGTGGTGTAGGTTGTTAGTGGTGGTGCAGGTAGTTGTGGTGTAGGTTGTTAGTGGTGGTGCAGTAGTTGTGGTGAGGTTGTTAGTGGTGGTGCAGGTAGTTGTGGTGAGGTTGTTAGTGGTGGTGTAGGTAGTTGTGGTGGAGGTTGTTAGTGGTGGTGTAGGTAGTTGTGGTGGAGGTTGTTAGTGGTGGTGTAGGTTGTTAGTGGTGTAGGTTGTTAGTGGTGGTGCAGGTAGTTGTGGTGGAGGTTGTTAGTGGTGGTGGAGGTAGTTGGTGGGGTGGAGGTAGTTGTGGTGGAGGTTGTTAGTGGTGATGTAGGTAGTTGTGGTGGAGGTTGTTAGTGGTGGTGTAGGTAGTTGTGGTGGTGGTTGTTAGTGTGGTGTAGGTAGTTGTGGTGGAGGTTGTTAGTGGTGGTGTAGGTAGTTGTGGTGGAGGTTGTAGTGGTGGTGTAGGTAGTTGTGGTGAAGGTTGTTAGTGGTGGTGTGGTTTTCTGGTGTAGGTTGTTAGTGGTGGTGTAGTTGGTTGTGGGGTGGGTTGTTAGTGGTGGGTAGGTTTGTTAGTGGTGTGTAGGTAGTTGTGGTGGAGGTTGTTCGTGGTGGTGTAGGTGGTTAGTGTGGTGTAGGTTTTTGTGGTGAAGGTTTGTTAGTGTGGTGTAGGTCGTTGGGTGGAGGTTGTTAGTGGTGATGTAGGTAGTTGTGGTGGAGGTTGTTAGTTGGATGTAGGTAGTTGTGGTGGAGGTTGTTAGTGGTGATGTAGGTAGTTGTGGTGGAGGTTTTAGTTGTGGTGCAGGTAGTTGTTGTGTAGGTGTTGTGGTGGGGTAGGTAGTTGTGGTGGAGGTTGTTAGCGGTGTGTGTTGTGTGTGTGTGTGTGTGTGTGTGTGTGTGTGTGTGGTGTGTGTGTGTGTGTGTGTGTGTGTGTGTGTGTGTGTGTGTGTGCGCGCGCGAGACTGCACTTGACAATAACAAACAGTCGTATAATGACTATTTGTACATTAGTATATTTATTAATTTGTGCCTAGCGGTGACCTTTGCGTCGTGGCTGACAAAGGTCAAACGGTAAAGTTATCCAATAATGCTGTGACGACACTGAAAATATGAGCGGACCTTATATGGGGGGGGGGAGGAGCGTGACGGGGGGGGGGGGGCGATATGTGGGGGGGGAGGGATAGGGAGGATGAGATAGGTAAGGTGGGGCGGTATGTGAGGGGGGGGGGTAGGGTGGATTGATACGGGATGTGAGGGAGTTAGGAGGAAGGAAGGTAGGTAAGGAGATGTGAGGTGAGGGTTGCCGAGTAAGACTGATCAGTCTTTAAAAAGAGAATGCCAGAGAATCCCAAAGGGCAGGTTCCTCCCCCTGGCTGCGACCTGCAACATAGCCATGTGTCCTCGCTCCAGTACATGTTTATATAATGATGCGGGCAGGAGTCTGTTATAAGGATATTCTCTTGTTCCCTGTATATTCCAAGCATAATGGCTTAGTCGTATTATTTTAAGCTGATTGTGCTATTACGGAGATTTAGGAAAATGTTAGGCTTTGTAATTAAAATAATTATATATGGACGATTTGTTTTCGTGGTGAAGCAAAGATGAGAGGCTTGATCCTGGCCTTTAACCTCGAGTCTAGGTCATGTGCTCTCTCTCTCTCTCTCTTTGATATTACTACAATGTATGCCCATACACTAATTATCTAGTGTCACAGCGGTTAAATTAAAAAAAAATGTATATCTGAAAGGACTAGGCTTCTGCAAGTAATTAGAATGTGACAAGCAACATCCGTAGAGTTGACAGGCGGGTCACGCTCATCACCGCTACCTTATTCACTCTTGTGTTGATGATATCCTCATAACGAACCCAGAGTCTGTCAGTGCAGACTACTTATCACATGCCTCTGAATGACTAACCATCCTGTGTGATGGGAATATTTTAGCATCACGTAGCTAGCTTTTTGATACACTGTACTCTTTTTTAGTTAGGGCAGCTGCAGAAATGCAGATGTACCTAATGTATTAATAAGAAAAATAAAAAAAAGTCTGTGGTGGTGGTGATTCAGGTCATCACTCCCAGGTGGAGCTGCCAGCGTGCAGGAAGTTAGTGTGGTGATCACATTATGAGTTAGTGAGGGGTGAGGCGCGAGTGTGGGGGTGTAGGTGCTGCCAGGCGTGTGCTGCTGTCAGGCATGTGCTGCTGCCAGGCCACTGTGGCCAGTCCCGCCTGTCTCTTGCAGCGGGCCTTGGTGTCCCTGCTGTCGCAAAGGCTGCACCAGCAGGGAAACTTGGTAACACCGAGTTGGACACCTATCACGAGCGTGATAGGTGTCCAAGTATGACCTCCCAGACATACTCATCATACATAAGGCGTCCAGCAAGGTTTTCATGCTGTTGTAATCCTTTGTGAGGTGCACATAGTGAGCCAGGGAAGAGAGGGATACCACCCCAGGTGGTGGTGGTGGTCCTATTATGGAGCAACACGACTGCTGAGGCTTCTGGCTGCGCTGGCACGGCAGCCTGGCCTCTCTAATTGTCACAACGTCATAAAATATATACTAAATCGCCCGAACCTAACCTAGTAGAGGACCCACGAACAGAAAACTTAGCAGCCCGTCGATTTAGCGAGCTGCCCTAATTTATAATATATCATATTTTGACGTTGGAAATTTTTACGTTAATAAACGATGTATTTATTATTCGAGAGGACAGGTTGAAGAGGCGCCGCTCGTTCGGGTGGTGACGGGTGTTCATGGGTTATTAAGGAGGAGAGAGGGAGAAGTATTGAGCTTTGCTGGTTCTGGGCCGATGGTGGGACGTGAGTACCAAGGTATATTGATCAGCGAGGGTCCCCAGTGTACACCAGGCTCACGGCACCTTCCTCTTAACAATAAGAGTTAATGACCATTGGGTACTTTAGTGTGTACAGCCACAGTCTAGAAGGAAACTGTCAAGCAGTGGCTCACACACCTTTTAACCAAGGTTAGGTTAGCCTAATACATCTTTGTTGACCAAACCTCACACTAGAAGATGAAAAGACGACCACGTTTCGGTATAGCGAAATATCTTTAATCTTAATACATCTTTAATCTTAGCACACTACGTCAATATAAAGGAAAGACTGGCTTACACTATTACAATTAGAATATGCCAGGCTATATCTCGCAAGTCAAAAATATATTAGATATGTTCACCTTGCTTGAATAGGTTACTATATATATTAATTGAAATTTCTCAAAATACACAAAATTTTGTTGGGTTTGATTAAATTTGGATGGGAAATATCGTCATGTACTGTGATATGATGACAGTATTTGTGAGTAGTGGTAGTGGCCCAGGAGGGATAGGTTGTTGTGGTCATGGCCGCCCCTGACGGCGCTGCCGCCCAGTTTGGCGGTGATTCTCTATATTTACATAATCTATATATATCTGGTAATAATAGGCATGTTAATACGTAATATATCGGAGTAATTTTGTCGGGGAGCGGGTGAAGCCTCGCTGTGTTTAGTGCCCTGGTGTTATGGGGCTTCTTTGTGTGTAGTGTTAACCCTTCTCGTGAGCTGAGTTTGTTTGTGTTGAATTTTCTCGTGAGCTGAGTGTGTTTGTGTTGAGTTTTCTCGTGAGCTGAGTGTGTTTGTGTTGAGTTTTCTCGTGAGCTGAGTGTGTTTGTGTTGAGTTTTCTCGTGAGCTGCGTGCGTTTGTGTTGAGTTTTCTCGTGAGCTGAGTGCGTTTGCGTTGAGTTTTCTCGTGAGCTGAGTGCGTTTGCGTTGAGTTTTCTCGTGAGCTGAGTGCGTTTGCGTTGAGTTTTCTCGTGAGCTGAGTGCGTTTGCGTTGAGTTTTTTCGTGAGCTGAGTGTGTTTGCGTTGTTACAATTGCTGTCTTGTTCGGTGCCTTTCCCGGTTTCAAGAGTAATTTTCAAGTCATGAGCAAACCCAATTGCAGTGGTGTGGTAGTGGTAGTGCTTTAGGAGACGCCACTTGTATCCAGGCAGGAGTGTCTAGTGGTAGTCCTCCTGGTGAGAGCCACGCTGGGTGACAGCAACGAGGTCACATGCTCGCCCGCAGTCATTGGGCGGGTAGTGTAGAGTACCTGAGGCCTGCATGAACGCCTGCGCCAGTCAGTGAAGGGGTGACAGGCACCTGCGCCAGTAAGTGGAGGGGTGACAGGCACCTGCGCCAGTCAGTGGAGGGGTGACAGGCACCTGCGCCAGTCAGTGGAGGGGTGACAGGCACCTGAGCCAGTCAGTGGAGGGGTGACAGGCACCTGCGCCAGTCAGTGGAGGGGTGACAGGCACCTGCGCCAGTCAGTGGAGGGGTGACAGGCACCTGCGCCAGTCAGTGGAGGGGTGACAGGCACCTGCGCCAGTCAGTGTGGCAGCCATGATGACGCGTCAGGGCAAGAGGGGCGTAAGGGACACTCGCCTGATGGGCGCCAAGGATGTGGTTTGTTAATTAACCAACATTTCCCTCCCCCATTCCCATTAAAGTAGTAGTGTTTCAAGAAACAGTTTAGGGATTGTGCATATTTAAGTGATTGTTCCTTGACTTGAATGATTCGGAGACGACTACTGAGGGCTACTGATATTGATTTATTTGAATATTGATTTTTAAGTATTTGTCAAGTGAAGTGATCTTTATTCATGTTGATCTAGAGTATTTACCCTTTCATTTATTTTGTGACACTTAAGAAGTGCTTGTGAATAACATAACAATTTAAGTTCAGAGGGCCGAAAGCAGCCTAGTGAGCACTGAGTCAACTGGTCATTTAAATTACATCTTGAGAAGAGGCTACAAGCATTACGTGTAATTTGTTTTTCTTTAGTTGCATTACCTTTGTGTTTGTGTGTCCCTCCTTGCTCTGCTACTTATTAATTGACCCTGCAGAGGCTGAGTTATAACTAGTTACTGTACACTATGTCCTCTAGAGAGGAGCATATGTCCTCTAGAGAGGAGCATATGTCCTCTAGAGAGGAGCTAGGCTTGAGCACCTTTCACATACGTTGTGAGCACTGGATGTCCAAGAGTTGTGTCACTTCCGGACATCAAGCTAAGTGTCCAGGACATTTGTGAGACCCTGTAGTGACACTGTCACCGTAGTGCCATGGCCGAGGTGCCTGAGTAAGCCTATAAGAAGAGTCTCTATGAGGTGAGAAGTGTTGTGTGTGTGCCCCGCGTATGGCAGTTCACTTGCCTCAAATTAAGATTGTTGGACGAACTTGGAAGGCGTGAAGTGGTAACTAGTTAATGGCTAGTTAAACACGTGGTTAGAGAGGTCCGTCAGGTGAGCTCTACACTATCCCACCACCCATGGGGGGGGGGGGGGTTCAAGTCCTCCAAGGAGTTGCTGGGATCCCTGTTGCCCGAGTGTGGCAATCAAGTGGGAACATGCAACAGGGTGTTGAATCTTCTCGTGAGCTTAGCGTGTTGACTATAATTGGGTCTGCTCAAACAAATTATTTCGTCAGAAAGCGACCTGAAAAATCACGATTACTGTTAATACCCCATACTGGCTGTGGGAGCAACCTTCCATTGTGACCACCACCACTATGGTACAATAGTTACGTGTACAGGTATACTGCCACCACTATGGTACATAGGAAGCTTTACTAACACCACTGAGCAAGCTGCCATAGTCTCAACTACTGCAACATTTAGAGAGAGGGGGTGTTGCAAGGGGAAGGGGGGGGGGCATATAGCGGACCCCGAGCTGGAGCACTGCAGTTGGTGTGACATTTGCTGGCTAATGTTGGCTGGACCTGATGCGCGGGCAGGCACCCTCACCTATGTAAATATACCTCCCAGATCCCTGATACCCGGTCCTGCCCTACCCACACCTGCCCTACCCACACCTGTCTGCCCACTCCTACCCTACCCACACCTGCCTTACCCACACCTGCTTTAACACACGACATTATCCAGCATGTATCAGTCATGGGCATATAATCTGCCTGCCAGTTTGGCCGGGTCATTTACCTTTAATAAACATATTATCATACTGGAGGTCATTTATAGAAACACTGCCATCATTATCAGCGTTTATTGCCATCATTTGCATACTGGAGAGTGTCGTTACCAGGGCGTGGGTGAGTGCCAGGGTGNGGGTAACTCATTCTGGCTAATTTTTTGAGTGTTCTTAAACTCTAGTGACATCTCTTGAGCATCATTACGAATTTGCATATAATGTATGTCTGTGTTTATATATATATATATATATATTATATATATATATATATATATATAATATATATATATATATATATATATATATATATATATATATAATAAATTTCCAAGAACAAATTACTCTTATGATTCTAAACTTAATTCCCGTTTGATTTATATTGCATTTTCCAAGACAGGTTTTGGGATGTTTTATGAATAGACTTATAGGTGTGTTAATTATGATTTAATATTTTGTTGTACTCCGAGTGCACCCTAATAACCCAGACAACATGTGTAATGGCCGTGTCTTCGCTTAATCCACAAATTTTCTTAACCGAAACCTAGGATTTTTTGTTTGGCAAACTTTAGTTTTTTTTTCCCTCGGTCGTTCATTTTGTTTTCCTGTGTGAATTGTTTTGATAGTGTTTGAAAGTGTCTTGAAATATGTGATCATCATTGAAATACTCCACATCAGTGGGGGTATAGCAGTGTACTTTAGTGGGATATAGTACTGTAAATCAATTAGGTATAGTACTTGTCCTGATTTGTTCTCCCTGGTGAAGCACATCGAATGGTTATTAGTTATCAAGGTTCGTTAAAAGATACTTATTTATATTAGCGTCCAAGAATATCCTCTCTTGTTACTTTGTTATTGTTGTCTTTAGTGAAATATGTAACTATAAAGTGAGTGATAGTTGACAACATAAACCAGCTTTGGTTCTTTGACTTTGTGTATCAGCCAAATGCAGGCATCAACTTGACAATGTTGTTACCATGTGTATCTTTCAAGTGCACAGTTCTGCAGATAAAGCAGAGGAACACAGCAGACTGATGTTATCCCCTCTCTCTCCTTCACTTCCTTTGGAGGAACTTAAGCTGGACTTGGCCAGCACCCTCGTTGGAATTGGCCAGTACCTGAATCTGATTCAGTGAGTGCCCAAGTTAGTCTCGTTGAAGACTGTTGTGCTATAACAAAGCGCACAATCAAAACATATAAATACAATTAAAATTACATATGCAATACTGTACATGTTTTCCTTAGGCAGTAAAGGGTTAGTTCAGATCTCTCTCCACACTGCTCTGCAAATGAAAGCTTATACAATTTTAGACTTACTTGTGTTTGGTTTCATTTTGAATGTTGACCTTATTAAACGAATCTGTCGGTCTTCTTCTGTCTGCTGACGTATTTATTATATTAATCATTACTGTTATACTTATTTACTGTCATTTTCATTACTGTATTCATACTGTTGCTGTTGGTACTTCTGCTGCGGTATTACTACATTACTACTACTGTCACTGTTGCTACAGTAATACTACTACTGCCACTGTTGCTACAGTAATACTACTACAGCCACTGTTGCTACAGTAATACTACTACTGTCACTGTTGCTACAGTAATACTACTACTACCACTGTTGCTACAGTAATACTACTACAGCCACTGTTGCTACAGTAATACTACTACTGGCACTGTTGCTACAGTAATACTACTACAGCCACTGTTGCTACAGTAATACTACTACAGCCACTGTTGCTACAGTAATACTACTACTGTCACTGTTGCTACAGTAATACTACTACAGCCACTGTTGCTACAGTAATACTACTACAGCCACTGTTGCTACAGTAATACTACTACAGCCACTGTTGCTACAGTAATACTACTACTGTCACTGTTGCTACAGTAATACTACTACTGTCACTGTTGCTACAGTAATACTACTACTGTCACTGTTGCTACAGTAATACTACTACTGTCACTGTTGCTACAGTAATACTACTACTGGCACTGTTGCTACAGTAATACTACTACAGCCACTGTTGCTACAGTAATACTACTACAGCCACTGTTGCTACAGTAATACTACTACTGTCACTGTTGCTACAGTAATACTACTACTGTCACTGTTGCTACAGTAATACTACTACAGCCACTGTTGCTACAGTAATACTACTACAGCCACTGTTGCTACAGTAATACTACTACTGTCACTGTTGCTACAGTAATACTACTACTGTCACTGTTGCTACAGTAATACTACTACAGCCACTGTTGCTACAGTAATACTACTACAGCCACTGTTGCTACAGTAATACTACTACAGCCACTGTTGCTACAGTAATACTACTACAGCCACTGTTGCTACAGTAATACTACTACTGTCACTGTTGCTACAGTAATACTACTACTGGCACTGTTGCTACAGTAATACTACTACAGCCACTGTTGCTACAGTAATACTACTACTGTCACTGTTGCTACAGTAATACTACTACAGCCACTGTTGCTACAGTAATACTACTACAGCCACTGTTGCTACAGTAATACTACTACAGCCACTGTTGCTACAGTAATACTACTACTGTCACTGTTGCTACAGTAATACTACTACTGGCACTGTTGCTACAGTAATACTACTACAGCCACTGTTGCTACAGTAATACTACTACAGCCACTGTTGCTACAGTAATACTACTACTGTCACTGTTGCTACAGTAATACTACTACAGCCACTGTTGCTACAGTAATACTACTACTGTCACTGTTGCTACAGTAATACTACTACAGCCACTGTTGCTACAGTAATACTACTACAGCCACTGTTGCTACAGTAATACTACTACAGCCACTGTTGCTACAGTAATACTACTACAGCCACTGTTGCTACAGTAATACTACTACAGCCACTGTTGCTACAGTAATACTACTACTGTCACTGTTGCTACAGTAATACTACTACTGTCACTGTTGCTACAGTAATACTACTACTGTCACTGTTGCTACAGTAATACTACTACAGCCACTGTTGCTACAGTAATACTACTACAGCCACTGTTGCTACAGTAATACTACTACTGTCACTGTTGCTACAGTAATACTACTACAGCCACTGTTGCTACAGTAATACTACTACTGTCACTGTTGCTACAGTAATACTACTACAGCCACTGTTGCTACAGTAATACTACTACTGTCACTGTTGCTACAGTAATACTACTACAGCCACTGTTGCTACAGTAATACTACTACTGTCACTGTTGCTACAGTAATACTACTACTGTCACTGTTGCTACAGTAATACTACTACAGCCACTGTTGCTACAGTAATACTACTACAGCCACTGTTGCTACAGTAATACTACTACTGTCACTGTTGCTACAGTAATACTACTACAGCCACTGTTGCTACAGTAATACTACTACAGCCACTGTTGCTACAGTAATACTACTACTGTCACTGTTGCTACAGTAATACTACTACTGTCACTGTTGCTACAGTAATACTACTACTGCCACTGTTGCTACAGTAATACTACTACAGCCACTGTTGCTACAGTAATACTACTACAGCCACTGTTGCTACAGTAATACTACTACAGCCACTGTTGCTACAGTAATACTACTACAGCCACTGTTGCTACAGTAATACTACTACTGTCACTGTTGCTACAGTAATACTACTACTGTCACTGTTGCTACAGTAATACTACTACAGCCACTGTTGCTACAGTAATACTACTACAGCCACTGTTGCTACAGTAATACTACTACTGTCACTGTTGCTACAGTAATACTACTACTGTCACTGTTGCTACAGTAATACTACTACAGCCACTGTTGCTACAGTAATACTACTACAGCCACTGTTGCTACAGTAATACTACTACTGTCACTGTTGCTACAGTAATACTACTACTGTCACTGTTGCTACAGTAATACTACTACTGTCACTGTTGCTACAGTAATACTACTACAGCCACTGTTGCTACAGTAATACTACTACTGTCACTGTTGCTACAGTAATACTACTACTGCCACTGTTGCTACAGTAATACTACTACAGCCACTGTTGCTACAGTAATACTACTACAGCCACTGTTGCTACAGTAATACTACTACAGCCACTGTTGCTACAGTAATACTACTACAGCCACTGTTGCTACAGTAATACTACTACAGCCACTGTTGCTACAGTAATACTACTACTGTCACTGTTGCTACAGTAATACTACTACAGCCACTGTTGCTACAGTAATACTACTACTGTCACTGTTGCTACAGTAATACTACTACAGCCACTGTTGCTACAGTAATACTACTACTGTCACTGTTGCTACAGTAATACTACTACTGTCACTGTTGCTACAGTAATACTACTACTGCCACTGTTGCTACAGTAATACTACTACAGCCACTGTTGCTACAGTAATACTACTACTGTCACTGTTGCTACAGTAATACTACTACAGCCACTGTTGCTACAGTAATACTACTACTGTCACTGTTGCTACAGTAATACTACTACAGCCACTGTTGCTACAGTAATACTACTACTGTCACTGTTGCTACAGTAATACTACTACTGCCACTGTTGCTACAGTAATACTACTACAGCCACTGTTGCTACAGTAATACTACTACAGCCACTGTTGCTACAGTAATACTACTACAGCCACTGTTGCTACAGTAATACTACTACTGTCACTGTTGCTACAGTAATACTACTACTGTCACTGTTGCTACAGTAATACTACTACAGCCACTGTTGCTACAGTAATACTACTACAGCCACTGTTGCTACAGTAATACTACTACTGTCACTGTTGCTACAGTAATACTACTACTGTCACTGTTGCTACAGTAATACTACTACAGCCACTGTTGCTACAGTAATACTACTACAGCCACTGTTGCTACAGTAATACTACTACAGCCACTGTTGCTACAGTAATACTACTACTGTCACTGTTGCTACAGTAATACTACTACAGCCACTGTTGCTACAGTAATACTACTACAGCCACTGTTGCTACAGTAATACTACTACAGCCACTGTTGCTACAGTAATACTACTACTGTCACTGTTGCTACAGTAATACTACTACAGCCACTGTTGCTACAGTAATACTACTACTGGCACTGTTGCTACAGTAATACTACTACAGCCACTGTTGCTACAGTAATACTACTACTGTCACTGTTGCTACAGTAATACTACTACTGTCACTGTTGCTACAGTAATACTACTACAGCCACTGTTGCTACAGTAATACTACTACTGTCACTGTTGCTACAGTAATACTACTACTGTCACTGTTGCTACAGTAATACTACTACTGTCACTGTTGCTACAGTAATACTACTACAGCCACTGTTGCTACAGTAATACTACTACAGCCACTGTTGCTACAGTAATACTACTACTGTCACTGTTGCTACAGTAATACTACTACTGTCACTGTTGCTACAGTAATACTACTACTGGCACTGTTGCTACAGTAATACTACTACAGCCACTGTTGCTACAGTAATACTACTACAGCCACTGTTGCTACAGTAATACTACTACAGCCACTGTTGCTACAGTAATACTACTACAGCCACTGTTGCTACAGTAATACTACTACTGTCACTGTTGCTACAGTAATACTACTACTGTCACTGTTGCTACAGTAATACTACTACTGTCACTGTTGCTACAGTAATACTACTACTGTCACTGTTGCTACAGTAATACTACTACAGCCACTGTTGCTACAGTAATACTACTACTGCCACTGTTGCTACAGTAATACTACTACTGTCACTGTTGCTACAGTAATACTACTACAGCCACTGTTGCTACAGTAATACTACTACTGTCACTGTTGCTACAGTAATACTACTACTGTCACTGTTGCTACAGTAATACTACTACTGTCACTGTTGCTACAGTAATACTACTACTGTCACTGTTGCTACAGTAATACTACTACTGTCACTGTTGCTACAGTAATACTACTACTGTCACTGTTGCTACAGTAATACTACTACAGCCACTGTTGCTACAGTAATACTACTACAGCCACTGTTGCTACAGTAATACTACTACAGCCACTGTTGCTACAGTAATACTACTACTGTCACTGTTGCTACAGTAATACTACTACTGGCACTGTTGCTACAGTAATACTACTACTGTCACTGTTGCTACAGTAATACTACTACTGTCACTGTTGCTACAGTAATACTACTACAGCCACTGTTGCTACAGTAATACTACTACTGTCACTGTTGCTACAGTAATACTACTACTGTCACTGTTGCTACAGTAATACTACTACTGTCACTGTTGCTACAGTAATACTACTACTGTCACTGTTGCTACAGTAATACTACTACTGTCACTGTTGCTACAGTAATACTACTACTGTCACTGTTGCTACAGTAATACTACTACAGCCACTGTTGCTACAGTAATACTACTACTGTCACTGTTGCTACAGTAATACTACTACTGTCACTGTTGCTACAGTAATACTACTACTGCCACTGTTGCTACAGTAATACTACTACAGCCACTGTTGCTACAGTAATACTACTACAGCCACTGTTGCTACAGTAATACTACTACTGTCACTGTTGCTACAGTAATACTACTACAGCCACTGTTGCTACAGTAATACTACTACTGCCACTGTTGCTACAGTAATACTACTACAGCCACTGTTGCTACAGTAATACTACTACTGTCACTGTTGCTACAGTAATACTACTACTGTCACTGTTGCTACAGTAATACTACTACTGTCACTGTTGCTACAGTAATACTACTACAGCCACTGTTGCTACAGTAATACTACTACAGCCACTGTTGCTACAGTAATACTACTACAGCCACTGTTGCTACAGTAATACTACTACAGCCACTGTTGCTACAGTAATACTACTACTGTCACTGTTGCTACAGTAATACTACTACAGCCACTGTTGCTACAGTAATACTACTACAGCCACTGTTGCTACAGTAATACTACTACTGCCACTGTTGCTACAGTAATACTACTACAGCCACTGTTGCTACAGTAATACTACTACAGCCACTGTTGATACAGTAATACTACTACAGCCACTGTTGCTACAGTAATACTACTACAGTCACTGTTGCTACAGTAATACTACTACAGCCACTGTTGCTACAGTAATACTACTACAGCCACTGTTGCTACAGTAATACTACTACAGCCACTGTTGCTACAGTAATACTACTACAGTCACTGTTGCTACAGTAATACTACTACAGTCACTGTTGCTACAGTAATACTACTACAGCCACTGTTGCTACAGTAATACTACTACAGTCACTGTTGCTACAGTAATACTACTACAGTCACTGTTGCTACAGTAATACTACTACAGCCACTGTTGCTACAGTAATACTACTACAGCCACTGTTGATACAGTAATACTACTACAGCCACTGTTGCTACAGTAATAATACTACAGCCACTGTTGATACAGTAATACTACTACAGCCACTGTTGCTACAGTAATACTACTACAGCCACTGTTGCTACAGTAATACTACTACAGTCACTGTTGCTACAGTAATAATACTACTACTACTACTACTCTTCATGCCAGTGTCCTCAGCATTATTGGGATAATGAATCAAGTTGAGCATGTGCAACCTAACAGTGTTTGTATATTAAAATATTTACCCAATATGTATTCTTAAACTGGGCTCTCATTTGGTTCTTTATACTTGGATGTTAATATATGCCTTGTACGATGTTGTTAAAAATGTGTTTTACTGAAATAATTTTCATGGTTAATTTGATCAGGTAAAGCATTATGCTTTTTGTCCACTGATGAAATCAGTACATACCAATCTTATTGTTATATTGTGAAGAGCAGTGTGATTTGCGTGTTGGGGAGAGATTCTGCTACAAACATTTTACTGACATGTGAGAAACGGCAGATTTGTGTAGTTATTATGTATCCAAAATGGTTGTGGTTGGAGATAATTTAGCAGTGTTTAGTGTGCTCTAGCCGCTTGTTACTTGAAGTGGTGTAGAGTGCTACACACCAATCAAATAATTCATTACTTCCAGATATAAAACTGCAAATCCAGAAAATGGTGGTAGTGTTCATAGATCCATTGTCTTACAGGAGTGCAGGATAATGGATATGGAAGCTGCATAGTGATAGTTTTTACAGGAACAGACAGTAATGTTAGGGGTCAGGCTGAAGGAGACGATGGTCGGTGGAAATATTTTGGTATGTGTAATCTTTATTAGGATTCTGAATTTTCATAATAAGGTCTCGTATAGTGGGGCAAATTTTGAAGTGAATATGTTTGGGATGTTTACAGCTTGCCCAATATTGTTATTTATTATATTGTGATTACTGTTTCATAATAAAAATTATATTATTGGTGTATATATAATTTGACCATGAGCGGCCGTGTTGGCTGTAGTATGGTATAGCATATGGGCAGTTGTCAATGGGTCGTGGTCCGTCTGAGTTGGAGCTGTGTAACGTATTTATTGCACATGAAAATTGTTAAAGTATAGAAAGCCAATTGTTGAAGTCACATTATGAGGGATTATCTCCAAGAGTAAAATTAAGCTATCCAGGGATAAATGTTCTATAATTAAGGGTATACATTATCACATCTTTGATATTAGTAAACCTAGTTTTGTCTTCCAATTTTTATTATTTAATCTATTTTTTCAAATAGCAATTTTAGAATACAGTACATCATTAACTTACGGTACTTGTGGCCATTTAGTGGGCAGTTCTCAAACTGAAGCATAGTGTGTAGCATGAATAAAACAAAAATAACAGCATTACTATAGCCTGCTGAGACAGACTGATATAAAATAGTTTCAAGTGGCAGTATCCATGACCAAAATGTTGCTTATAATGCCATGCAGCATGTAAGCTCATTTTCCCAAATGTGAGTTCGATTCAGTAGTTTGTTTCTGAGGCTCGGGAAAGGCTGACAATAAATTTAATGCAATGTCTTCAACATGCCACTGCCAAGAAAGTTGCTGGCATAGAGCTTTCATGAATATTGTCATTGCTGTGTACTTAATAATTTATGCAAGTAAGTCTGCATTACATCGTTTCGTGATATTTGCAAATTGATTCTGCAAAAAGTCTTTGTGTTACATGCAATGAAACTTAATTGTTGGAAAGAGTTGGTTATGTATTAGATGTGTTGACAGAGGAAGTTAACAATATTGGAAAGGGTTCTGATGTCATAACATTCAAGTTCAAGTATGTCTATTGAGACAAGAAAAAATACATCTCAAAGGGATAGAGCAGCTTAGGGTATTTCTACCCCGCTCTCTGTCATAACATTACTTGCTCTTGGGCTAGAAATGTTTATTTTTTGAATGTTAATTATTGCACTATATTGAAATTAAAATTTATTGGCAGTCTTAACTGCAGGTGATGCTTTCCCTCATAGATGTTTACTATGAGAGAGAGAGAGAGGGGGGTAAGCAATGAGCAAGTGCAAGGTATTTAATCTCTTGTAGAGATAGTACACCTCATGGAGTTACTCATTTCCCACAAGATGTCGGTCACCATCAGTAATGTGTGTCTACAAGGTTACATTCGCTAAACATCTAAGATACTTTGTAAAAGCTGTCAGGTTTTCTGATAATTTGTTCCAGAGCCATCATAAACATGTTAAACCTTTTTAAGCAAAATATAATCTAGCTTCAACTGGCCTTGGTTAATGATGGGTGTCAACTCTTGATAGAAATATCTGGCGATCATTTCTATTTGATAATTTTTGTAGTCCTAATCAAGTATGAGTTCTGTCAAATCTTGTATGATGATGTTAAGACTGGAGAATTTGGGTGTGTTCACCTTGACTTGTCTTACTTCTTGTGTACCTTGATGACTCCTCACTGGCTTCTTAACCTGAGTTGTTGTGCCTTCATGCAACCTTTATTCCTTTACCATCTTGACTCCCACTTACTCTTAGTATAATTTGCGGGCCAATTTGTCTAATAACTGATAATGAATTGTTGAATAAATATTTATTTTTTAATTCATTTGTTTTATTTCTATTATTATTGTTATTGCTGCTTTTACTATGATAGGTGTGAAATGACTAAATAGATGTGAGTGGAGAATATTTGCAGAGTGTATCGGGTTTTAAATATGCATAATTCATAATTATTTTATATACAGTATATGTGCATATGTATGTACCAGGTGTGTATGTGTATAATATATATATATATATATATATATATATATATATATATATATATATTATATTATATACACAATGCGTATATACACAAATGTATACACACACACAAATACTGTATATACTGGAGAAGTATCAGATATAAAAGCAGCAATTGATAAAGCACATTTAATATCTTAATTTGTATAAGATATTAAACACAGGAAATGTTCTGTCAAGTACATTGTTGGGGGTTTACTTTCTGGGCCAGAAGTGTCGACTAGTTTAGCATGTTGAAATAACTTTGATTAACTACAAGAGGTGTGCCACAGTCAGTAGCAGTTGCCGCCAGTGCCTGCCTCTTGGCCTTAAAACACTAATGAAGCTTGTTGCATTACCTCTGACACCCACCTTTTTCAAGTATACAAGTGAGAATTGTACGTTGACATGTCGTAACTCGGCCAACTCGTTAATAATGATCCTGTTTACTGTGTGGGACTTGACTTCAGTAATTACCATAAATGGCTTTGTAAACATTGTATTATTTTTTTAAATGCTTCCAATATATTTGTTTGCAACCACTGTAAATACTAAACATGTGACACTATTTCGAGCAACTTTTTTTTTTTTTTTTAAGCATTCATAAGGGGTGGGTGATTATTTTTAAATATAAACAGTTACCCTATGTTATAATTGAAATATATATAAATTACATGAAATTACTTACCGGCCAATGTAAATTTTGTGATACAGAGGCTCAATAAGGGGCCAATGCTTCATCCACACTAACTCAGAATGTGATGAAGTGTCAAGTACTTTATGGAGCTGTCCAAAGTAATTGTAAGGTGCTTTAAATTTGTGAATGATAAGTGTTCTGGCTTTGTATGTAGGTTGTTAATGACCTGATACAGTATTTGGCTTTGTGTATAAATATGTGAATGGCTTCACTGTACAGAGTTAAAGGTGTATATAATGCTCTTATTTCACCTTGTGTAAAGACAAAAATTAAATCAATACTGACTTTTTTGTAGAGTTTTGTTATCCTTTGTGTGTTACCTATGTATGTTACACACTCCTACTTCCACATGTTAGCTATAAATGCTTGTGGGTAAGCTCTTAGGGTCAACCGCTTCACTTTAGTGCATCTGATGCAACAGTCCTCTGTGCATTCTTCTATATAGTTATACTGGCTTAATGGTTTTTAAAATGATTTAACGACACATAAGATTCATTACACGTGACCCCTAACTACTACCCTAATCATTGATCGTCTGTTACACATGATGTTCACTACACAAACACACTTTGGGAATTGGGGGGGGGGTTAATTTGCATAATGATTTTGGCTACATATGATCTTCATAAGACAAATTTGTCAACAAGTACAATCTTCTTCCAGTCTACTTTATTCATTATCCACACTACCTCTTTGTGTCATTTTTTGCAGATGACAAAAATCAGCATAAAAACTACTTCTGTAGTTTTGCAGTGTAGTGCACTGAGAGCTACAAGCCAATATAAATAACATTCAACTGGGCAATGGAAAATAACATTTGTTTAACAGGGATAAATGCCAGGTGCTTAAGTATGGAAAAAATTAATAATATAAATTAAATACAAGGTACAATACAATCTGATCTACTCGTAGTAGGAAAGCAACATGTAAAGGCTCTGGGGATAGTGAAGTCTGATGACTTAACATTAGTGAGCATAACCAAGCAAGTAGTGTCAGACAGGAAAATGATAGGGATCCCATCATAATGCCCATACTATTTAATTCCTACCTTGAGTACAGCTTGATACTCACCCTTTCAGAGCGGGACAAATGTCTGAAATAGAGGGAATACAAAGAACTTGTATGACTTTCGTAGACATGATAAAGTACCTAAATTACTGGGACTGTCGAATCTCTCAAAATGTACTCTTTGGAAAGGAGACGAGAGATATCCAGATCCTAAATTTGCACAATAAAATTACATACTGAAGCAAACAAATGGTAAGAAATGCAGAAGAGCCAGTGAAGACTAAAGATGCCATAGGTACAGAGAATATTGTATGACCATCAGAGGTCCACGGCCGTTCAATATCCTCTCAGAAAGTATAAGACATACTAGGCTGTCACTTAATCTAACCTTGAGGATACTAGGCTGTCACTCATCTATATGCGAGACGTGATGGAGGTAAATTATAAGTGCAAACAGTTAAAACATCGTGAATAATTTATTTATACAAGAGTTGTTACATTCTTGTACAGCCACTAGTACGCGTAGCGTTTCGGGCAAGTCCTTAATCCTATGTTCCCTGGAATACGACCCCCGCGAAGAATCGTTTAACAACCCCAGGTACCCATTTTACTGTTGGGTTAAACAGAGGCTACAGTTAAGGATTTGCACCCAGTAAATCCTCCCCGGCCACGATACGAACCCAAGCCAAAGTACACGCGAAACGCCAGGCGAGCGTCTTACCACTACGCCACGGAGATTGCATAACGCGATAATGTATAACCATGAAAGAGAATGAAACAAGAAACTTTCCTCAAGGGAAGCAGGCAGGTTGCGGAACAGGCAATTAACAGGGAGAAAGAATTGGGTAGATGATCATAGGCGGCAAGAAGATTGGCGGGAAAGAGGGAAAGAATTCTAGTTAGACAGGGAGAGAGGAAGTCAGAGGGAGATATTAGGGTAGGCAATGACTCTGAGGGAAAGGGATTTCTAGATGGGTAGGAAGGCAAAGTGTTCCAAGGGAGGTCGTTTCCCACGGAAGCAGGCTTTCTAAGGAAGAGGAGTAGGCTCTAAGGATGCAAGGAGATCCGAGGTGGTTGGGTGTGCTTGTGAGGCAGGATGCCCTGGAGAGGAACCAAACCCTAAAGGAGACACGCAAGAAACCTCGGACTCCTAGGGAGGCAGGGAGTTTCTAAGACGTAGGGAGTAACTTGGGAGTTCGTGAGACCGGGAACAATAGATTACCAGGGAGTACAAGAGAATCATGAAGTACAAAGGAGCCACGGAATCCCAGGAGGTACAAGGGAGGCTTGAAGTACCAGGGAGTACAAGGGCAACAAGGAGTACCAGAGTACAAGGGAGTACAAGGGCAACAAGGAGTACCAGAGTACAAGGGAGTACAAGGGCAACAAGGAGTACCAGAGTACAAGGGAGTACAAGGGCAACAAGGAGTACCAGAGTACAAGGGAGTACAAAGGAGGCATGAAGTACAAGTGCAACAAGGAGTACCGGAGTGTACAAGGGAGGCATGAAGTATAAGGGCGACAAGGAGAACCAGAGAGTACAAGAGCGACAAGGAGTACCAAGGAGTACCAGGGGACAAGGAGTACCAAGGAGTACCAGGGGGACAAGGAGTACCAAGGAGTACCAGGGGGACAAGGAGTACCAAGGAGTACCAGGGGGACAAGGAGTACCAAGGAGTACCAGGGGGACAAGGAGTACCAGGGGGACAAGGAGTACCAAGGAGTACCAGGGGGACAAGGAGTACCAGGGGGACAAGGAGTACCAGGGGACAAGGAGTACCAAGGAGTGCCAGGGGGACAAGGAGTACCAAGGAGTACCAGGGGGAGAATAGGAGTGAAAGTCAGGGGACAGCGAGGGAGGAGTGGAAGTAAGGCAGTGTAGCTGTGACCGTGGTGGGAGTAGGGTGTGCCGCCGCCGCGCTCTCCACCACCATCACCACCACCATCACCACCATCACCATCACCACCACCACCATCACTACCACCATCACCCTGCATCAGGGGGGAACTACTTTACTACACGCGGTCTA
>WNGS01164858.1:43986377-43998700 GCA_020271785.1 Procambarus virginalis
ATATATATATATATATATATATATATATATATATATATATATATATATATGTCGTATACGCTGCAACGATGCTTCGACCCATCAACTAGGTTTTGGTGTCCCCCATGGCTGTGAAGCAGCAGCTCATGCAGCACGAGCCTATATCAAGGACCTCCCAGTAAATAAGGCATTAATAAATTAGACTTTAAAAATGCCTTCAACCAGGTAAAAAGGGATGTGGTACTGGAAGCAGTTCGAACCAGCTTTCCTTGTCTACTTCCTTTCGTTTCAGCAGGGTACAGTAGGGAATCGACACTGTTGTTTGGGGAACATGAAGTTGTTTCCGCAGAAGGTGTCCAGCAGGGAGACCCACTTGCCCCTTTTCTTTTCTGCATGGCAGCTAAGGAGGTCACAAGTAGGTTGTCCAGCGAATTCAACATCTGGTTCCTGGACGATGGCACCCTGGCAGGGACACAGGAATCCCTACTAGGAGATCTTCAGCTAGTGAAATCTAGGGGAGAGGAGTTAGGCCTTACACTAAATCCATCAAAGTGTGAAATCATCTCGTCCAACCAACCAATCATAAATGCAGTACAAATCTTATTGCCAGGAGCCCAAGTGATCGCTCCCACCGACAGTGTGCTGCTAGGGGCACCTCTGGGCTCGAACGCCATTGAGGTAGTCCTCGAAGAAAAGCTTAAAGACCTGAGGAGGATGGAGGCGCGAATAGGGGCTTTGGATGCTCATGATGCGTTGTACCTTCTTACAAGGTGCTGGCCTTGCCCAGACTTACCTATTTCCTCAGGTGTGCTCCTTCTTTTGACAGCCCAAAATTAACGGAATACGATTCACTCCTAAAGACAATAACTATGAAAGTGTTAAACCTCTCCCTGCAAGATGACCAGTGGGACCAAGCAACGCTCCCAGTTAGACTCGGGGGTATAGGTATTCGCAAGGCGACACAGTTAGCATTGCCGGCATTCTTATCCTCGACCAGTGCTACAAGTGAATTAGTGAAGGAAATACTACCAGAATACCTAAGGAACTCCATTGGGATTCGTGATCCCAAATTTGTGGAAGGAGCTGGTCGGTGGGACACACTCGCCAATTCACACACCCGACCAACTTGTCCAAACGACGGTAACAGGCCAAATGGGATAGCCCCATAGTGGAGAACATCGCCAAAGCATTGCTGGACGTAGCTTCTCAGAAGGACAGAGCGCGTCTCCTAGCTGTGCAAGCCCCCCATGCTGGGGACTTCCTGTTGGCAGTCCCTAATTCCGCCTTGGGCACCCGCCTGGATCATCGGGCCTAAGTATTAGTGTTGCTCTGCGCCTTGCCGCCCCTATCTCCACCGAGCACCGGTGTATTTGCGGCCAGGCACGGGCAGACCAATACGGCAGCCATGGTCTCATCTGTCGTAAGACACAGGGAAAGATTGCCAGACACGAGGCAGTCAATGACATCATCAAGAGAAGTTTGGCTACAGCTGGGTGTCCAGCACAAAGGGAACCCCAGCTGTGCAGACCTGACAACAGCCAAAAACGCCCAGATGGAGTCACCCTGCAGCCATGGAGGGAAGGTAAACAGGTCGTATGGGATTACACCTGTGCATCTACATTGGCTGATACCTATTTACGTTACAGCTCAGCGGAGGGAGGTGGGGCAGCCACCTTCAGGGAGACCCAGAAAATCCACAAGTACAGAGACCTAGAACGTTGTTACAGGTTCGTGCCGATAGGCTCAGAGACTCTGGGCGCCTGGGGTAAATGTGCACTCAAGTTTTTAAAGGAGGTTGGTGAGGAACTCATTGGGAAAACTAGAGACCCACGAGCAGCCAGTTTCCTATTCCAGCGCCTCAGTGTCGCAGTACAGAGGGAAATGCGTGCTGTATCCTGGGTACGCACCCAACCTCCGAGGAGCTGGACGAGGTCTTCGAACGCTGATTGTTTAATTGTTATATATTTGTGTGTGTGTGTGTGTTCTCTGTAAACTGTAGCATTGCAATAAAATAAAACAAAACATACAAAAAAATAATAGGGGTGGTAGGAGAAGAAAAGAATTAAGTATTCAGTGAGAATCCACAAGATCTTCTCTGAATGCTCTTTGTTTTCTTCTTCGAGGATGTGGGTCCCTGCAATTGCACCAGAGGTGGTACCCCTAATATATATATATATATATATATATATATATATAAAATACACACACACACACACACCACAACACACACACACACAGTATTATAAAGGATGGGACAGCACAAGAATAGTGTAATGAAGGTGAAGGAAAGAGGTACTGCATGTGTAAGTGTATAATAAACAAATTTTTGGATATAAGCTACATCCTTCTGTGATATAAGCTACATCCTTGCTCAAGGTGCTGTGTACAATGTTTGAACAAGATTCTAGGTGTTTGCATTTATATACAGTATCTGGCAGCATGCCTCACTTGGCATCCATCATTAGATGTCATCATGAGTATGCTTACCAGGGACTCAAAGGGATGGTGAAGTTTCAGAAGAATGCTCTATTATCCTTATTTTTGGGAACTGTGGGCAGGGTTCCATGGAATCATTATCCCTACTCTGCTTCCTTGAGAATAATTTTATAGTTAATCGGACACTTACCGGTAATCAAAACTAACTAATCTCGTCAATTCACACGAGCACAGACCTTGTGATGGCGAGAGTAAGGGATAATGATTCCTAATCTGAACATCAACAATAATTGTTGGTACTCATAAGAGGATTCAAGTAGTTTTGGGTGTGTGGCTATGCCAGGTTAGAAGCAACAGTTCTGGCCTTGTTTGGGTGTAAGTGTACATCTTATATAATTACAAGATATTAGTTTAATTATACGTTAATAGGCTTTTGTTAGGATATCCTAAACCTGGCAAATTAACCATGTGCTACAATATCTGTTGAAAATGTTAGAGGATCGTGACCTCCCTCACGATATGCTCAAAGGTTACACATCTACCTCAGGTGCAGAGGGTGGTGGTGACGACGAAGATGAGGAGGGGGAGGAGGAAGGTACTGGTGAGAGGGTGTTGTTAACTAAACTGTTTGCTTTTAACCCCACACCCATCTCTCATGCATATTATTCTCAGATCTTCCCAAGTCTGAGAATACCCTCTCACTTCTTAACCTCACACCCATCTCTCATGCATATTCTTCCTAAGTCTGAGAATACCCTCTCACTTCTTAACCCCACACCCATCTCTCATGCATATTCTTCCCAAGTCTGAGAACACCCTCTCATTTCTTAACCTCTCACTCATCTGTCATGCTTATTCTCCCTAACCCTGAGAATTATAGTCACTGATTTACCCTCCTAGTTCCTTCATGCATATTTTTTTGGTGAGTTATTGTTTTGCTTGTGTGTAGTGTCTGCTGTTGACCCTAGTGAAGGCAGCATGGGTTCCAGAGTTCTGACTTTAGTTACAATGTAGGTTTTGCAAACAATCAGTATTTGAGCTTCTAAACTACCATTGAATAATTGTTTAATGCTAAGCAGTGTTGTGTGTGGGCTTGCTGACAGTTGTGTGACTAATGAGCAGCTAACTGTTGTGAATGAACTGGGAAGAGGCAGTGGGAAGATGAGCAGTAAAGAAGAATGTGAGTTGTTAGATAAAAAAAAAAAGCACGCACTATTGTTGTTAAGATATTCCAATCAACATATTGGCAGTGTAGTGGCCTGGTCAGAGACCGAGCCGCGGGGACATTAACCCCGCAATCTTTAACGTGTAATAGTGACCGAAGGTATTGGTTGGAAGATTACCATGTGCCAAAAATTTTGTCCAGGAGAGCCTTTTTTAGTGTAGATAATTTGAGGCAGTAAGATCACTTTATTGCCAGTCAGGCCACTGTTGTGGGGAGTCGTCCCACATGTGGGAAATAAATGGTTGCTTAATTTCCTTTATGTTCCTGTGAGCACCCATACAGTAATGCAGCTCACTTGAGGACTGGCATAGAGGACCTGCTTCATAAATGCCAATATTTTATCACGTCTCTCATGTCTCGCCCATTATTTCCATTTTTTTATGCTTTGCTTCTTTACTGCTTATATTTTGCAAACAGTTAAAGACAAATTCCATTGTTTTCACTTTAATTTGTTTTTTTGGTTTAGTAAAAGATTCAGTTTACATTGTGTTTATCTCAAAGCACAATGCACAAATTCAAAGGAGTTTCAAACATTCATGCCTCTGCTACACAAAGCGATGCCATATTCCATATAGATGAAAAAATTGTAAGGCTGTTAATTCTGGCATCTTAAGTGCTGGGTGTGTCCATTAAGGATTGTCCAAAATTTTAATTAAAGTGGTCAAGCTCTTGGAGAGCTTGTACATTTTGATTATTTTGTATGTGGTAATCCTGTCTCCCAGAACTTGTGTGTTTTCCAGCGACATCAGAAGCAATTCACGCAGCCTTTCCTCACGACTCGTACCTGTTAGTTCTGGAAGTAGTGTAGTGGCATACATTCTCCGTGGTGTCTGTGTTGCCGCCTGAACATGGTAACGATTACTGACTAGGCAGGTTATTTGATAGCTTACCAGGATGGTCAGAAAGGCTATAAGTTTGATGTAAATGAACTTTGTGGTTGCACCACCATGACCTAGTGGGAAGTATGTGACAGGTTCTGTGTTGAACAAGTATAGAGAATTAACCCTCCCAACTCCTTGTTTCTAACCTGGGCCCAGTTGGATGTTACCTTAGTAACTGAGTGGTCTAAAGCGATAATACAGAATCACAAGACATTAATTACTGTGTTAATTTTGTGTGGGTTTTGTTCATAATGGTTTTTTGATCTCATTCATAATCTGTCTTCTTAATATTGTTATTAGAATGTCGTATTACTTATGGATGTGTTTATTGTTTAGATAACCGAGTGATATGTTTCGTCTACAGATAAAGAAGCAAATGCAAAATTCAATTACAATGTTTTCCTGGAATACTCTGAAGAGCATTGGTTGGTACAGAAGTAGCCTCGAGTGTTTTAGGGTGTGTTGTGAGTGTCCCAGGGTGAAGGAGCTATTGTGAGTGTCCAAGGGTGAAGGGGCTCTGGGACTCACCTAGTTGTGGTTTGGGGGTTCAATTTTGATTCTTTTGTCCTGCCTCTCGGCTGTCAGTCAACTAGTGTACAAGTTCCTGAGCATATTTGGCTCTATCATATCCACATTTGGAACTGTGTATGGAGTCTGCCTCCACCACATCACACCAGGATGGATGTTCCAGTGTGAAGGGACATTTGATTGCAAAGTTCATAATAATCATTGCATATGATATTGGGTTATACAATGCAGCAGCTGTAGGCAGTGTTGCTTTTCAATTCAGTTGGGCATTGGAAGAATGAGACCTTTACATTGGTGTGGATACAGGTTGTGTAGTTGACTTTTGTAATTAAAACACTGTGGTGTCTCATTTTCATTCTCCATATCTCGTGAGGAAATGTTGATGATTGGTTTGCTGTTCATATTTTTTAAATGAAACTTATAAATCACTTATTTTTAGAGCCATCACCAAGATCAGGAGGTGCTGGGAGGACCTCTGTTCGAACAGCAGGGATTAATTGTACGGGCCAGTACTCGAGGAGATCGTCGGAAGACTCGACGACTGATGAATCTCTACCAGCAAATGTTAGAGAGATGAGGGTAGGTCATCTTACTTTTGAGTAATGATAGTTCAGATGCAGTATTATAGTCGTGAGATTTTACGGTATTCTGTGTATATAAGAAAAATAAAACAGGTTACAAGAGGGGACAGGCTATAGCATGTGATGAGCTTTCAACATTAACCTTGCAATTTTTTTTTTTTTTTGCTCTCTCCCTACATTTTGTTGAAATACTGCCAAAAAAATAGAAATTTGGAAATTTGCATCTTTTATTACATAATTAATAAAAGAGAACCCTGCTTTTTTATTAACACTTTCGCGCTTAGCGGCCGATCGTTAGCGTCCAATCTTTTTCTCCTGATTCTGCCCTCTGGACGCTGGCTTGGGTCCAATGGTTAAATAATTATATAAATTTTATTTATTATGCGATTTTATTTTAGTTAGTCTCAAAATGTTCACCATGAAATTTACGTTTTTTCTAATAACCAAAGAGCTTATTAAAGAAAACGGCATGGCAGTGATTCATCTTGGTATAACAATTGTATAGCGCCGATATGCCGCCGCGGGTAACACTTCAGCCACTTCCAACCGTCTTGTGGGTTGGTTGCGACATTGATTCTATATTTATATGCATATGTCCGTATAGAGAATTTTATTGCGGTTCCAATGATACCATAATCAATGATGTAGGATAAATGTGGTCATCGCAATCATTAAGAGAGTGGAAACATTTGTTGCTGTTTGGCGCTCTCGCCAAACAGTTTGGCGAGAGCTTCTGTTTCTGTTTGAACTGTTTCAAACAGTTTCTGTTTGGCAGTATTTTATATGTATGTTCTTATAGAGAATTCTATTGCGAACACAGTGATACCAAATTTAAATACGTAGGTCTACAATTAGTGTCAGAACAGTAAAAAGAGTATACACTTTTCGCTCCTACCGCTTAAGCGCGCGAGACGCCCAAAGCACACAGGGTAAGTTTTTTTATGCTTCCCAGAAAGCACGAAAGTGTTAATGTGAGAAACACAAGACCCTCCCCCCCAAAAAAAAAAATAATAATTTTTTAGTTTAAATGTGGTAGACAGTGGTTAAGTGAGGTAGTGGTGGAGACCAAAACCATCAGTAGTTTCAAAGCATTATATTACAGAGTACTTAGAAGATGGGACACCACGTAGCTCTGATCTTGTAACTACACTTCGGTAATTATACACAGATAATCATATGCTTTTCAGAAGCCTCAGGACCAAGACTAAATGAACAACTTGTGAAAACTTGAGAGTATTTATTTGTACTTGTCTATTAGAGCCTTAGTGTCTGTTGGTAACATGTCCCAGCATAAACCCCTCTCGTCACAATTATAAATATGCTCTTTCTGGGATACCTTTCTTAATCTTCCTCATGAGATAGAACCATATTTAAATTCCACATCATGAATTTTGAATAAATAAAATAGTTCACATGTATGTATGTGCTATATGAAGACAAAATATCCAAACTAAGATATAATATTTTTCAACTACATGTTTTAAGGAGGGATTCACTGTGGCTTCTATATATATTTTTTTACACCATCTTAATCTTTCAGGCAGAATTAAAAGAGCTTGATGAGAAATTTAGGAAGGCAATGATAACCAATGCTCAACTTGATAATGAAAAGGCAACACTAACCTTTGAAGTCGAATTAATGAAGGACAAGTATACTGAATTGGAGGAGACGCACACGCAGTTAGCGGTAAGTTCTAGGAAGTGATATGTAAGTAGTAAAGAACTCTTTAATTTAGTTAGAATTTTTCATAGAGAATAAATTGTGTAGAACAATTATTCTTATTCAATGCTTGACAAGACCCAAAAAATCATACTTGAAAGAGACAGATTGCATACAAGTTTTAAACTGGTTATTTTGAAAAAATCATTTTGAGGATTGAGTTGGAGATATTTGTGTGGGCCTTGGTTAATGAAAAGAAATTGAGTGTGTAAGATGTAAGGAGTCTGCAGGGGAGAGTATTGATTCCAAATGTCATGTATGGGCCTTTGAAATGACAGCTGTTTAGCTGTTTCTGTTTAAAGGTAGATGTTAAGCAAGGTGTATACAGGTGTGGCCGAGAGCTTGGCCTCGGTTGTCTGTTGATGCTGCTGCTGTTTTTGGAGACCAACTGCAGAGTCTGGGGGTTGTCTTCCTGGTGAACACTCACACAGCAGAATTTTGTTATATTCTTGATGAACAATGCAGAACATGGTGGTTGTGTTTTTAGTGAATACTGCAGAACCTGGTCATTGTAGTCTTGGTGATCACTACAGAACCTGGTAGTTATGTTCATGATTAACACTGGAAAACCTGGTGGTTGTGTTCTTGGTGAACACTACAGAACTTGGTCGTTATTATTATAAAGGACCTTATCGGAAAAAAGAAAGCATCTAAACAAGATTTAAGAATGGGATAGGCACTCTAACACACCAGTATGTCAAACTTGTTAGAAATATCATGAAATAATAAGAAAAGCCATAAAGAAACTATGAAGTACATAGAGCAGGGCAGGCACAGACGAATCCTAAAAGGTTTTTCAGATACCTAACAAAGATTAGGGAGAAGACTCGGTCTTTGTGAACTGAGATCAGGTGACTACTAATGCCAACGGAATGGGTGGTATTTTATAAATCGTAAGAAACTTTGTCTCTGTGTTTACTAGAGAAGGGAGCCGGTCGGCCGAGCGGACAGCACGCTGGACTTGTGATCCTGTGGTCCTGGGTTCGATCCCAGGTGCCGACGAGAAACAATGGGCAGAGTTTCTTTCACCCTATGCCCCTGTTACCTAGCAGTAAAATAGGTACCTGGGTGTTAGTCAGCTGTCACGGGCTGCTTCCTGGGGGTGGAGGCCTGGTCGAGGACCGGGCCGCGGGGACACTAAAAAGCCCGGAAATCATCTCAAGATAACCTCAAGATGACCTCAAGAAGAACTATGATGCCTGCAGCTGAACACATCAATACTGTATATAGATGATGAAGAGGACACGTTGGCTAGTTTATTGATTACTGGAGAGGAAGTTATTAAATAGAATAATCTTGGCCAAATAAGTTCTCGGGGCCAAACAAAGTGTTTGTCAGGGGTGCTTAATGACTATAACAAGGAACTTAATGATCCAGTATTTTGCATATTTGATAAATCATTAGTCGATCAGAGTACTTGAGGCTTGGGAAGTTGCATGAGGCCAGGTCAGAGACTGGGCCAAGGGAACGTTGATCTTCGGAATCACAACAAGGAAACGGAAGTTAACAAGGTAGAGATCACTTATGTCAGACTATCTCCAATTACTTTAATGTCTATTGTAAGAAAATTGCTTGAATAATCACAATAGCCACACATTTACATCTTGAAAAACATAGAATAATAAAGGACTTGCAACATGGTTTTTCTAAAGGCCACTGATGTTTAACACCATGACCCCACCACACAGCTTCCTCTTTCAGCTCACAAAACCATTACAAATGTAGATACTTTTATTTGTTCTATTTTACCTTTTCTTTCTTTTTTTTGCATGCAGTGCAACATTCTATAAAAAAATTTTGTGCATAAGCGAGGAGACAGATTTGATGATTACCAAATTGCAAGGGTTTTATTGAGGGCTTTCCTCTTACCTTGCAGAAAGAACATCGTAAGAAATGTACCGAATATGAACAACTTAGGAAAGTATCAACAAAGTTACAGGAAGAAGTGAAAATCCTTCGTGGTATGTTACAAGAACGAGACCAGTTAATACAGGTAAGATCCTTCATGATATATCACAAGAATGGGAAGAGTTGCTATAAGTAATATCTTTCATCAATGATTTGTTAGAGGACCAGGTGATGCAGGTAAGATGTGTTCTTACATACCATAAGATATGGTATGTTCTAAGAACATGAACGGGTAAATCTGCTGGTGTTGCTTTTATTGAAAACATTTTTCCTGCACTTATACGATATTCTTTATTTTATAATCATATGTTTTATGTACATCTTAGTTACTTTCCATGATAAAAATGTTGTAGATGCTGACTTTAAACACTGAGAAGGTTATTAAAATGGTCACATTAAAATAACCCTTCACAGTGAAGGGTTATTATAATGACTAAGAATACAAATTTATTTTACAAAACTAGAGGGTTAGAAAAGTATGTTACAAGATCATTGTATTTGTGTGGGGGCATATTATACTGTACACAATGTTTTGGGAGTGAGAGCTAAAGTAGGGTGGTGAGAAGTCTGAGAAAAAAAGGCTTTGTTTTGAAAAGCAATTGACCCCTGCAACCTCCATGTTGAATCTCATTGTTCACATGGTTCATAATTTTGCATGAAAACCAATATGTGTAAGAGTGCACACATGTGAGAGTGATTGGGCAGGGAACCTTCCCACCAATTATACTTAAGTACAGTATTGTACAGTATTTGTACCACTATCCATCCATAGTATCTCCCACTCTTGGGTCCAACATGTCCCACCCTTGTGTCCAATACCACCCTCCCTTGTGTCCAATACCACCCTCCCTAGTGTCCAACACCTCCCACCCTAGTGTCCAACACATCCCACCCTGTGGTGGGGCAGGCATCAAACAGTTTATATAGCGTCATTGTTCTCTGAAGTTTGCATACATTGAACTTTCAGAATCACAATATGAAGAAATTGGCAATACTCAAATTTGCATAAATATCTCCCAAAAAGCTGTGTGAACTCTAACTACCCTTCCCTGTGTTGTATATTATACTGTGTGGGACACACAGTATACTTAACATTATCGGTGGGTTGCAAAGCAACAAATTTGAACGTCAGAATAAGTAGAAATAAAATGCACTGGGCACATCATGTCTAGAAGGCAAGGCATAAAGAGCTAGACCTTACTCTTATGTAGTCACTGTTAGCTAAGTACTTTAAGTAAGGTATTTAGCATATGACACTTATATGGAGCTTTTATTACATTCAGCTTTCACATAATTCCTAAAAGTTTTTATTAATTTGCAAGGCTAAGAACAGTAAATGATGGCCAAAGGTTGCCAGAAATTTTAACTTCATTTGAATGTTAATTTTGTTTAAAATTTTACAGGAATATGGCTTGGTTGTGGTTGGTGAAGAGGAGGAGAATGGCGAGGAAGTAGAATCTGAAAAGGAGGAAGTGGAAGATTTATCACCTAGGAATATATTTGTTAAGAAAGCATTAATTTCACAAGAAGCGGCAGAACTATTGGCAAAGGGTGCTGCTAAAGGCTCACTAGGTCAGTTTACCACAGTTGTTAGACAAATGATCATCTTAATTAATAACATACAGGTGAAAATTCATGTTCAGTAGTAAACTTGATTTATTCCAAGTGTAGATTAAACCCAACTTGTGACAAATTCAGTAAATTACTTTGTGTGTTACCAATATGTGATCAACATCTTATTACAGCTACTGCCCAGGTTAACTTAGTCAAACTATTTCCTCTTTACAGATGTAAGGCTAAAGAAGTTGGGTGAGGAGAAAAATGATTTAGAAGACCAAGTTAGAAGATTGAAATTAGAACTTGAAGAAGAGCAAATCAAGAATAGAAGACGAGAAAATGGTTTAGACTATGAAAAACAAAGTAAATGCATCATTGTTGTTGTTGCATGTGCAAGTGATTATATGCTTGGTGTTCTTGCAAGTTCCTATTTTTGTCATTAATGTCTGCACTATTGACTATTTGATTCTAATTTTACAATTTTTCAGAGGAGCAAAGCAAAACTGTAAACGAATATAAGTTTAGAGTTCAGAAGGCTGAAGCTGAGGTGTCAACGTTGCTGGCCAATGTGAGTACTTGCCAACTGAACTCGACTATTAATTTATTTTTATTTTACTTTTACTTTCACGTACTTGTAGTGATTACTGTAGAAATATTTCTATCCTAGGATATCGGAGAAAGCGACCCACGAGGTGGTTTACTCAGATGGCGAGCAACTTTTCTATCTGACACCGATAAGGTAGAAGTGCTGCCACCAATTTCTGTCCAGAAGTGTGATCAGTAATTATATGAACATTTCAGATTTAATTGGTTATTTTTAGAAATCATTAATGGATCATAAGACTGAATCACAGGAATAAGAAAGGTTTAGTGTGTGATTTTATTAAAGCAGGCCAAGCCTTTGTGATTTTACATGTGAGGGTTTGTGAATGAGACTTTCTTAAAGGTCACTCATCACTTCTAGAATGTGTCGTGCAACATTTGATAAGGTGTTCTTGCTTTACGAGAGGCGACTTTCTTCAGAGTCTTCTATGTTTTTTATTTTATATATACAAAAGTTCATACATTATTGTAAAGCCACTAGCACGCATAGCGTTTAGGGCAGGTCCTTAATTCTAATTTTCCCTGGAAAACTAGACCTGCCAAATCATTTAACAACCAGGTACCCATTCAGTGCTGGGTGAACAGAGGTTTCAGTTAAGGATTGGCACCTAGTCGATCCTTCCCGGAGAGGATACGAACCTAGGCCAAATAAATCGTTTGCGAATCACCGGGCGAGTGTGTTACCACTGTACCATGGGAATTGCATGGTATGTCTGTCTTCTTTATTTTCTTCCTCCCCTCCTTCCAACCATCTCCCTCTACTTCTTCTCATCCTTCCTCATCCTTCTTTATCCTTCCTCATCTGTCCTCATTCTCCTTCCCTTCTTGTCGTTCCTCCTCATCCCCCCTTCCCTCCTACTCCTCCTCCTGTCACTCTCCTTCCCTCCTATTCCTCTCACGCTCCC
>WNGS01164858.1:44071176-44085529 GCA_020271785.1 Procambarus virginalis
AATAACAACAGTTTATTGGCAAAATTTCATGTTTGTAAACTGTTTAATAAATGTAACCAAAGCCGTCAAAGACTGAGGAAAGAGGTACAGTTTCGTAAGTGCTTGCGTAACTGCTTCGTGACTCTGGCCCCAGCTTATTTCCGAAGCGTAAGGCTACACCACGGAGAAAACAGTCTCCGTGGTGTAGTGGTAAGACACTCGCCTGGCGTTCCGCGAGCGCTATGTCATGGGTTCGTATCCTGGCCGGGAGGATTTACTGGGCGCAAATCCTTAATTGTAGCCTCTGTTTAACGCAACAGTAAAATGTGTACTTGGATGAAAACACGATTCTTCGCGGCGGGGATCGTATTCCAGGGACCTGCCCGAAACGCTACGCGTACTAGTGGCTGTACAAGAATGTAACAACTCTTGTATATATCTCAAAAAAATATCAAAAAAGATGTGCGTAGGGTGAGTTAGAGAGGAAGAGCGTCATGCGCAATAGAAGCCATGTCCAGGAAAAATAGACAATAGAGGTGCCCACCTAATTGTACTTGCGGGGGTTGAGCTTTAGCTCTTTGGTCCCGCCTCTCCCGAGGTGAAGGGTGGTAGTGCCGGCACTCGTCTATGGTTGTCAGACCATAGTGACCACAAGAGCCAATAAAAGAGCCACAAGAGCCAATAAAAGAGCCACAAGAGCCAGTAAAACACCCACAAGAGCCAGTAAAACACCCACAAGAGCCAGAACAACACCCACAAGAGCTAGTAAAATACCCGCAAGAGCCAGTAAAACACCCACAAGAGCCCATAAAACCCCACAAGAGCCCATAAAACACCCACAAGAGCCAATAAAACACCCACAAGAGCCCATAAAACACCCACAAGAGCCAGTAAAACCCCCACAAGAGCCCATAAAACACCCACAAGAGCCAATAAAACCCCCACAAGAGCCCATAAAACACCCACAAGAGCCAATAAAACACCCACAAGAGCCCATAAAACACCCACAAGAGCCAATAAAACACCCACAAGAGCCCATAAAACACCCACAAGAGCCAATAAAACACCCACAAGAGCCCATAAAACACCCACAAGAGCCAATAAAACACCCACAAGAGCCAATAAAACACCCACAAGAGCCCATAAAACATCCACAAGAGGCAATAAAACACCCACAAGAGCCCATAAAACACCCACAAGAGCCCATAAAACACCCAC
The DNA here is from genome assembly GCA_020271785.1 of Procambarus virginalis. Lineage (NCBI taxonomy): Eukaryota > Metazoa > Arthropoda > Malacostraca > Decapoda > Cambaridae > Procambarus > Procambarus virginalis. Next base: position 44,072,374 of record WNGS01164858.1, read on the forward strand.
AAGAGCCCACAAGAGCCCATAAAACACCCGCAAGAGCCCATAAAACACCACAAGAGCCCATAAAACACCCACAAGAGCTCATAAAACACCCACAAGAGCCCATAAAACACCCACAAGAGCCCATAAAACACCCACAAGAGCCCATAAAACCCCACAAGAGCCCATAAAACACCACAAGAGCCCATAAAACACCCACAAGATCCCATAAAACACCCACAAGAGCCCATAAGACACCCACAAGAGCCCATAAGACACACACAAGAGCCCATAAAACACCCACAAGAGCCAGTAAAACACCCACAAGAGCCAGTAAAACACCCACAAGAGCCAATAAAACACCCACAAGAGCCAGTAAAAACACCCACAAGAGCCAGTAAAACACCCACAAGAGCCAGTAAAACACCCACAAGAGCCAGTAAAACACCCACAAGAGCCCATAAAACACCCACAAGAGCCAGAAAAACACCCACAAGAGCCAGTAAAACACCCACAAGAGCCAGTAAAACACCCACAAGAGCCCATAAAACACCCACAAGAGCCCATAAAACACCCACAAGAGCCCATAAAACACCCACAAGAGCCAATAAAACACCCACAAGAGCCCATAAAACACCCACAACAGCCCATAAAACACCCACAAGAGCCCATAAAACACCCACAAGAGCCCATAAAACACCCACAAGAGCCAATAAAACACCCACAAGAGCCCATAAAACACCCACAAGAGCCCATAAAACACTCACAAGAGCCAATAAAACACCCACAAGAGCCAATAAAACACCCACAAGAGCCCATAAAACGCCCACAAGAGCCCATAAAACGCCCACAAGAGCCCATAAAACACCCACAAGAGCCCATAAAACACCCACAAGAGCCCATAAAACACCCACAAGAGCCCATAAAACACCCACAAGAGCCCATAAAACACCCACAAGAGCCAATAAAACACCCAAAAGAGCCCATAAAACACCCACAAGAGCCCATAAAACGCCCACAAGAGCCCATAAAACACCCACAAGAGCCCATAAAACACCCACAAGAGCCCATAAAACACACACAAGAGCCCATAAAACACCCACAAGAGCCCATAAAACGCCCACAAGAGCCCATAAAACACCCACAAGAGCCCATAAAACACCCACAAGAGCCCATAAAACACACACAAGAGCCAATAAAACACCCACAAGAGCCAGTAAATCATCAACAAAACAGTACAATGCCTCTATACAACAGAGGTCGAACAAAAGAGCTTCGCATCAAATGTTCAACAATAGAGACAATTACATTGCAATTATTGAACGGAATTTAAAAGAAATAACGCAATATATACTATTTTTTTAATTGATTCGTTCACAGGTGTAAAGGAGAAAAAGTTCTTAATTATTAGTCAAGTTTGAATGCTGCCAGTGACGTCATTGTTGATATTGCCATGACCTTTACGTAGTGAAGGTTTGTCATAGTGGTGTTTCATGCTTATGGCAGTGGTGCCATATATGTATAGCAGCGGTGCCTCTATGGCAGTGGTGCCTTATATGTATGGCAGCGGTGCCTCTATGGCAGTGGTGCCTCTATGGTAGTGGTGCCTCTATGGCAGCGGTGCCTCTATGGCAGTGGTGCCTATGGCAGCGGTGCCTCTATGGTAGTGGTGCCTCTATGGCAGCGGTGCCTCTATGGCAGTGGTGCCTCTATGGCAGCGGTGCCTCTATGGTAGTGGTGCCTCTATGGCAGCGGTGCCTCTATGGCAGTGGTGCCTCTATGGTAGTGGTGCCTCTATGGCAGCGGTGCCTCTATGGCAGTGGTGCCTCTATGGTAGTGGTGCCTCTATGGCAGCGGTGCCTCTATGGCAGTGGTGCCTATGGCAGCGGTGCCTCTATGGTAGTGGTGCCTCTATGGCAGTGGTGCCTCTATGGTAGTGGTGCCTCTATGGCAGCGGTGCCTCTATGGTAGTGGTGCCTCTATGGTAGTGGTGCCTCTATGGCAGCGGTGCCTCTATGGCAGCGGTGCCTCTATGGCAGCGGTGCCTCTATGGCAGTGGTGCCATATATGTATGGCAGCGGTGCCTCTATGGCAGTGGTGCCTCTATGGCAGCGGTGCCTCTATGGCAGTGGTGCCTCTATGGCAGTGGTGCCATATATGTATGGCAGCGGTGCCTCTATGGCAGTGGTGCCATATATGTATGGCAGCGGTGCCTCTATGGCAGCGGTGCCTCTATGGCAGTGGTGCCATATATGTATGGCAGCGGTGCCTCTATGGCAGTGGTGCCATATATGTATGGCAGCGGTGCCTCTATGGCAGTGGTGCCTCTATGGCAGCGGTGCCTCTATGGCAGCGGTGCCTCTATGGCAGCGGTGCCTCTATGGCAGTGGTGCCATATATGTATGGCAGCGGTGCCTCTATGGCAGCGGTGCCTCTATGGCAGTGGTGCCTCTATGGTAGTGGTGCCATATATGTATGGCAGTGGTGCCTCTATGGCAGCGGTGCCTCTATGGCAGTGGTGCCTCTATGGCAGTGGTGCCATATATGTATGGCAGTGGTGCCTCTATGGCAGCGGTGCCTCTATGGCAGTGGTGCCTCTATGGTAGTGGTGCCTCTATGGTAGTGGTGCCTCTATGGCAGTGGTGCCTCTATGGCAGTGGTGCCTCTATGGCAGCGGTGCCTCTATGGCAGTGGTGCCTCTATGGCAGTGGTGCCATATATGTATGGCAGTGGTGCCTCTATGGCAGCGGTGCCTCTATGGCAGTGGTGCCTCTATGGTAGTGGTGCCTCTATGGCAGTGGTGCCTCTATGGCAGTGGTGCCTCTATGGTAGTGGTGCCATATATGTATGGCAGTGGTGCCTCTATGGCAGTGGTGCCATATATGTATGGCAGTGGTGCCTCTATGGCAGTGGTGCCATATATGTATGGCAGTGGTGCCTCTATGGCAGTGGTGCCATATATGTATGGCAGTGGTGCCTCTATGGCAGTGGTGCCATATATGTATGGCAGTGGTGCCTCTATGACAGTGGTGCCTCTATGGCAGTGGTGCCTCTATGGCAGCGGTGCCTCTATGGTAGTGGTGCCTCTATGGCAGCGGTGCCTCTATGGCAGCGGTGCCTCTATGGTAGTGGTGCCTCTATGGCAGCGGTGCCTCTATGGTAGTGGTGCCTCTATGGCAGCGGTGCCTCTATGGCAGCGGTGCCTCTATGGCAGCGGTGCCTCTATGGTAGTGGTGCCTCTATGGCAGTGGTGCCTCTATGGCAGTGGTGCCTCTATGGCAGTGGTGCCTCTATGGTAGTGGTGCCTCTATGGCAGTGGTGCCTCTATGGCAGTGGTGCCATATATGTATGGCAGCGGTGCCTCTATGGCAGTGGTGCCTCTATGGCAGCGGTGCCTCTATGGCAGCGGTGCCTCTATGGCAGTGGTGCCTCTATGGTAGTGGTGCCTCTATGGCAGTGGTGCCTCTATGGCAGTGGTGCCTCTATGGCAGTGGTGCCTCTATGACAGTGGTGCCTCTATGACAGTGGTGCCTCTATGACAGTGGTGCCTCTATGACAGTGGTGCCTCTATGGCAGCGGTGCCTCTATGGTAGTGGTGCCTCTATGGTAGTGGTACCTCTATGGCAGTGGTGTCTCTATGGTAGTGGTGCCTCTATGACAGTGGTGCCTCTATGGCAGTGGTGCCTCTATGGCAATGGTGTCTCTATGGTAGTGGTGCCTCTATGACAGTGGTGCCTCTATGACAGTGGTGCCTCTATGACAGTGGTGCCTCTATGACAGTGGTGCCTCTATGGTAGTGGTGCCTCTATGGCAGTAGTGCCTCTATGGCAGTGGTACCTCTATGACAGTGGTGCCTCTATGGCAGTGGTGGCTCTATGACAGTGGTGGCTCTATGACAGTGGTGGCTCTATGACAGTGGTGGCTCTATGACAGTGGTACCTCTATGACAGTGGTGGCTCTATGACAGTGGTGGCTCTATGACAGTGGTGGCTCTATGACAGTGGTGCCTCTATGGCAGTGGTGCCTCTATGACAGTGGTGGCTCTATGACAGTGGTGGCTCTATGACAGTGGTGGCTCTATGACAGTGGTACCTCTATGACAGTGGTGGCTCTATGACAGTGGTGGCTCTATGACAGTGGTGGCTCTATGACAGTGGTGGCTCTATGGCAGTGGTGGCTCTATGGCAGTGGTGCCTCTATGACAGTGGTGGCTCTATGACAGTGGTGGCTCTATGGCAGTGGTGGCTCTATGACAGTGGTACCTCTATGGCAGTGGTGGCTCTATGACAGTGGTGGCTCTATGGCAGTGGTGGCTCTATGACAGTGGTACCTCTATGACAGTGGTGGCTCTATGACGGTGGTGGCTCTCTGACAGTGATGGCTCTATGACAGTGGTACCTCTATGGCAGTGGTGCCTCTATGGCAGTGGTGCCTCTATGGCAGTGGTGCCTCTATGACAGTGGTGCCTCTATGACAGTGGTACCTCTATGACAGTGGTGCCTCTATGACAGTGGTGGCTCTATGGCAGTGGTGCCTCTATGACAGTGGTGGCTCTATGACAGTGGTGGCTCTATGACAGTGGTGGCTCTATGACAGTGGTACCTCTATGACAGTGGTGCCTCTATGGCAGTGGTGCCTCTATGACAGTGGTGGCTCTATGACAGTGGTGGCTCTATGACAGTGGTGGCTCTATGACAGTGGTGGCTCTATGACAGTGGTGCCTCTATGACAGTGGTGCCTCTATGACAGTGGTGGCTCTATGACAGTGGTGGCTCTATGACAGTGGTACCTCTATGACAGTGGTACCTCTATGACAGTGGTGCCTCTATGACAGTGGTGGCTCTATGGCAGTGGTGCCTCTATGACAGTGGTGGCTCTATGGCAGTGGTGGCTCTATGACAGTGGTACCTCTATGACGGTGGTGGCTCTCTGACAGTGGTGGCTCTATGGCAGTGGTGGCTCTATGACAGAGGTGGCTCTATGGTAGTGGTGGCTCTATGACAGTGGTGGCTCTATGACAGTGGTACCTCTATGACGGTGGTGGCTCTCTGACAGTGGTGGCTCTATGGCAGTGGTGCCTCTATGGCAGTTGTGGCTCTATGGCAGTGGTGGCTCTATGGCAGTTGTGGCTCTATGGCAGTGGTGGCTCTATGGCAGTGGTGGCTCTATGACAGTGGTGGCTCTATGACAGTGGTACCTCTATGACAGTGGTGGCTCTATGACAGTGGTGCCTCTATGACAGTGGTGGCTCTATGGCAGTGGTACCTCTATGACAGTGGTGGCTCTATGGCAGTGGTACCTCTATGGCAGTGGTACCTCTATGACGGTGGTGGCTCTATGGCAGTGGTACCTCTATGGCAGTGGTACCTCTATGACAGTTGTGGCTCTATGACAGTGGTACCTCTATGGCAGTTGTGGCTCTATGGCAGTGGTGGCTCTATGACAGTGGTACCTCTATGACAGTGGTGGCTCTATGACAGTGGTACCTCTATGACAGTGGTGGCTCTATGGTAGCGGTGCCTCTATGGTAGTGGTGCCTCTATGGTAGTGGTGCCTCTATGGTAGTGGTGCCTCTATGGCAGTGGTGCCTCTATGACAGTGGTGCCTCTATGGCAGTGGTGCCTCTATGACAGTGGTGCCTCTATGACAGTGGTGGCTCTATGACAGTGGTGCCTCTATGGCAGTGGTGCCTCTATGACAGTGGTACCTCTATGACAGTGGTACCTCTATGGCAGTGGTGCCTCTATGACAGTGGTACCTCTATGACAGTGGTACCTCTATGACAGTGGTACCTCTATGGCAGTGGTGCCTCTATGGCAGTGGTGCCTCTATGACAGTGGTGCCTCTATGGCAGTGGTACCTCTATGGCAGTGGTACCTCTATGACAGTGGTGCCTCTATGGCAGTGGTACCTCTATGACAGTGGTACCTCTATGACAGTGGTGCCTCTATGGCAGTGGTGGCTCTATGACAGTGGTACCTCTATGACAGTGGTACCTCTATGGCAGTGGTGCCTCTATAGCAGTGGTGCCTCTATGGCAGTGGTGCCTCTATGGTAATGGTGCCTCTATGGTAGTGGTGCCTCTATGGCAGTGGTGCCTCTATGGTAGCGGTGCCTCTATGGTAGTGGTGCCTCTATGGTAGTGGTGCCTCTATGGTAGTGGTGCCTCTATGGCAGTGGTGCCTCTATGACAGTGGTGCCTCTATGGCAGTGGTGCCTCTATGACAGTGGTGCCTCTATGACAGTGGTGGCTCTATGACAGTGGTGGCTCTATGACAGTGGTACCTCTATGACAGTGGTGGCTCTATGACAGTGGTACCTCTATGACAGTGGTGGCTCTATGACAGTGGTACCTCTATGGCAGTGGTGCCTCTATGGCAGTGGTGCCTCTATGACAGTGGTGGCTCTATGGCAGTGGTGCCTCTATGACAGTGGTGGCTCTATGGCAGTGGTGGCTCTATGACAGTGGTGGCTCTATGACAGTGGTACCTCTATGACAGTGGTGGCTCTATGACAGTGGTACCTCTATGGCAGTGGTGCCTCTATGGCAGTGGTGCCTCTATGACAGTGGTGGCTCTATGGCAGTGGTGCCTCTATGACAGTGGTACCTCTATGGCAGTGGTGCCTCTATGGCAGTGGTGCCTCTATGACAGTGGTGGCTCTATGGCAGTGGTGCCTCTATGACAGTGGTGGCTCTATGGCAGTGGTGGCTCTATGACAGTGGTGGCTCTATGACAGTGGTACCTCTATGACAGTGGTGGCTCTATGACAGTGGTACCTCTATGGCAGTGGTGCCTCTATGGCAGTGGTGCCTCTATGACAGTGGTGGCTCTATGGCAGTGGTGCCTCTATGACAGTGGTGGCTCTATGACAGTGGTGGCTCTATGACAGTGGTACCTCTATGACAGTGGTGGCTCTATGACAGTGGTGGCTCTATGACAGTGGTACCTCTATGACAGTGGTGGCTCTATGACAGTGGTGCCTCTATGACAGTGGTGGCTCTATGACAGTGGTACCTCTATGGCAGTGGTGGTTCTATGGCAGTGGTACCTCTATGACAGTGGTGGCTCTATGACAGTGGTGCCTCTATGACAGTGGTGGCTCTATGACAGTGGTACCTCTATGACAGTGGTACCTCTATGACAGTGGTGGCTCTATGACAGTGGTACCTCTATGGCAGTGGTGGTTCTATGACAGTGGTACATCTATGACAGTGGTACCTCTATGGCAGTGGTGCCTCTATGGCAGTGGTGGCTCTATGGCAGTGGTGCCTCTATGGCAGTGGTGGCTCTATGACAGTGGTACCTCTATGACAGTGGTGGCTCTATGGCAGTGGTGCCTCTATGGCAGTGGTGCCTCTATGGCAGTGGTGGCTCTATGGCAGTGGTGCCTCTATGGCAGTGGTGCCTCTATGGCAGTGGTGCCTCTATGGAGTGGTGGCTCTATGACAGTGGTGCTCTATGACAGTGGTACCTCTATGACAGTGGTGGCGCTCTATGACAGTGGTGGCCTCTATGACAGTGGTGGCTCTATGACAGTGGTGGCTCTATGACAGTGGTGCCTCTATGACAGTTGGCCTATGGCAGTGGTGCCTCTATGGCAGTGGTGCCTCTATGGCAGTGGTGGCTCTATGACAGTGGTACTCTATGACAGTGGTACCTCTATGGACAGTGGGCTCTATGACAGTGGTGCCTCTATGGCAGTGGTGCCTCTATGGCAGTGGTGCCTCTATGGCAGTGGTGGCTCTATGACAGTGGTACCTCTATGACAGTGGTACCTCTATGGACAGTGGTGCCTCTATGGCAGTGGTGCTCTATGGTAGTGGTGCCTCTATGCAGTGGTGCCTCTATGGTAGTGGTGCCTCTATGGTAGTGGTGCCTCTATGGNGAATTGCAGTCAAAATTTTCCTGCAGTTATGGAGAGTGGGAAGATCCTTGTCTGAAATGATCTCGTTTGTCGCTCCACTGAACTCCAATGGCACTAATCGATGTCCCCCGCCCCCCCCCACCCCACCCCTCTCATGTGGCCCGCCTGTGGATATCAGCGGTAGCTGTGTGATATCATGCGGTAGATGTGTGTGTGTGGATATCATGTGGTAGTGTGTGTGGGATATCATGTGGAAGATGTGTGTGTGGATATCATGTGGAAGATGTGTGTGTGTGGATATCATGTGAAGATGTGTGTGTGTGGATATCATGTGAAGATGTGTGTGTGTGGATATCATGTGATGTGTGTGTGTGGAAATCATACGGTGAATGTGTTTGTATCTCTTGTCTTAAGAACAAGTAATATTACGAAACGAGGGAAAACAAATCGCCGATTCCAAACTACATTAAAATCGAATGAGCCAATAGTTCAATAAAAGTGGGCCATGTAACCGAACCCTAATGCAGCCTATGACAGTCATACACCACTCATGTCTCATAGTGAAAAGTTACGTGAAGCTAACCCCAGGCATCTGCTACCCTGGTGAAGACACAGCTGCCTGCTCAAACGTTTCTGACCGAGGGAGTGTGTACAAAATGAAGTTCCACAGGGGAGGGGGTGCGGTGCATTCCCCAAGGTGGCAGAGGAGGACTGTGTATATAGGTAGGAAAATTTCACTAAAAATCTTGCTTCATCATAAACATAAAACCACAAAAGACTTGAGATTGATGAGTAAAATAACGCAGTGAGCTTGTGGCAACGGCAAGCCTCGCGTCGCTGGAGCATAGGTGTGTGATGGAACATAGAGGGCTTGGAGCATAGCATGCTTGGAGAACAGTCTAGCCGACGTATACCTAGGCATAGTTAGGCTGGAGCATAGTTAGGCTGGAGCATAGTTAGGCTGGAGCATAGTTAGGCTAGAGCATAGTTAGGCTAGAGCATAGTTAGGCTGAAGCATAATTAGGCTGAAGCATAGTTAGGCTGAAGCATAGTTAGGCTGGAGCATAGTTAGGCTGGAGCATAGTTAGGCTGGAGCATAGTTAGGCTGGAGCATAGTTAGGCTGGAGCATAGTTAGGCTGGAGCATAGTTAGGCTGGGGCATAGTTAGGCTGGAGCATAGTTAGGCTGAAGCATAGTTAGGCTGAAGCATAGTTAGGCTGAAGCATAGTTAGGCTGGAACATAGTTAGGCTGGAGCATAGTTAGGCTGGAGCATAGTTAGGCTGGAGCATAGTTAGGCTGAAGCATAGTTAGGCTGGAGCATAGTTAGGCTGGAGCATAGTTAGGCTGGAGCATAGTTAGGCTGAAGCATAGTTATCCTGGAGCATAGTTAGGCTGGAGCATAGTTAGGCTGGAGCATAGTTAGGCTGGAGCATATTAGGCTGGAGCATAGTTAGGCTGGAGCATAGTTAGGCTGGAGCATAGTTAGGCTGGAGCATAGTTAGGCTGAAGCATAGTTAGGCTGGAGCATAGTTAGGCTGGAGCATAGTTAGGCTGAAGCATAGTTAGGCTGAAGCATAGTTAGGCTGGAGCATAGTTAGGCTGGAGCATAGTTAGGCTGGAGCATAGTTAGGCTAGAGCATAGTTAGGCTGGAGCATAGTTAGGCTGAAGCATAGTTAGGCTGGAGCATAGTTAGGCTGAAGCATAGTTAGGCTAGAGCATAGTTAGGCTGGAGCATAGTTAGGCTGGAGCATAGTTAGGCTGAAGCATAGTTAGGCTGGAGCATAGTTAGGCTGGAGCATAGTTAGGCTGAAGCATAGTTAGGCTGGAGCATAGTTAGGCTGGAGCATAGTTAGGCTGAAGCATAGTTAGGCTGAAGCATAGTTAGGCTGGAGCATAGTTAGGCTGGAGCATAGTTTGGCTGAAGCATAGTTAGGCTGGAGCATAGTTAGGCTGGAGCATAGTTAGGCTGGAGCATAGTTAGGCTGAAGCATAGTTAGGCTGACGCATAGTTAGGCTGGAGCATAGTTAGGCTGGAGCATAGGCTAGAGCATAGTTAGGCTGGAGCATAGTTAGGCTGGAGCATAGTTAGGCTGGAGCATAGTTAGGCTGAAGCATAGTTATCCTGGAGCATAGTTAGGCTGAAGCATAGTTATCTGGAGCATAGTTAGGCTGGAGCATAGTTAGGCTGAAGCATAGTTAGGCTGGAGCATAGTTATCCTGGAGCATAGTTAGGCTGGAACATAGTTAGGCTGGAGCATAATTAGGCTGAAGCATAGTTAGGCTGAAGCATAATTAGACTGGAGCATAGTTAGGCTGGAGCATAGTTAGGCTGGAGCATAGTTAGGCTGGAGCATAGTTAGGCTGGAGCATAGTTAGGCTGGAGCATAGTTAGGCTGGAGCATAGTTAGGCTGGAGCATAGTTAGGCTGGAGCATAGTTAGGCTGGAGCATAGTTAGGCTGGAGCATAGTTAGGCTGGAGCATAGTTAGGCTGGAGCATAGTTAGGCTGGAGCATAGTTAGGCTGGAGCATAGTTAGGCTGGAGCATAGTTAGGCTGGAGCATAGTTAGGCTGGAGCATAGTCTCCCATTAACACACCACAGCTGGAGAGCATCCAGACTGGGGCATAGCTAAGCAGGATCGTGAATATTCTGGAGGAATAATGCATAACAAATGGGGTGTGATATCAATGGGTATCATCAATCATGCGGGAGTCAGCTGTCAGCCAGCAATTACCGGGTTCTGGGCAGGTGATTAACTTGCTAGGTAATTTGGGCCCAGCGCCGGCCTGCCTACCTTCCTCCTCTCGCGATTAAACGCACCTCTGAATTTATTTAAGATATTTGTTCATATATAAATACGCAGATATATATTTCGAAATAAAATACACACATGTATATTTTGAATGGACAGTGTTTTGCGTGTATGTAATGTTTGGTCTTTATTTTAATTGGTTTACCTGTGTGTTTTTGTGGTGGTGTTTGTGTTTGTGTTGTGTGTGTGTGTGTGTGTGTGTGTACTCACCTAGTTGTACTCACCTAGTTGTGCTTGCGGGGGTTGAGCTCTGGCTCTTTGGTCCCGCCTCTCAACCGTCAATCAACAGGTGTACAGTTTCCTGAGCCTAATGGCTCTATCATATCTACATTTGAAACTGTGTATGGAGTCAGCCTCCACCACATCGCTTCCTAATGCATTCCATTTGTCAACCACTCTGACACTAAAAAAGTTCTTTCTAATATCTCTGTGGCTCATTTGGGCACTCAGCTTCCACCTGTGTCCCCTAGTGCGTGTGCCCCTTGTGTTAAACAGCCTGTCTTTATCAACCCTGTCGATTCCCCTGAGAATCTTGAATGTGGTGATCATGTCCCCCCTAACTCTTCTGTCTTCCAACGAAGTGAGGTTTAATTCCTGCAGTCGCTCCTCGTAGCTCATACCTCTCAGCTCGGGTACTAGTCTGGTGGCAAACCTTTGAACCTTTTCCAGTTTAGTCTTATGCTTGACTAGATAGGGACTCCATGCTGGAGCCGCATACTCCAGGATTGGTCTGACATATGTGGTATATAATGTTCTGAAAGATTCCTTACACAAGTTTCTAAAGGCCGTTCTTATGTTAGCCAACCTGGCATATGCTGCTGATGTTATCCTCTTGATATGAGCTTCAGGGGACAGGTCTGGCGTGATATCAACCCCCAGGTCTTTCTCTCTCTCTGACTCTTGAAGTATTTCATCTCCCAAATGATACCTTGTATCTGGTCTCCTGCTTCCTACCCCTATCTTCATTACATTACATTTGCTTGGGTTAAACTCTAACAGCCATTTGTTCGACCATTCCTGCAGCTTGTCCAGGTCTTCTTGAAGTCTCAAGCTGTCCTCCTCTGTCTTAATCCTTCTCATAATTTTGGCGTCGTCAGCAAACATTGAGAGGAATGAGTCTATACCCTCTGGGAGATCATTTACGTATATCAGAAACAGGATAGGTCCAAGTACAGAGCCCTGTGTGTGGTGTGTGTGTGTGTGTGTGTGTACTCACCTAGTTGTGCTTGCGGGGTTGAGGTCTGGCTCTTTGGTCCCGCCTCTCAACTGTCAATCAACTGGTCTACAGGTTCCTGAGCCTACTGGGCTCTATCATATCTACATTTGAAACTGTGTATGGAGTCAGCCTCCACCACATCACTGCCTAGTGCATTCCATCTCTTAACTACTCTAACACTGAAAAAGTTCTTTCTAACGTCTCTGTGGCTTATTTGGGTACTCAGTTTTCACCTGTGTCCCCTTGTCGTGTACCACCAGTGCTGTGTGTGTGTTACCCTTCAAGAGGGCGGGAAGAGAGACAGGCAGAGAGAGAGAGAGAGAGAGAGAGAGAGAGAGAGAGAGAGAGAGAGAGAGGGAGAGAGGGAGAGGGGGGGGCACAAGAGGCATGGGCCTGGCCTACTAATTCCCCGGCTCTAAAAGAGCTTCTCACCCCAACTCTTGGTGTAAAGATAAATTAAGTAGCCTGTTGGCGGAATGTAAATGAGCGGGCGTCCACGTTGTTGATGCACGGTGGTCGCCCACCGTGGGCGGCCACTGTGGGCGGCCACGCTGGTGATGCACATAGGGTGAACATAGTGTTACGAACGCCGTCTCGTTTGTCCCTCTCCGCACATAGTCATTCTCCCACATACTTGACGGCCCAGAGGTCGCTACCGTCAAAACAGGAAGTGTACAGGTTGGGGCGGCTCTCTGTTTTAGGAATTCTCGAGAAAGCAGCCTATCAACCACTCTTCCAATATGGCGGTCGAAGCATCTCCACTTGAGCAAAGTTTTCCGCGCCAGAGCCGCCAGGGCGAGGGCGCCGGGAGCCCCGGATGTGAAGGAAGGATGTGATTGGTGACAAGTTGAAAGCGAGGGCGAATCAACAAGTGACCGTTGTCACGTGACCAAGAATGGCAGCGCGACGTCTCATTGGTGGGACGCCTCAGTGTGCCTCCGTCCGTCTGCACAGCAGAACGTATTACATTCGCTCCAGATTTTTTTTTAAATTTCGCAGAAGGGCAACAAGCCAACCCTATGTAGAGAGCCGAGGACCTTTGGGGAGACGTGAGGGAACCTCACCAAACCTCTGGGCAAGAACCCGTGACGTTCTTGCCCAGTGAACGTGACAACCAAACGTGACTTGCCTAGCTGGAGACACAGAACTTGGCCGTTTCATGCACAGTCATGCACACAAACATTAATGAAGATATACCGGTAATCACTGAATTACAGAAGGACCACTGAGGCGCTTTTTAACGAAGACGCTGATGATTGATTATTGTAACTGTGGAGGAACAGG
>WNGS01164858.1:44094908-44118784 GCA_020271785.1 Procambarus virginalis
CTGTAAACATGAGAACAAACCTACTGTAAATATGAGAACAAACTACTGTAAACATGAGAACAAACCTACTGTAAATATGAGAACAAACCTACTGTAAACATGAGAACAAACCTACTGTAACATAGAACAAACCTACTGTAAACATGAGAAACAAACCTACTGTAAATATGAGAACAAACCTACTGTAAATATGAGAACAAACCTACAGTAATTATGAGAACAAACCTACTGTAAATATGAGAACAAACTACAGTAATTATGAGAACAAACCTACTGTAAATATAAGAACAAACCTGTAAATACGAGAACAAACCTGTAAATCCGAGAACAAACCTGTAAATAGAACAAACCTGTAAATAGAACAAACCTGTAAATACGAGAACAAACCTGTAAATATAAGCACAAACCTGTAAATACGAGAACTAGCCTACTATGAATAGAAATAAAAAATTAACGGTTGTTTTTAGTGCGGGCGGCCGCGAGGATGAGCCTAGCCTGAGGACAGGTAGCCTCACCAGTCAACCAAGAGGACAATAATGAGATTTATATAGAAACCATGAGAGAGGGGGAATGAGGTGTGTGAGGTTAATAGAGGACCCTCTGTAGTTCGAACCCTGGGAGGGGGGGGGGGGAGCTCGTTAAGGTCAGGTACTGGTGGCTTCCTGTCCCCGACATCGGGAAAGTCGTTGATAAATATGAATGTATGAGGATTTTACAACTAATGAAATTCCTTTAAAGTATACTTCAGTGGTATTTAATTAGCGACGTTAATGAGTTCTCTGAAGGAGGAGCCTGTGTGCTGTGCACTACGGGGGTGGAGGTGGAACCTGTGTGCTGTGCACTCGTGCACTAAGGGGGTGGAGGAGGAGCCTGTGTGCTGTGCACTACGGGGGTGGAGGAGGAGCCTGTGTGCTGTGCACTACGGGGGTGGAGGAGGAGCTTGTGTGCTGTGCACTCGTGCACTACGGGGGTGGAGGAGGAGCCTGTGTGCTGTGCACTACGGGGTGGAGGAGGAGCCTGTGTGCTGTGCACTACGGGGGTGGAGGTGGAACCTGTGTGCTGTGCACTCGTGCACTAAGGGGGTGGAGGAGGAGACTGTGTGCTGTGCACTACGGGGGTGGAGGAGGAGCCTGTGTGCTGTGCACTACGGGGGTGGAGGAGGAGCCTGTGTGCTGTGCACTACGGGGGTGGAGGAGGAGCCTGTGTGCTGTGCACTACGGGGGTGGAGGAGGAGCCTGTGTGCTGTGCACTACGGGGGTGGAGGAGGAGCCTGTGTGCTGTGCACTACGGGGTGGAGGAGGAGCCTGTGTGCTGTGCACTACGGGGGTGAGGAGGAGCCTGTGTGCTGTGCACTACGGGGGTGGAGGAGGAGCCTGTGTGCTGTGCACTACGGGGGTGGAGGAGGAGCCTGTGTGCTGTGCACTACGGGGGTGGAGGAGGAGCCTGTGTGCTGTGCACTACGGGGGTGGAGGAGGAGCCTGTGTGCTGTGCACTACGGGGGTGGAGGAGGAGCCTGTGTGCTGTGCACTACGGGGGTGGAGGAGGAGCCTGTGTGCTGTGCACTACGGGGGTGGAGGAGGAGCCTGTGTGCTGTGCACTACGGGGGTGGAGGAGGAGCCTGTGTGCTGTGCACTACGGGGTGGAGGAGGAGCCTGTGTGCTGTGCACTACGGGGGTGGAGGTGGAACCTGTGTGCTGTGCACTCGTGCACTAAGGGGGTGGAGGAGGAGCCTGTGTGCTGTGCACTACGGGGTGGAGGAGGAGCCTGTGTGCTGTGCACTACGGGGGTGGAGGAGGAGCTTGTGTGCTGTGCACTCGTGCACTACGGGGGTGGAGGAGGAGCCTGTGTGTTGTGCACTACGGGGGTGGAGGGGAGCCTGTGTGCTGTGCACTACGGGGGTGGAGGAGGAGCTTGTGTGCTGTGCACTCGTGCACTACGGGGGTGGAGGAGGAGACTGTGTGCTGTGCACTACGGGGGTGGAGGAGGAGCCTGTGTGCTGTGCACTACGGGGGTGGAGGAGCTTGTGTGCTGTGCACTCGTGCACTGCGGGGGTGGAGGAGGAGCCTGTGTGCTGTGCACTACGGGGGTGGAGGAGGAGCTGTGTGCTGTGCACTACGGGGGTGGAGGAGGAGCCTGTGTGCTGTGCACTACGGGGGTGGAGGAGGAGCCTGTGTGCTGTGCACTACGGGGGTGGAGGTGGAACCTGTGTGCTGTGCACTCGTGCACTAAGGGGGTGGAGGAGGAGCCTGTGTGCTGTGCACTACGGGGGTGGAGGAGGAGCCTGTGTGCTGTGCACTACGGGGGTGGAGGAGGAGCTTGTGTGCTGTGCACTCGTGCACTACGGGGGGGAGGAGGAGCCTGTGTGTGTGCACTACGGGGGGGGAGGAGGAGCCTGTGTGCTGTGCACTACGGGGGTGGAGGAGGGAGCTGTGTGCTGTGCACTCGTGCACTACGGGGGTGGAGGAGGAGACTGTGTGCTGTGCACTACGGGGGTGGAGGAGCTTGTGTGCTGTGCACTACGGGGGTGGAGGAGGAGCTTGTGTGCTGTGCACACGGGGGGGTGGAGGAGCTTGTGTGCTGTGCACTACGGGGTGGAGGAGGAGCTTGTGTGTGCTGCACTCGTGCACTACGGGGGTGGAGGAGGAGCCTGTGTGCTGTGCACTCGTGCACTACGGGGGTGGAGGAGGAGCTTGTGTGCTGTGCACTCGTGCACTACGGGGGTGGAGGAGGAGCCTGTGTGCTGTGCACTCGTGCACTACGGGGGTGGAGGAGGAGCTTGTGTGCTGTGCACTCGTGCACTACGGGGGGGAGGAGGAGCTGGTGTGCTGTGCACTCGTGCATACGGGGGTGAGGAGGAGCCTGTGTTCTGTGCACACGTGCACAGCTGGGCAGGAGAATGGAAATACCGTACACACATCTGCACACACACCTGCCACCAGTTGCCGGGTGTGGAGGACGGCATGATAGCTCGGCAAACATGTGCAAGGTCATACACTGCAAACATTCTCATTTCACAGATTGTTGTAATGTTTCGAATTATCGATCACAATCAGTCCTCGGAGTGAGGATCTTTGCTGGCCGGTTTCGCACGGTCTGATATATTATAGCATCTGATGGATGACGTCTCTTGTTTGTTGGTGAAGGTCTCTTGTTTGTGAAGGTCTCTTGTTGGTGAAGGTCTCTTGTTTGTTGGTGAAGGTCTCTTGTTTGTTGGTGAAGGTCTCTTGTTGGTGAAGGTCTCTTGTTTGTTGGTGAAGGTCTCTTGTTTGTGGTGAAGGTCTCTTGTTGGTGAAGGTCTCTTGTTGGTGAAGGTCTCTTGTTTGTTGGTGAAGGTCTCTTGTTGGTGAAGGTCTCTTGTTGGTGAAGGTCTCTTNTATTGTAGTACATAATAGCAGCATTATTGCAGAGTCAGGTAATATAAACGATGTGAGCAACAGTGAGACAGAGTGCATAAATGAAGGAATTGGGACGAAAAGCGGAGATGGCTCCAATAAAGAGGTAGACAAGACAGACACAGATATAAATACCTTGAAAAACGCAAAACCGGAACACATTTGCAAATTCTACGCTAAAGGAATATGCAAATATGGAAAATTAGGAACAAAATGCCATTTTCTGCATCCTCGAAAATGCAGGAACATGTTGGCGAGGGTACATGCCGTTTTGGAACAGGGTGTAGATACTTCCACCCAAATTATGTCAATTTTCAATTAGGGACAAAAAATGCTACAATCTTCAGTGTCCGGAATTCCACGTGAGAGGTACACAACGTTATAGACGGGAAAATCAGTATGACACTACTGGCAATTTTTTAGAGGAAGGCAGAAACAGAGCAGAAAATATAAGAGAGAGGAACAGTCAGATGGAACCACCACAGGATTACAGAGGGGAAGGGAGATACCCACAAGTCTGGAATACACATTACCAACAAACACACAGGTACTACACCACACAACACTCGCCCCACTACCGAAACTGGACGAATCACTTCGAAAACAACACACCCTGGACGCAAACACAGTGGCCCCCTTACCAGAGCCTCAGATATTAACACCAAGTAAGGCATCCAGCACTTCCACTACCACGATAACATCATTTATATTTGCCAACATTCAAGGTATAAAAACACGCAAATCCAACAAAGTTCACTTTATAGATGGTCTCCTTCATGAGGCAAATGCAGTGTTTGCAGCCCTAACAGAAACCCACACAAAGGACTACCATGATGGTGAAATATGGATCTCAGAGTACAATCTTTTCAGATGTGATAGGAAACACCGGCTTCAGGGTGGGGTCAGCCTATACATCAAAGACACACTCATCTGTACTGAGCTGCTAAACACCTCAAATGATATGGTGGAAGTGCTGATAATCAAAATAGAGATTATAAATGTAGTTATTGTCCTTGTATATAAGTCACCGGAGGCAAACCCTCAGCAGTTTAAAGACCAACTAATGAAAGTAGAACACTGCTTGGAAAACCTCACAAATCCAGCTCCGAACATCATCCTGCTTGGGGACTTCAACCTACGGCACCTGAAATGGAAGCACCTGGCTAATACAGTAATATCAGAAAGAATACCAGGAAGTAGCCTTAATGAACAGGCACATGCAAATGACCTGCTACGGATGTGCGACAGGTTTGCCTTAAACCAGCAAATAGTAGAACCAACCAGGAAGGAGAACACGCTGGACCTCATTTTCACTAATAATGATGAATTGATCAGGAACATAATGATTACAAATACCTGTTACTCAGATCACAACTTAATTGAAGTTATGACAACCATGGGGAATAGACCTTCAAAACCAGTCCAGATTCCCGGTGGAGGAGATTTCAGCAAATTCAACTTCAATAATAAACAGATAAACTGGGAGCAAATAAACCAGGACTTCACAGAAATAAACTGGGAAGAACAGCTAGGAAATGCGAACCTGAACCAGTGCCTGGAAAAAATAAGCTCAGTAGCACTAGAAATATGTACAAACCGCATCCCCCTAAGAAAAAAGAGGAAGAGATGCAGATTGGAACGAGAACGTCGTTCCCTATATAGGCGAAGAAAACGAATCGCGGTACAACTTGAGAGTCGCACCCTATCTCAGGAACGGCGAAGAAGGTTAGGTAGCGAAATAGGAAAAATTGAACTCAAGCTACAAGAATCATACAAAACGCAGGAGAGGGAAAGAGAGCAAAAGGCCATCAGTGAAATAGAGAGAAACCCGAAATATTTTTTCTCCTATGCAAAATCAAGATCAAAAACCACATCTAGTATCGGGCCCCTGCGAAAGGAAGATGGAACTTTCACCGATGACAACAAAGAAATGAGCGAGCTACTGAGGAAGCAATACGACTCTGTCTTCAGCGAGCCATTAAACGCACTAAAGATCGATAACCCAAATGAATTTTTCATGGATATGATACCAACATCAAATCATATATCAGACGTCACCCTATCCCCACTGGATTTTGAAGAAGCCATAAACAGTATGCCTATGCACTCCGCACCAGGCCCGGATTCTTGGAACTCCATATTCATCAAGAACTGTAAAAAACCACTATCGCAGGCCCTTCACATTCTGTGGAGACAAAGCCTAGATACTGGCGTTATTCCTGATATACTAAAAACAGCAGAGATAGCACCACTTCATAAAGGAGGAAATAAGGCAGAGGCAAAAAATTACAGACCGATAGCACTAACATCGCACATCATAAAAATTTTTGAGAGAGTGCTAAGAAGTAAGATCACAAAATACATGGAATCACAGCATCTCCATAACCCCGGACAACATGGTTTCAGAACAGGGCGCTCTTGCCTGTCGCAGTTGCTGGACCACTATGATATGGCATTAGATGCTATGGAAGACAAACAAAACGCTGATGTAATTTACACAGATTTCGCAAAAGCTTTTGATAAATGTGACCATGGTGTTATTGCCCATAAAATGCGCTCAAAAGGAATTACCGGAAAAGTAGGCAGATGGATCTACAATTTCCTGACCAACAGAACCCAATGTGTAATAGTCAACAAAATAAAATCCAACCCGTCAACCGTTAAGAGCTCAGTCCCCCAGGGTACTGTGCTTGCTCCAGTACTTTTTCTCATCCTCATATCGGACATAGACAAGAGCACAACCTATAGCACTGTATCATCCTTTGCAGATGACACTAGGATCTTCATGAGAGTAGGCAACATAGAGGACACGGCGAACCTCCAGTCAGATGTAGATCAGGTCTTTCTATGGGCTACAGAAAATAATATGGTGTTTAACGAAGACAAGTTCCAGCTCATGCGCTATGGAAAAATGAAAATATAAAAACTGAAACCACGTACAAAACTCAGGCAAATCATAACATAGAACGAAAAGGCAATGTAAAGGATCTGGGTGTACTCATGTCGGAAGACCTTACCTTTAAAGAACACAATAAAGTAGCCGTCACAACTGCAAGAAAAATGACAGGTTGGATAACAAGAACTTTTCACACTAGAGATGCTATACCGATGATGACACTTTTCAAAACGCTTGTGCTCTCTAGAGTGGAGTACTGCTGCACAATGACAGCCCCTTTCACTGCTGGTGAAATTGCTGACCTGGAGAGCGTGCAGAGATCCTTTACTGCTAGAATCCACTCGGTAAAACATCTAAACTATTGGGACCGACTAAAGAGCCTAAATCTGTATTCCCTTGAGCGCAGGCGGGAGAGATACATAATAATTTACACGTGGAAAATATTAGAGGGGCTGGTCCCAAACCTGCACACAGAAATAACATCACATGAGACCAGAAGACATGGCAGGATGTGCAGAATACCCCCGTTGAAAAGCAGAGGTGCAACTGGTACTCTGAGAGAGAACTCTATCAACATCAGAGGCCCGAGACTGTTCAACACGCTTCCACTACACATAAGGGACATAACTGGCAAACCCCTCACAGTGTTCAAGAGAGAACTGGATAAGCACCTCCAAAGGATACCTGATCAACCAGGCTGTGACTCATACGTCAGGCTGCGAGCAGCCGCGTCCAACAGCCTGGTTGATCAGTCCAGCAACCAGGAGGCCTGGTCGATGACCGGGCCGCGGGGACGATAAGCCCCGGAAGCACCTCAAGGTATCAAGGTAAGGTAAGGTATGACCGCAGTTTGGCATATCACGGCTGTATTCACCATCAGCTTAACCACAGCTCATTGTAATCCGAGACTCGACAATTGCAGCATTTACCACTTCACACATTACGATATAACCTGTGTCTGCATGTACAACTCACTGGAAACTAGCGTTTGACAACCGCACTTTGATAACCGCAAAGTAACGCTTCACAACCGCAAACTGGTGTTTGACAACCGTAGAGTAACGCTTAACACCGCAAACTGGTGTTTGACAACCGTAAAGTAACGCTTAACACCGCAAACAGGTGTTTGACAACCGTAAAGTAACGCTTAACACCGCAAACTGGTGTTTGACAACCGTAAAGTAACGCTTAACACCGAAAAACTGGTATTTGACAACCGTAAAGTAACGCTTAACACCGCAAACTGGTGTTTGACAACCGTAAAGTAACGCTTAACACCGCAAATTGGTGTTTGACAACCGTAAAGTAACGCTTAACACTGCAAACTGGTGTTTGACAACCGTAAAGTAACGCTTAACACCGCAAACTGGTGTTTGACAACCGTAAAGTAACGCTTAACACCGCAAACTGGTGTTTGACAACCGTAAAGTAACGCTTAACACTGCAAACTGGTGTTTGACAACCGTAAAGTAACGCTTAACACCGCAAACTGGTGTTTGACAACCGTAAAGTAACGCTTAACACCGCAACTGGTGTTTGACAACCGCAAAGTAACGCTTCACAACCGCAAACTGGTGTTTGACAACCGTAAAGTAACGCTTAACACCGCAAACTGGTGTTTGACAACCGTAAAGTAACGCTTAACACCGCAAACTGGTGTTTGACAACCGTAAAGTAACGCTTAACACCGCAAACTGGTGTTTGACAACCGTAAAGTAACGCTTAACACCGAAAAACTGGTATTTGACAACCGTAAAGTAACGCTTAACACCGCAAACTGGTGTTTGACAACCGTAAAGTAACGCTTAACACCGCAAACTGGTGTTTGACAACCGTAAAGTAACGCTTAACACTGCAAACTGGTGTTTGACAACCGCAAAGTAACGCTTAACAACCGCAAACTAGCGCTTGATAACCGCACCTAACCGCAAAGTAAAGCTTGACAACCGCAGGTTGACCGCCGGACTGCATCATTTACAGCCGCCTTTGAGAATGTAAGGGTGACGGCGCCGCACAAGATTGCTGTGACAGCCGCTGGAAAACATTCCGGCAGGTCTCCATGGCGGCCACAAGTTGCCAGGAGTTGCATGGCGCAAGTTACTGCCGCCTGGGAAGTGCCTTCTCAGTCTGTCTCTGACCACTCTGTACTTTCTTATAACATTATATTTTCTTCTGTGATGTACGTGTGCTTTGTACGTCCCAGGGCCATGTTACTCTCACGTGTGTTTACTGTGGAGAATATCCACTGTGATGAGTGATTAATAATATTTAAACGTATAATACTCTAATATAATCCTTTACGAGAATTAAATTCTGTTCGTAAAAAGAATTAGAGATCATAAGACACAGTTAGGCCCATCCGCCCTCCCCCCCCCCCCAACCCGGGGGACCAGAGGGCGCTCTGGCTTTATACCACAGTAGTCAAATCAACCACCAATAATATTTTAACCCTAATTTAAAATTATATTTCAATGCACATACCATTACCTCTTTAGGGACTTATCGGAAAATATATTGATGGTTTATATCTTTAAATAATAATAAACGTTTTTGACGCCTGCAGTAATGACTGGACAATATAGGTTCTTGTTATGAGCGGGAAGGCGGCGCCACTCTCGGCTCGGCCGCCATTGTGGGGAGACGGACCTCACATACGGTGGATGTCCGCCCCACAGTTAATCAAAGTTGAGTGAAACCTTGGCTACAGTTTGTGTTCTCTAGTTTGGCCGAAACGCTATGCGTACTACTGGCTTTTACAAGACTGTAAATTCATCATTACTATGTACTCTCTTAACCCCCAATGTACCTTCTTGTATATAAATAAATAAATAAGTTTGGCCAAATGCCGTAGAGTTACGTAGTATAGAGGGATGTAGGGCTCGGTCACCAGGCTTGCAAAGCAATAATTAACAAGTGACATGTACTTGCTCAGTCCAAATGGCAAATTACGTATAATATATTGATAGTTTACTCTAACTATAAACTTTACCACCATCGGCAGGAAGAAATTGGAGGACGTAGTTGGTCGAGCTGGGAGGAGGCTGTGGCGGCCATATTGGCATGCCCAGAGGTGAGACCTTCCTTGCTTCTTATTTCCCTGGCTTCCACCCAGCCACTTGGGCTGGACGGTAGAGCGACGGTCTCCCTTCATGCAGGTCGGCGTTCAATCCCCGTCCGTCCAAGTGGTTGGGCACCATTCCTTTCCCCCGTCCCACCCCAATCTTTATCCTGACCCCTTCCCAGTGCTATATAGTTGTGATGGCTTGGCGCTTTCCCCCATAATTCCCTCCCTCCGTGGCCTCCACCAGCTTTAATAATACAAATCTTAATTTATCTTTATTCAGCAATTAAATCGTAAACAAGAGTAAATAATATATTTGATATTAAACCTTGAAATTAAACAACCTGAAGGGAGAAATAATGACTGCGATTGCCTAAAGTGAAATTAAATCAAGTTTCAATCGACTAATTCCCCAAAGTTTTGTGTGGTACCAAACAATTTTAATAATTATGTAGACTATTGCAATAATTCCACACACTTCTCTCGGTGAGGTAAACTTGTCGTGTACCTACTGGGTTGCGCCTCAGCTCTGGTGCTTTTCGTTCCACTCCTACCCTCAGTTTGTACGCTGACACTGACTTTCTGTCTCTCCAGGATCGCCGTGATCGCTACAGTCTTCGCTATCTAGCGCGATCCTTACAGCATCCTCACTCTCGCCTCTCTCGTGCTTTGACTTTTACCCCTCCTGTAGTTCCTGTTCCTCTTCACCACCTTCCTCTTTCTGTCCGTTTGTCTCGCTTACAAGATTCTCTTTCGGTTCGTCTTACTAATGTTTCTCCTCGTATTGTTCCCTCCTTGCCCCTCGTGGAGGGTCCCTCTTCCCAAATTTTGTACTTCTCTGACCCGCGTCACTAAAGCTTTTACCCCTCCTACAGTTCTGAAACGCCTCTTCCTTGAGCACTTTTCTTCTCACTCCCGCTCCGTTCCCATCTTCACCGACGGGTCAAAGTCTGCTGACGGTGTGGGCTACTCTGTTGTTTTTCTTGACCACACTTATATGTGTCGCCTCCCTCTGGAGGCTAGCATCTTCACAGCAGAACTCTATGCTATTCTCTATGCTCTTCGTCTCCTGCTTTCCCGGGGACAGTCCTCCTTCATGGTAGTAGTTGACTCTCGTAGTGCCCTCATGGCTTTAGGGTCCTTTAATCCCGTCCACCCTGTGGTCATCGAGATTCAACATTGGCTGTTTCTTATCTCCAGTAAATTTAAGTCGGTTGCGTTTTGCTGGGTTCCCAGCTATGTTGGTGTCTCTTTAAATGAGCGTGCGGATACTGCTGCTAAAGACGCTATCCGCACTTGTCCCGTCTCCCATAAAGGTGTTCCTTATTCCGACTTTTACCCAGTTATTCATGCCTCCATCCTTGCCCGTTGGCAGCGTTGTTGGTCTTCTGTTATTGGTAACAAACTGCGTACTCTTAAGAGTAGTGTGTCCCAGTGGCCTTCCTCCTGCCACCGTAACCGACGGTGGGAAACGGCTCTGGCTAGGTTACGTATTGCCCATACCCGTTTAACTCACGGTCACTTAATGGAGCGCCGCCCTGCCCCTTATTGTCCAAATTGCATTGTCCCTCTTACGGTCGTACATATCCTTGTTGAATGTTCTGACTTCCGGGACGAGCGTGTGTCTTGTTTTCCAACTGTCCCTCGCGGTCGCTTGTCCCTCTATAGAATTCTTGGCGACTCTGATACTTTTGATATCGTTCGCCTTATGCGTTTTTGTTCTCGTATTGGCATCCTTGGTGATATTTAGCGCCCTCTGATTATTCCGCACAGTTGATGGTGCTATATAGCCTTCCCAATTTGGTGCCTTCTATTGATAATTACTTACTTGTCGTGTAACGTACCCTAGGCTGTGTTACTGTGTCGTGTATCGTACTCTACAAAAGTATGGGCCGTCCTCCTCGAGTTGGTTCGTACTTAAGGCTTTTGCCTTTCCATTGGAGAATTTCAGCAACATGGCGCAGGGGAGGGACCTGCTGCATGGTTAACAGCTTCTCCATATCGACCTACCCAGGCAATGCACCCTGGAGAGGACACTCCAGCCTCGACAACCAAAGCACAACTCCATAGTCCACTAAGACTGCAGGAGGCCTAGTTATGTGTGAGAGAGAAGTTAGTGGCGCGTAAATGACGTCACAGGGTTCCCCAGCTTCTCTGAGGCACACAGCTAGTATGGGCTCATTTGGTGCCTGGCAGTCATAGTGAGCGGTTGTGTGCGCGTTCCGCTCTGGCACCTCGTCGTCTGTTATGGCAGTTAATAGTTGTGGTTGTGCATTGTCGTTATGGCACTAAACAAAGAAACCTTTGCTCAGATCATTACTATTAGGGAAGCAGGCCACCACATTCAGGTAATAAATTAATGGTTGGGTGTAGCCGGTCGAGATGAGGAAGTATTGATCACGTTTCTGAGGGAGAAAGTGATGACACGCCATCACGGAGACATCGGTCTGGCCATCCCAGGAGGACGTCATCATGGTCTACCTTAATGTAATATACTCATGAACATTTTAGAATGCTGACAGACCATGATGACGTCCTCCTGGGACGGCCAGACCGATGTCTCCGTGATGGCGTGTCATCACTTTCTCCCTCAGAAACGTGATCAATACTTCCTCATCTCGACCGGCTACACCCAACCATTAATTTATTACCTGAATGTGGTGGCCTGCTTCCCTAATAGTAATGATCTGAGCAAAGGTTTCTTTGTTTAGTGCCATACTGCCACCAACACCACTGTTGCTGGCGGGCAGTGCCCAAACTTGTCGTGGGGGTCTGAATGTGGCAGTGACACGCTGTTTTCTTTTGAATTATGCCAACTCCGACCAGCCTATGTTCGTTATAGAGAAATTAAAGTAATTTACGTATTGATTTTTTTATGACAACAAAAAGCTCTTCGGACATCTGAACGAATGTTGACCAGACCACACACTAGAAGGTGAAGGGACGACGACGTTTCGGTCCGTCCTGGACCATTCTCACAATCGACTTGAGAATGGTCCAGAACGGACCGAAACGTCGTCGTCCCTTCACTTTGTATTGTGTGGTTTGGTCAACATATTTCACCCACGTTATTGTGACTCCTCGTCCGCATCTGAACGAATATTTCACACTAAACCCGAATTGAATCTTGAGAATCTGGGTTGGGAGGGGTGGAGTTGAATAATTAATAATTCTTATATCATTTAACTTAAGCCTACCTCACCCAGCCTATGTCTGTTCCGCACCTCAGATAATTTGTCCCCACACATTTGGGTGAGGCCCCAGGGGGTGTGGTCTCCAACTTTGAACAGATAAACAGAGAGACATTCTCTCTTATAGTATAAAGTGTGTATTAAAAATTGTGTAACTTGCTTCACGAGACTGTTACTTGGTCTTTGATATATGTTATGATAGTTGGCACAGACCCGTTGTGAGGGTATTGAGGCGTGCCCCGGACTGCTCTCTGGTGGTGGAGTGTGAGGGGTCTCTGTTCAAGTGTATCCCAGACACTTCTTTATCATGTCTAATACCAGTCGACTCCACCAGAGCAGACGACTCGGTCGACACTCGACCAACAAATCTTGGGACACGTCACAAACTTTCCACGTACAAAGAACGCGTCACGTACAAAGAACGCGTCACGTACAAAGAGCGCGTCACGTACAAAGAACGCGTCACGTACAAAGAACGCATCAGAAATAAACGCCCCCGTTTATGAAGCAGACCGCGCCGAGACACAGTGAAGGGGTCCCCCCACCTCAGAGAAAGAAAGGGCGGGGAGCCGGTTTCTCAAGAAAGACAAAAATGGGCAGGGAAAAAAGGAGGGCGGGCCCACAAAGATGGCAGGGCAGTAAACGCGGTCCGCTCTGGGATTATTCCAAAAAGGTGAACGCAAGTTTAACTGGTGCGTTCATCTTTGGCGGCAATCCACTTTGGCTCTTCTCCGGGAACTTGCTATGAATGTTTCCCCTAAAGTTAAGTTAGCGCGACTGTGGCTGGAGGTAGGAAGGGAGGACTTGGTGGTCATAGACGGGCTTATAACGCTCACACAGAAGGCTTATAACTGCCACACAGAAGGCTTATAACTGCCACACAGAAGGCTTATAACTGCCACACAGGAGAGCTTATAACTGCCACACAGAAGGCTTATAACTGCCACACAGAAGGCTTATAGCTGCCACACAGAAGGCTTATAACTGCCACACAGAAGGCTTATAACTGCCACACAGAAGGCTTATAACTGCCACACAGAAGGCTTATAACTGCCACACAGAAGGCTTATAACTGCCACACAGAAGGCTTATAACTGCCACACAGGAGAGCTTATAACTGCCACACAGAAGGCTTATAACTGCCACACAGATGGCTTATAACTGCACACAGATGGCTTATAACTGCCACACAGAAGGCTTATAACTGCCACACAGGAGAGCTTATAACTGCCACACAGGAGAGCTTATAACTGCCACACAGAAGGCTTATAACTGCCACACAGAAGGCTTATAACTGCCACACAGAAGGCTTATAACTGCCACACAGAAGGCTTATAACTGCCACACAGAAGGCTTATAACGCTCACACACAAGGCTTATAACTGCCACACAGAAGGCTTATAACGCTCACACACAAGGCTTATAACTGCCACACACAAGGCTTATAACGCTCACACACAAGGCTTATAACTGCCACACACAAGGCTTATAACGCTCACACACAAGGCTTATAACAGTCACAGAGAATAATTACCCTCAGGTGAGGGATCTCACCTAACTGACGCCTAGCTTTAGAGAACTTTAAAATGTCATAATATTGGTTTATTTATGAGAACAAGCCTATTGTAAATATGAAAATAACCTACTGTAAAATGAGAACAAACCTGTAATATGAGAGCAAACCTACAGTAAATATAAGAACAAATCTGTAAATATGAGAACAAACCTACTGTAAATATGAGAACAAACCTACAGTAATTATGAGAACAAACCTACTGTAAATATAAGAACAAACCTGTAAATACGAGAACAAACCTGTAAATACGANTTATGTCCCTTATGTGTAGTGGAGAGCGTGTTGAACAGTCTCGGGCCTCTGATGTTGATAGAGTTCTCTCTCAGAGTACCTTTCACCTCTGCTTTTCAACGGTGGTAGTCTGCACATCCTGCCATGTCTTCTGGTCTCATGTGATGTTATTTTCTGTGTGCAGGTTTGAGACCAGCCCCTCTAATGTTTTTTTCCACGTGTAAATTATTATGTATCTCTCCCGCCTGCGCTCAGGGAATATAGATTTAGGCTCTTTAGTCGGTCCCAATAGTTTAGATGTTTTACTGAGTGGATTCTAGCAGTAAAGGACCTCTGCACGCTCTCCAGGTCAGCAATTTCTCCAGCTGTGAAAGGGGCTGTCATGTGCAGCAGTACTCCACTCTAGAGAGCACAAGCGTTTTGAAAAGTGTCATCATCGGTATAGCATCTCTAGTGTGAAAAGTTCTTGTTATCCAACCTGTCATTTTTTTGCAGTTGTGACGGCTACTTTATTGTGTTCTTTAAAGGTAAGGTCTTCCGACATGAGTACACCCAGATCCTTTACATTGCCTTTTCGTTTCTATGTTATGATTTGTCTGAGTTTTGTACGTGGTTTTCCGTTTTTATATTTTCATTTTTTTCCATAGCGCATGAGCTGGAACTTGTCTTCGTTAAACACCATATTATTTTTCTGTAGCCCATAGAAAGACCTGATCTACATCTGACTGGAGGTTTGCCGTGTCCTCTATGTTGCCTACTCTCATGAAGATCCTAGTGTCATCTGCAAAGGATGATACAGTGCTATAGGTTGTGTTCTTGTCTATGTCCGATATGAGGATGAGAAAAAGTACTGGAGCAAGCACAGTACCCTGGGGGACTGAGCTCTTACCGTTGATGGGTTGGATTTTATTTGTTGACTATACACATTGGGTTCTGTTGGTCAGGAAATTGTAGATCCATCTGCCTACTTTTCCGGTAATTCCTTTTGAGCGCATTTTATTGGCAATAACACCATGGTCACATTTATCAAAAGCTTTTGCGAAATCTGTGTAAATTACATCAGCGTTTTGTTTGTCTTCCATAGCATCTA
Organism: Procambarus virginalis; assembly: GCA_020271785.1. NCBI lineage: Eukaryota > Metazoa > Arthropoda > Malacostraca > Decapoda > Cambaridae > Procambarus > Procambarus virginalis. Next base: position 44,110,346 of record WNGS01164858.1, read on the forward strand.
ATGCCATATCATAGTGGTCCAACAACTGCGACAGGCAAGAGCGCCCTGTTCTGAAACCATGTTGTCCGGGGTTATGGAGATGCTGTGATTCCATGTATTTTGTGAGCTTACTTCTTAGCACTCTCTCAAAAATTTTTATGATGTGCGATGTTAACGCTATCGGTCTGTAATTTTTTGCCTCTGCCTTATTTCCTCCTTTATGAAGTGGTGCTATCTCTGCTGTTTTTAGTATATCAGGAATAACGCCAGTATCTAGGCTTTGTCTCCACAGAATGTGAAGGGCCTGCGATAGTGGTTTTTTACAGTTCTTGATGAATATGGAGTTCCAAGAATCCGGGCCTGGTGCAGAGTGCATAGGCATACTGTTTATGGCTTCTTCAAAATCCAGTGGGGATAGGGTGACGTCTCATATATGATTTGATGTTGGTATCATCCATGAAAAATTCATTTGGGTTATTGATCTTTAGTGCGTTTAATGGCTCGTTGAAGACAGAGTCGTACTGCTTCCTCAGTAACTCGCTCATTTCTTTGTTGTCATCGGTGAAAGTTCCATCTCCCTTTCGCAGGGGCCCGATACTAGATGTGATTTTTGTTCTTGACTTTGCATAGGAGAAAAAATATTTCGGATTTCTCTCTATTTCACTGATGGCCTTTTGCTCTCTTTGCCTCTCCTGGGTTTTGTATGATTCTTGTAGCTTGAGTTCAATTGTTCCTATTTCGCTACCTAACCTTCTTCGCTGTTCCTGAGATAGGGTGCGACTCTCAAGTTGTTCCGCGATTCGTTTTCTTCGCCTATATAGGGAACGACGTTCTCGTTCCAATCTGCATCTCTTCCTCTTTTTTCTTAGGGGGATGCGGTTTGAACATATTTCTAGTGCTACTGAGTTTATTTTTTCCAGGCACTGGTTCAGGTTCGCATTTTCTAGCTGTTCTTCCCAGTTTATTTCTGCGAAGTCCTGGTTTATTTGCTCCCAGTTTATCTGTTTATTATTGAAGTTGAATTTGCTGAAATCTCCTCCACCGGGAATCTGGACTGGTTTTGAAGGTCTATTCCCCATGGTTGTCATAACTTCAATTAAGTTGTGATCTGAGTAACAGGTATTTGTAATCATTATGTTCCTGATCAATTCATCATTATTAGTGCAAATGAGGTCCAGCGTGTTCTCCTTCCTAGTTGGTTCTACTATTTGCTGGTTTAAGGCAAACCTGTCGCACATCCGTAGCAGGTCATTTGCATGTGCCTGTTCATTCAGGCTACTTCCTGGTATTCTTTCTGATATTACTGTATTAGCCAGGTGCTTTCATTTCAGGTGCCGTAGGTTGAAGTCCCCAAGCAGGATGATGTTCGGAGCTGGATTTGTGAGGTTTTCCAAGCAGTGTTCTACTTTCATTAGTTGGTCTTTAAACTGCTGAGGGTTTGCCTCCTGTGACTTATATACAAGGAAAAAATTAGAAATGGTCCAAGGATATGTAACAAGGCTCGTTCCTGATCTGAAGGGTTTGAGCTACGGGGAAAGCCTGAGGGAACCGTACTAAATCACACTGGAGGAGACGAGAGATACAGTGTGGGGGACATAATAACGACATACGAAATTCTAAGAGAAATTTGCAAAGCAGGGCGAAGAGCCTAGCTCGACCCTTGTAGCCTCACCTTGATGAGTAAAAGTTTTTATTTAGTTGAGTTTATTTATTATGCACCCAGATTATTATTTATTACTATGCATACCTATTCTGTGAGTGCCTAGTAAAAAAGGTTAAAGATATACACACGGGACTCGAGCTGTACCTTCAACATGGTAGAGTCCTGACCCTTTTAAATACTATGTTCATTTTTTAGTATATTTTCCAAATCCATTAGTTTCACATTTTTGGGAGTTTGGTGTAACGTTCCTCTGCGGGTTTTGTGTGAAGGGTTCGCTGTATGTGGCGCCTCAGGGTGTTGGGGAAGCTCGCCTCTCGGAACATTTCTTGAAATCTGTAAAATTGTTCCTGTAAGAGAATTATGACCATTTTGTCTTTGTAAACAATGTACTGGACTGAATGTTTCACGTAAGCATTATAACTTGCATCTGCCTCTTAGTACCATTTGGAAACAAGATATTAGGTCCAGTTTTATCATGTCGGAAAAGCTGTAAGGCTAGATTTAATAGAGTAAAACTGGAAGGCATTGAGGCGTGGGGTTGATGAGTAGCTCCCACAGAGTGTACACTGGGGCGAATATGCCTTGTCTGGGAAAGGAAATACGAGGCTATCTTGAGGTTATCTTGAGATGATTTCGGGGCTTTTTAGTGTCCCCGCGGCCCGGTCCTCGACCAGGCCTCCACCCCCAAGAAGCAGCCCGTGACAGCTGACTAACACCCAGGTACCTATTTTACTGCTAGGTAACAGGGGCATAGGGTGAAAGAAACTCTGCCCATTGTTTCTCGCCGGTGTCTGGGATCGAACCCAGGACCACAGGATCACAAGTTCAGTGTGCTGTCCGCTCGGCCGACCGGCTCCGGTTAGCCAGAGAACCCAATTTAACCAAGGACGAGGCTCTTTGTTTATTGCCTCAAGCTGGTTTCAAGCGGTATCCAGTGAGTAGGTGAGTTAGGCTTTAACGATGTTTATCAAGGGACTCGCACGATAACATTACAGCGATGGCTGACACAACAAACGAATTTACTGATAAAATAAGCATCACAATAAAAATTTTTATCTGTTCGTTTATCTGTCTGTCCGAGGACGGAGGCTAGACGCTTGGGCTAGCCTCAACCAACTATATCATCTTTTTAAGATGACACATGGGTGGTATGGGAGCGTCATAGGTCAGTCGGGTTGACTTACTTGACATTCTTAAGAAATGTCGGTATCTATATGACGCCTTGTGAGTGTCATTATATCTGAAATATGGAACTTGTTTTCCGTAGAGTTGTAAATATTATCAGTTATCTGTAATGGGAATTCTTCTTTCTTTATTATGCACCCCATACCCATCCCGTGGGCGGTGGTGTAAAGGACTACAGAGGCACATAATCGGTTCAGGAACTGAACCCTCTAGTTCATTTAGCTAAACAAATAACAATGTTTGACGCTAGTTACAAAATTATCAATGTTGTATATACAATGTGTACATGTATACACATGTACACACCCTCATACATACATGTACATATATATATACGTATACACATACATATCTAATCACCCACACAAATACACACATCAATAATCTTTGTGTCACAAGTGACACAAAGAGGTGTCACAAGTGACATTACAAGAGGCTCACAACAGTCACTATACAAGGCACTTTACATCTATAGTGAGTCACACAGTTACTAGTCTTGCTGCACACCCACCCAACTGGGCGGCAGCTTTACAGTCATGTGCATGCATTACCTACAGTAAGCAAATTTTGGATACTTCGCTAAAATTTCGGGCAGCACATCATTGTGAATGAAGTACTTACACATTTCTTGGACACTATTGATGGTGTTATCTCTAAATTCCGCAATTTTTTCACATTTGGGAAGAGGGGAAAATTGTGAAAGAGGAGAGGAAAGGCGGAAGAGGGAGAGGAGAATGAGTAAAGGGAAAGACAGAAGGGAGAGAGGAGGGGAGGGAAGAGACCCGAACATAGCCGGGTATCCTAGCCAGTACAAAATAAATACACTGAAAAACAAAACACAAATTAGATCAAATATTATAAACAAAAAAATCCAACTTTCAAATCGACGTGGACGAGCCCTATACCCACCTCTAATCCAGATCCACATCCACCCACCTGTGGTTCCCTTTAACCTACTACCCCCACCCCCCCTCTCACCTCGATCTTCACTCTCACCTTCCTAAACTTTGAGCCTAATCTTGAGAACTGTCCTTCACCACTTTCATAAACATCCGCCTGATGTGGGATTTCAGTACCAGACACGTCAGTCACTGAGCTGAAGGCTGTCCCGTTGCCTTGGGAGAGTTGATCCCGTATCTGAACCCTCCACAAGTTGTCTGTAAGCTTTACTTCTGTGTCTGTAGGCTTTATTCGTGTGTTTGTAGGCTTTATTTATGTGTCTGTAGGCTTTATTCGTATGTTTGTAGGCTTTATTTATGTGTCTGTAGGCTTTATTCGTGTGTTTGTAGGCTTTATTCAGGTGTCTGTAGGCTTTACACATGTAAAGCCTACAGAATGAACATAAATTCACCTGAGCCTCACCACCTTGCCTCTTAACACCGTTTATAATATCTTGATCTACTGTGATAATTGATCCCATAACTGTAAGCATTATGAGTTTAGATTAAAAGCTTTACATAAATAATTGGATTTGGGTAGAAAGATTTACTTTCATTATTGAGATGAATCAGTTCCATTTGCTTATGTAATTTCTACAGTACGATGAATTACCGTTCCTACTGATTAATGACTTACCCAAGTGATTAATGATTTTCCTTCTGGGTTTAGTGACTTAATACCCCCCTTGTGTTTATGTACTTAGGTCTTTCCCTGAGCGTTGGGATTTACCCCACGGTATCCTCATGCCTCAGGTGGTGAGGTCGATTGATGGAGACTCAGCGGTGTTCAGCAGTGGGCGTGTGGGCGTGCTGGACTCGTGGGTGGTCAGGTGATCGACACCACCCTCCACCGGGCCCTGGTTCGACTCGTCAGGAGGGCAGAGAAATTCATTTATATTGAGAATCAGGTGAGTGTGTCTATGTGTAGTTAGTTTAGTTCATTTATTATGCACCCCATACCCATCTTGTGGGCGGTAGTGGAAAGGGTTACAGAGGCACATAATGGGCTCAGGGACTGAACCCCACAATTCATTTAGCTAAGCAGGTTACAATTGTGGGAAAAACCTGCTGTGATTGATAAGGTGCTAGGCTAGACTGTGTATGTTTAAATCTCTGATTTAAACAGAGCCAGTGTTCAGTTATATAACTGAATTTATAAAATCTTATCCTTGTATAAAATACAAGCTGATGTGAGATACCTGTTGGCAGGTGGACGTGGAACTGCAATCAACCTATCAACTAATTCACTCACCCCACCTGCCCCTTACAGCCCATTATCTGTCATTAGGAAAAGAGGAGCTAGGATTTACGACCCTAGCTAGAGATTTTAGTTGAATTAATTTGCATACAGTAAATTTTAATTTAGTTCAGTACAAGTCCCTGGCAGTCTCCTCTTATATCAATCTTAGCAGGTTTTTCCCACATTTTTGGTCCTTCGAACCTAGATAGTCTAGAAACTAGATAATTATTGGTCCTTTAAACCTAGATAGTCTATAAACTAGACTATATTATTCCAGCAAATACATAAGAAACTTCTTGATTTTGCATTGGAATAATTTTTACATATTCTAGCCTAACCTAGCTATCAGCCAATATTTATCATAGCTATATATCTAAGTAAACAAATTGTTTGCAGAGGCTTAAGCCACCATATCCATTAACAAGTAAGCATTCATATATTAATTGTGCTGTGTTAAGAAACCACAGTACTTAATCTATCAGTGTCAAAGACAACTGCATATTAATCATATATACTATTATCTACCTCACTAGTGGTAACAATACATACATATTTAAGTGTATTATCTAACATTATCTCTAATCAACTGATTTTCAGAACTGCTCATTACATAATATTCTTTAAAAAAGAATTTTTATCACTGTATGAGCATTTCATTACACATTATCCATAATCGACTATATCAAACCCTATTACAGGTAAAACCAGTAGGCATTCTACTGTATTTTATCAAGCAACTATTAGGGTAACAGATCTTGTAATGACTTTGCAAAAATAGTGACATTTACTATTTTTAAAAAATTATTACAGGATTTACCAACTTGGTGCATTCGGGTCACAAATCAAATTATCACAGTACTTTTGATAATTGAACACCTGCTACAACCAGATTCCAGGGAGGAAATGAAGGACGATCTTTGGAATCATTACCTAAGTAGACAGGAAAGCTCATTTATCAGAATATATTAACATCACAAATATTTATCAGAAAAAGAAAATATCTCGGAATCTCCGAAACTCGGAAAAGGTCAAAATGACTAACAGTATTCCACCAGCTGAAAAAGAAAAGGACACAAAGTGTCTAACAAATCACTTGAATCTACAGCCTACAGACCATTTAAATCAGGTGATAGACAAATGTCATCATCACTTGGCTACAATAGTCTACCATTGGGGATTAAGACCAATCTTAATCTCACATCACAATCTGAATGGCTAAACAGCCCCTCATCACTAATCCACAATCTGAATGGCTAAACAGCCCCTCATCACTAATCTACAATCTGAAAGGCTAACAGCCCATTGACAATGTCAATACAAATATTATCATCCATCTAAGATAACTATCTTAATCCAAGAATATAGTCTTGATCATCTAATCTCATGCTTTCACTGGAGTGAAAGCAGCCTCAGAAAATCTGAAGGCAATCAAGCGTCTCAAAGAGACTTACTTAATAGACAAGGCAAAGCCGAGAAAAGAAAAAGCAAAATGCTTCATCACATCATGAATAATGTAGATACACATTATTACAGATACAATTCATCCTTTAAGGAAATCCTTGGAGGAGTACAAGTGTTACATGCTTGTATGACCTACTTGCATGTAATTACTTACCTACAGATGTTACATACTTGTAACAACATCTTATCACAAAGCCAAATCTTTGATGGACTTCGAGCTTACGTACAAAGATTACGAAGCCGAGGAAAACTTAGATCTCAAGAAAAAATCACTAAAAGTGAATCCACGGACAAAAACAAAAATGTCCAAACTGGCAGTCTAAAATCAAGGCAACAAAACTCCTCTTCTGCAAAGTGGAAAAAGAGTAATGTTGGCTCTTATGCTATATCCCCCACAGTTAACAGAACTGTAGGAAATCAAGCTCCCAAGACAGATAAGACAAAAGGAGCAGCAAGTGCCCCAAGATGCTTATTCTGTCAAGAAGCACATAGCATTTATCAATGCACAGTTTATGAAGGCCGTGCCAGTCGAATCAATCGACTGAAATCTCTGAACAGGTGCATCCGTTGTCTACGGAAGCATGATACAAGCGAGTGTAACACTCAATTGCAGAACTGCCAATATTGTAATAAAAGTGTACATCACACAGCACTCTGTGGTGATATCAACACTCAATCCAGATCACTTGCTTCCAATAATCAATCTTCATCTCAGGCAAAGCCAAAAGATGATACCACAACAGCAGTACAATTCTGTACAGTAATGAGTAATGTCAATGCCTCAGATACAGAAATTGTTACAACTGCCATATTACCTACTGCACAGCTGGAACTGTGTAATGAAGGAGTTTGTATTCAAACTAGAGGCTTTTTTGATCAGGGTTCACAGAAAACCTTCATCAGTAAAAAGATGGCAGAAGATTTACAACTTAAATCTTCAAAGCAAGTATCTACATCCATATCAGGGTTTTTTACCAGTTCAGGTCATAGAACCTTTCCGGTAGTACAACTCATAGTTTGCCTGGGTACATCCCAAAGGACAGTCGAAGCCATAGTAGTTGATAAAATCCCTACTGAAATGGAAGTGACTGGTCTGGCAGCCACTATTAAATTCCTAAAAGAAAAAGGAATTCAATTAGCAGATCCTCGGCTCGATTCAAATTACATAGGAGATATCGGAATCCTGATTGGAGCTGACTATTATCATCAATTCATTCTGTCAGAAGAATGTATGGGTATGAAAATACTCAAATCAGCAGGAGGCATATTGTTGACAGGACCTATACTAGATCTTGAACCTTCAACTCCTGAAAAATCACATCATACAGAAACTGTAATCATGGCCTGACTAGGCAAAGATCAATCACCCCTTAAAATCCCCCACATGATTGATGATGGATTGGAATCTGTACATCAATTGTGGGAACTTGATGCTATAGGAATAATTCCTGATCAACCAAGTCCTGATGATGTCTGTGCATACAATCAGTACTTAGAAACTGTACAGTATCATGATGGACAGTACTGGGTAAGGCTACCATGGAAAATCAACCATAAAACCTTACCTACCAATTATCACATGGCTTATAGTCAATTTAATCTCAATTAGCAAAGCTAAGAAAAAGGCCTGAGCATTTAAAACTCTATCATGAGATTATAGCTCAACAATTGAAGAATAAATTCATAGAAGTCGTGAAACACGACAATAAGCAAACAGGCCATTTTTTACCACACATGGCTGTAATGAGAGAATCAAAAAAACTCCTTTACGGATAGTTTTAACTGTAGCTCTAAATCTGGACCCCAAGGAACCAGTCTAAATGATTGTTTGCAAACAGGTCCAAGTCTAACTCAGAAATTGTATGACATACTGTTGAAGTTTAGACTTAATAAATATGCATATTCAGCAGATATAAGTAAGGCCTTTCTAAGAGTCGGCTTGCAGGAAGAAGATAGAGACTTCACTAAGTTTC
>WNGS01164858.1:44118884-44140059 GCA_020271785.1 Procambarus virginalis
AGTTGGTTGGGATGATCCACTACCACTCCAGTTACAAAAAGCTTGGATGGAAATGGCTCAAGAACAACTTTAGTCGAAAAATAATCTTTCCGAGACACATAGTCGAGGAAAATGATGAAGTAACACTACATGTATTCGCAGACTCGTCAGCCAAAGCTTTTGGAGCTTGTGCTTACTTAGTGACTTCTAATCAATCATATCTTATCACCTCTAAGGCCAGAGTCGCTCCATTAAAAAAGAGGACTTTGCCTCAGATGGAACTAACAGCACTGCTAACAGCCACACGCTTAGCTGTGCATATCAAACAAGTCTTGTCTACCATGAACATCAAAGATGTCATTATATGGTCTGACAATGAAGCTGTTTTACAATGGGTACGAAACGACAACTGTCCGACTCCCTATGTAAAAAATCGCGTCTCGGAAATTAAAGAAATTTCCGCAGGCTTTCAATTGTTGCATGTACCAACAAAAGATAATCCAGCTGATCTCTTATCAAGAGGTATGACGTTTAAACAATTTGCAAAGGCAGATATTTGGTTTTATGGGCCTAGATGGTTAGTGAATGGCAGTTGGCCTGAACAAAAGCCGCACGTCATCACGACACAAACCATAACTACCACCAGGCAGCAAGCTCAAATATCAGTCTTGGATTGTACTCGTTACTCCTCGCTCATCAAATTAATCAATGTAACACAGAACGTGTTTCAATATCTCAGGAAAAAAGGTATAAAATACACTTTTCCTGATGCACTTATCTATTGGGTAAGACAAGCCCAGACAGAAACTTATGGTAAGAACTATGAAAATCTTCCGCATAAGTTAAAACATAATCTCGGTCTGTGGATAGACCAAGAAAATCACAACATTCTGCGTTGTGGAGGGAGACTTAAACACGCAGATGTTAATCTAGATACCGTGCATCCATGGCTTTTACCAAAAAATCATTGGATCACCAGGTTGATTGTGTTACATACACATCAACAAATCATCAAACATGGAGGAGTGTTAGACACACTCACACAAATCAGACAACAGTACTGGATTCCTCAGGGAAGACAGTCAGTCAAATCAATCTTGAAAAATTGCATGATATGCCGAAGGTACGATGCAAAAACTTGCTCTTATCCAGGGCCACCACCTCTACCAAAAGAACGTGTGGTCCATCTACATCCTTTCGAAACGACCGGAGTAGATTATACAGGAGCAATATATCTAACAGGGACTCCAGATAAGCAACCTATCAAGGCATACATCTGTCTGTTCACCTGTGCTACCACCAGGGCAGTACATTTAGAGGTAACACCCGATATGACTGCTCAATCATTTATTCAAGCTTTCCGCAGATTCGCAGCACGCCGATCATGCCCCAAGCTGATGATTTCAGATAACGGAGCAAACTTGGTAGCTGGAGAAGCATGTCTACGGGAAATCTGTTCCCATCCTGCAGTTACTTCCACACTGGAACAGCGTCATTGCAGATGGAAATTTATCCCTCCAAGAGCCCCATGGCACGGAGGATTTTATGAACGGTTAATAGGAACTGTCAAAAGATCCTTGAGAAAATCTCTACACCGTCAGAAAATCAATCTTCAAGAACTCCAGACAGTAATCACGGAAATAGAATCAAGGGTGAATAACCGGCCGTTGACTTACTTGTCTGATGATCCTACTCAACATGAGCCATTAAGTCCTGCACACCTAATGTATGGAAGACTTCTGACTCCAGTACCATCTCTAGTGGATGATGAGATCAGAGATCCCTCATATGTGAGTCAGAGCGAGTTGGTTCAGGGGTATAAGCATCTGTCCAGCATAATCCAAAAATGGAATGATGTTTGGACAAAAGAATATCTTACATCTCTACGAGAACATCACTATGGGGCCAATGTCCCACATAATATATCTAATCTCCAACCTGGCGATATTGTCTTGGTAGACAGTGATGGCCCTAGGGCTGACTGGCCATTAGGTAAAGTTGTCTCAGTCCATCCAGATAGCCAGGGGATTTTGAGAATAGTCAAGATCCTGTCTAAAGGAACAACTTCCCTGAAGACATTGGACAAACTCATCCACATGGAATCAGTGAGCCAGCTGCAGTTAGATCCTGAGAGACCTCAAGACATTCTAACTACACATGACCCACAGACTCCTAACAGGCACAATCGTCCACAACGGACAGCCGCACAAAAGTGCAAGCAAAATTTGCACTTGTATTATCAATCCGATGGAGAGTAAATAAATACATATGGTTACTACTGTCCTTAGTATAGGACTCTGTGCCAGTTCTCTCCCTCTGGAAGATGTGGGAATTTTTACCCACCATATCTAATAATCATCTAAGAAATGTATTATTTCTATATCATATCAATATCATATCAAATCATATCTATATCATATCTATATCAAATCTAAATCATATCAGAATCATATCAGAATCACAATAGATTCACTATATAGCTTGATCCTAGAAGACAATGCCACTATGATCACGTACGCCATAGGGCCCTATAGATGCCTACGTGACTTAGTGCATGTTCTTTCAAGGATCCAGAAGCTTCTAGAAGGATTTGTTAATTAAAAATTTATTGGAACATGACGTAGTATCCGGTAGAGATAAAATCGAATCCTTATTAAGAGTCAGTGGTATTATCAAGTACTACTTATAATCTTTAAATCCTATATCATATTTTATTATAATCACATCTTATCTCAATCATAAGTCTAGACTGTAAAAATAATCAATCAATATTCATTGTAAGCTAACCCCTTTTCAAGGGGATGGGGGAGGGCATCTCGGGAGAGAAGCGCCCCACAGCCCCCGGGCAGAACGTATGTTTACACAACTGTGAACAGTGACGGTCCCTTAGCGAACATTTTCAGCTCAAGGACACCTTATCTAATATCATTATCACCAGTGAACACTCTCTAGAACTGGGGGAGTACCTGGACAATATATCAACAAGGAAAATCCTAGAACATTTATGTAAAATAAGAGTGAAGTGGAGCATTTAGTGACGCGGTCTCCACCTTCATCCCTAATCTCATCCCTAATCTTCATTGTTATCTTCTGCAACGCAGTCCAATCCCGTAGCGACGCTACTAGATCAAACAGCAACGCTGTAATCTAAAATATCGTGCCTAAACTCGCCAAGAGAGTTCTTCAGTCTGGCACACTTGTCAGACAGGCACCCGGCTTCAGCTAAGTTTATTGAATGTTATTACTGTAGCGTATTAGTTGGCCAATTAAAGCTAGTATAACATTAATATTCTATAAGACTGATAGTCGGTAAAAAGGCGAGGCAACGCCTCATATTTCTGTGAGTTTATTATTAATATTGTGGTACAGCAGAATCTTATCCAAGCTCTGAACCTCATGAGTGTCCAGTGTCAGAGAAGATTGTCACAATAAGTAATCAAATAATCATGAGTGTCCAGAGTGTAGGAAGAGATTCAACAAGCTGACTGTATTTAATCATATACATTGATCATATACATTGCATATACTGGAATATATATAAATTAAGTTAACAATTGCTTGAATATAATTTTAGTACTCAGTAACAGTACTTAGACCATAATTAGGTCATTTATCATACTTTACAATTTACAATTTAAGTTGTTTAAAGTATAAGTGTATTGGCTGTTAATTGCTAAGGTGCTAGGCTAGACTGTGTATGTTTAAATCTCTGATTTAAACAGAGCCAGTGTTCAGTCAAATAACTGAATTATAAAATCTTATCCTTGTATAAAATACAAGCTGATGTGAGATACCTGTTGGCAGGTGGACGTGGAACTGCAATCAACCTATCAACTAATTCACTCATCCCACCTGCCCCTTACAGCCCATTATCTGTCATTAGGAAAAGAGGAGCTAGGATTTACGACCCTAGCTAGAGATTTTAGTTGAATTAATTTGCATACAGTAATTTTTTAATTTAGTTCAGTACAAGTCTCTGGTAGTCTCCTCTTATATCAATCACAGCAGGTTTTTCCCACAGTATATAACGCTCTAAATGCCTCCTTATTTAGCTTCCTGAAGAATGTTCAGACTTTCGCTAGTGTTAAGTATGCTGCTGATGTTATCCTGTTTATATGTGCCTCTGGAGTTTGGTTTGGTGTTATGTCCACTCTCAGGTCTTTTTCTCTAGTCGTTATAGAAGGTAGGTTCCCTTCATCGTGTTTTCTCCTTTAGGTCTTCTGACGCCTGTTCCCATTTCCATCACCTTACACTTTTGCTGGTGTTGAACTCCAGCAGCCATTTCTCGGACCAACATTGCAGCTTGTTTAAGTCATCTTGGAGAATCTTACCATCCTCATCTGTAACAACTGTTCTCATTAGTTTTGCATCGTTTGCAAACATCGACATTCCTTAACGTACAGAACTCTACTTCTGTAGTTGGGTCATTTGCATTAATTATGAATAGTATGGGTCCCAGCATCAAACCTTGAGGTTTGACACTGACAAAGTTGTTTCTAATGTGTCTGTGGCTCATTTGGGTACTCAGTTTCCACCCGTGTCCCCTTGTGCGAGTAACCCACCCTCTGTTATATATACTGATGCACAGACTTATTCTAGACTGGCTAACAGTCTGACTCATATTCTGACGCACAGACTGACCCATAGACTGACGCACAGTTTAAATCTAGAGCAGGGACTGGCGCACAGGCTGACCCATAGACTGAAGCACAGACTGGTAAAGAGAATGAGACACAGACCAACACTGAACACCTCTTACTGTTGCAGTTCTTCACCGGGTCGTCGCAGGCGTGGACGGAGGACACCGGAGTCTGCTGCAAGAACCTGGTGCCCTTGGAGATTACCCAGCGAGTGGTGAGACGAGCCCCTTACTACCCTAGGCCCTAAGAACCAAAACCTACAACATGGGGATACCCGGCTGTACCCGGGTCTCTCTCCCCTCCCTTCCCTCTTCCCCTATCCTTATCTACCCCTCTCTCTCATCTCTCTTCCTCTAATGCCGCCTCATCTCTCGCCTTCCCTCTCTCCTCTTTTGTCCCTTTCTCTTCTTCCCTCTCAATCCCTCCCCCCTCAGAAATTAAAATCAGAAATAGAATTTTCCCTCAGAAAATTTAGTATTGCCATGCACTGAAAACTCCTAAAACTCAATAGAAGACAAATCCCCGATTTCAGACTTCATGAAACACACTTCATTGGTAACTCAATTGACTGATAACAAGTTATCAAGTCGATTGATAACTCACCCGACTTGATAACGGTCCAGGACGGACCGAAACGTCCGTCTCTTCAACCTTCTAGTGTGTGGTTTGGTCAAGAGAAGCTTAAGGTATTTCTACCCTCCTCCAGGTAGAGAAGATCAGGGCGAGGGAGGACTTCCGGGTGTACATACTGCTGCCGCTGCTGCCTGAGGGCAACCCTGACCAACCCTTCGTCAGGTGCAGCATCAAGACCATCCTTCACTATCAGTACCTCACCATACAGGTCTGTACCGTGCCCCCCCCCTGCAGGTACACTCATCCTTCACTATCAGTACCTCACCATACAGGTCTGTACCGTGCCCCGCCCCCTGCAGGTACACTCATCCTTCACTACCAGTACCTCACCATACAGGTCTGTACCGTGCCCCGCCCTCCCTTGCAGGTACACTCATCCTTCACTACCAGTACCTCACCATCCAGGTCTGTACCGTGCCCCGCCCCCTGCAGGTACACTCATCCTTCACTACCAGTACCTCACCATCCAGGTCTGTACCGTGCCCCGCCCCCCCCCCTTGCAGGTACACTCATCCTTCACTACCAGTACCTCACCATACAGGTCTGTACCGTGCCCCGCCCCCCCCCCTTGCAGGTACACTCATCCTTCACTACCAGTACCTCACCATCCAGGTCTGTACCGTGCCCCGCCCCCCCCCCTTGCAGGTACACTCATCCTTCACTACCAGTACCTCACCATACAGGTCTGTACCGTGCCCCGCCCCTGCAGGTACACTCATCCTTCACTACCAGTACCTCACCATCCAGGTCTGTACCGTGCCCCGCCCCCCCCTGCAGGTACACTCATCCTTCACTACCAGTACCTCACCATACAGGTCTGTACCGTGCCCCGCCCCCCCCTGCAGGTACACTCATCCTTCACTACCAGTACCTCACCATCCAGGTCTGTACCGTGCCCCGCCCCCCCCTTGCAGGTACACTCGTCCTTCACTACCAGTACCTCACCATACAGGTCTGTACCGTGCCCCGCCCCCCCCCCCTGCAGGTACACTCGTCCTTCACTACCAGTACCTCACCATACAGGTCTGTACCGTGCCCCCCCCCCCTGCAGGTACACTCATCCTTCACTACCAGTACCTCACCATACAGGTCTGTACCGTGCCCCGCCCCCCCCCCCCTGCAGGTACACTCTACCTCTCTACAGGTACATGCTGCTATAATTTTTCCCTCCGTTGAGGTACAATGTGGGTACACATTATCATGGGTACAGACCCCATGATAATTCACACCAGCATGGGTACAGACCCCATGATAATTCACACCAGCATGGGTACAGACCCCATGATAATTCACACCAGCATGGGTACAGACCCCATGATAACTCATGCCACAATGGGTACAGCCCCATGATAACTCATGCCACAATGGGTAAATACAAAAGTGCATCACTCGAATAATTCTCGTGTGTTTGAAAAATTCAAGAATTCAAAATTCAACTGTCTTTCTCACCTGTGTGTTCTCACATGTATGATCCTCATTTGTTATTCTCCCGTGTGTTTCCCACCTGTGTGTTTCTCAATGGTAGGACGAGTGTCATTTACGTGAGGTGTCTCACCGGTGTTGACATTGACAGATGATGTACGGGAGAGTCGCGGCGGCGCTGCAGGAGGCGGGCTCCGAGCGTCACCCCGCTGACTACCTCCTCTTCCTCTGCCTGGGGAAGGTAAGCTCTTGGGCCCCGGTTGTGGCGGTACTGGCTATACACAGCCACTATCTCTTAGTCATCTGGACGGGGACAGGAAGCCGGTGGTGTGGGGGAAAACTGACTCATGGGATTTTATTATTTATTTTAGTTACAATTATTAATTTATTTAATTATTTAGGATTGAATTATAATTTATTTATTTATTAATGGTGAATATTTTGGTGGCGTGGGAATTATATATTTTTTTTCTGGGAAATTCCACATTTCAAATTTTCTTTAAATGATTAAATAAAATACGTTTTGTGTTAATTTGTTAGTACAAAATCAGCAGTAATGTTATGTGCATATTGTATTGAAAGTTAGTAAATGGTGCGGGGTATTTCCGCCAGGTGGCGTGAGTAACCCCAGGAGTATGTTATCACTGTGGGGAAGCCTACTAGATAAACCTTGGGAGCATGTTATCTCTCTCTCTCTCTCTCTCTATGTTAATTCTTGCAGTGTTCAACACTAAAGTCTTGTAACAACTGTTTGAGCCATCAGTGATCCTAGAAACTTCCTGACACGTTTGACATCATTGGTTCCATATGTAAAGGTGACGTCTCTGCCAGACTTCAGTCCCAGGTATCTCACCTCACTGCCAGCCTCTAATTTCTCCACCCCAAGAAAGTACCTCACATATTTGTTGATGAATGTGAGGGACATTCTATGTACTGCGCATGTGTAGAACTAGCAACCGCGCTGGCGGGAATTTCAAATATTTTTATCTTTCAACCCAATACAGTTTCAACTGTTCACTGCCAGTTATCAACGCTATTACACATATTCCTTCCAAAACGGACCTCTTCCTTACAAAATGGCATGACATTATTTCAGTTCAAACTCCTGTTGTAAATAATCATTAGGAACAAGGGGAAGGGGGACATTTGATAAGAAGCCGGCTTTCTGTCTCCGTCAAAACCACTAGAGATGATGGCCCTTAGGTAATTAAGGTAAAGGTGCTCTACTCACCCAACCGCTTGGGCTGGACGGTAGAGCGGTGGTCTCGCTTCATGCAGGTCGACGTTCAATCCCCGACCGTCCAAGTGGTTGGGCACCATTCCTTTCCTGTTAATCACTTCTGTGTACCAGTTCAAGACGTGTGTGTACCAGTTCAAGACATGTGTGTACCAGTTCAAGACATGTGTGTTGGTGGTACTTGCAGAAGGAGTCGCAGGAGCGAGTGTCAAGGTCGGCGGGGCAGGAGAGCCCGCGGGTCGGGAGCGAGGAGTGGAAATGGCGCCAACGGTCCCGCTTTATGATCTACGTCCACTCCAAGATGGCGCTGGCTGACGACTCCCACGTCGTCATAGGCACGGCCAACCTCAACCAGCGTTCCCTCGATGGCACCCGCGACACTGAGGTGGCCTTGAGTGCGTGCCAGGTGTGTATATATGTATTTCCGAACTAGACAACGCATGAGCGAGTAACGTCAGCTTAAACAAATTCAAATTCAAATTTGAAATTTGTAAACAAACGAAATTTGTAAACGTTTTCAAATTCAAATTTAAATTTGTATTCAGGTAAGAGAGATAAGATGAAGAGAGTAACATAGATGAAGAGTTACAAACATAATGTTGGATTTATAGATAGAGCTAGTATATATACCTAAAGCCACTAATACGCATAGCGTTTCGTTTTCAACATTTATTCAATGGCATAAACGTTGACCAACTGTGCCTCAGGGTTTGATGGTGGCTATAATTCCTCGCTTATATGAGGACATTTCACGTGTATAATTAATGGCTCACAACTGTTATTGTATCTATAACTGCCTCAATAATGTCATTACACGACGACGTTCCTGCCCAGGTGGGTGTGGACAGCACTGGTGCAGAAGAGGCTGTGGCTGACGGAGCTGTGGGAGAGTTCCGGAGGTCTCTGTGGGCTGAACACACTTCTGGGTTATCAGAGGAGGAGGACGACCTGGCTGACCCAGCCTCCCTGGCAGCCATCACCAGGATCAGGCACCTCGCTGACGACGCCCTTCACTCTTACATCAACGGCTCCTCGAACGACGAACTCAAGTGCCACTTCCTCAGGTGTGTGCTCACCTATTTGTGCCTGCAGGATCGAGCTCTGGCTCTTGGACCCAGAGTTAGAGCTGGATTGTGTGTGTGTGAAGAGATAGAGTAGTTAAATATAGTGCTCTTTAGCAAGGCAAAGATTATTACAAGTGATAATTCATTAACTATGTCGTGTTCCAGCAGGTCTTGGGCTCGATCCCCCGGTGCGTTGGTTAGTCTTAAGCATCACGTTGGTACAAACTGTCATTAATAAGACTTTAAGTAGATGTATTCAACATTTATCAATGCTTAAATGTATTTAATATACAGTAAATGTTTTACTAACTTTGAAAACTAAAATAGTATCTTTGAAAACTTTTTCCTTCTAATAGTTATATTTTCTATATTGAGTTTGTGTCCCTCCACAGGTACCCGCTGGACGTGTCTCGGGACGGCAAGGTTCAGGCCCTGCCAGGGATGGAAAATATACCTGACTTTGATATACCTGTTATTGGGGCCCGTGGCCTCATACCTGCCAAACCTACTGTTTAGTTCCTTGTAGTAAATACTTTAGCAGTCTTCTTTTTTAGGGGTGTGAGTCTTATTTTACTCAGCGTCACCTCCACCCTTTTCTCTTATGAAACCCATCTCTGAGGCCAGCTCCTGGCTTCTAACCTCAGACAAACACATTATCTTACAGATGTACTAAAATGGGGACCCAGTATTGCCCGGGTCTATCTGTCTGTCTATGTCCATCTCCGGCCCCTTCTCTCTCTCTCTCTCCTCTCTCTCTCTCTCTCTCTCTCTCTCTCTCTCTCTCTCTCTCTCTCTCTCTCTCTCTCTCTCTCTCTCTCTCTCTCTCTCCATACTTTGATATTATCTAATTCAATTAGATAATATTAATGTAAGTCCAGGATTAAATAACGTCACCTCCAGGGACACAGGGACACATACTAAATATATCAAAAAAAGTTTCAAAAACTGTTGGCATTCTTTCTAAGATCAGATATTATGTACCCCGCCCTGCCCTGGTTACTCTCTATTACTCCCTCGTCTATCCATACCTCAGCTATGGTATTTGTGCTTGGGGTTCTACTACCCAAAATCATTTACGTCCTCTAATTACTCAACACAAAGCTGCTATTAGGACAATATCCAACTCTGGCACCAGACATCACTCGGTACCCCGACTCAAATCTCTGAATATGTTAGATATTAAGTCACTGCACATCCTCTCATGTGTATTATATATATATATTATATATATATATATATATATATATATATATTAATATATATATATATATAATATATATATATATATATAACGCTGAACTGTAATGCCAATCCTGACCTTAAAAGCTTAATTGAAGGTTGTAACAGAACCCATGAGCACCACACCAGAAATAAATACAGTTTTGATATTCCAAGAGTACGAACTTAATCAAACTAGAAATGCTCTACAAATCAAGGGACCCAGAATGTGGAATGACCTTCCCAACTAACAGTCTCCGTGGTGTAGTGGTAAGACACTCGCCTGGCGTTCCGCGAGCGCTATGTCATGGGTTCGTATCCTGGCCGGGGGGATTATTGGGCGGAATTCCTTAACTGTAGCCTCTGTTAACGCAACAGTAAAATGTGTACTTGGTTGTAACAACGATTCTTCGCGGCGGGATCGTATTCAGGGACCTGCCTGAAACGCTTCGCGTACTAGTGGCTGTACAGAATGTAACAACTCTTGTATATATCTAAAAAAAAAACATGTTAAAGACTGTACCTCTCTCACCAGCTTAAGATTAAACTAAGCACTACCTAATAAACTCCATGTAACCTACCTTACCCCTCTATTGTCAACCTGTCTGTTATTTTTAAACAATGCTGTTTGTCTACCAAATTGTATTTTTGCTGTTTTTTTTGCCAAGTTCCCCCCTTTTTATTTTCTTATTTTCTCAACACGTTTTATACTTTAATCTCAATTAGTATTAAATTTTAGTCTTAGTGTTTTTCCTGCCCGAAACGCTTTGGGTAATAGTGGCTTTAGGCATTGTAGTACTAGCTCTATCTTGTGTATAGGCTTTAGCATTGTGTGTACTAGCTCTATCTATAAATTCATCAATATTTGTATCACCCCTTGTGTGTATGTAATTTACCTGAATAAACATTTGAATTTGAATTTTTTAGCATACAGTGTTTACCCCTTCACACCTTTAAATAATTGTTATCTCAATTCTAAGTTTTGCAGAAAAAGCTGCGTTATCGTGGCTTCATTATTACGTGTAACTCCTCATCCTACAATTGTAGTTTGTTATGTTCTCTTATGTTATTTGTACACACATTCTTCTGAATAAAAAGTATTATTATTATTATTTGGTTCTGACCAAAACGTTATGCGTATTATTGGCTTTGTAAGAATATAAGAACACCAATGTTATGTGCTCTCACAAACCAAATGCATCTTCATGTATATAATAAATATATAAATAAAAATCAATTATTAACAAAAAAAATTGTCACAGGAAACGTTTAATAGTTACCCTAAGTTTTTTCTAAAAAGAAAATGGTATAAATTTGCTATAAAGAAAATTTATTAGGTTCGAGGTAAACTAGTATAAATTGAGACTATATACCTCTTAGAATTATAGTTTTCTTGATATGCTCTAATAATAATATCTAAGTACCTACTCACTGCTAGGTGAGCAGAGGCATTAGGTGAAAGGAATTGTGCCCAACTATTTCTGTCACCGGGATTTGAACCCGGAATTCTCGAATGTGCGTCGAGAACGAACCCGAATGTGCTATCGGGACACTCGAACACTTAGCAGAACACTTTGGAGGTTTGGCGGGTGGATGGAATGAACTCTGGGTCTTTTTTTGGAGGACGAGCTGGTAGTTCAGCCCGTCCTCCAACAAAGATCCAAAAGTGATTCCATGCACCCGCCAAACCCCTGTTTATGAATGAAAAGCGGTTTACACACGACTCACAACNAACGCACTACTATATTCTACCCACTTCAAGACTCCGCCCAATATAGAAACATCAAGAAATACGGGCCAATAGGCCTTCTGCAGTTACAGATCTATTCTTCCCTTATACCCATTGTTTCGTGTTCTGTGTTGTTCTCACTCACCCCAAACCATTGTAACATGTCACCTCACCCATGCAGGTATTTAAACTCTGTTACAGTTATAGTTGTTCTGTGTGTGTGTAACTACAGTCTTTGAAAATGTAATAAGTTTACGAAACGCGCTCAAGTGTTGCGTCAGACTAAGAAATAAAGAATGAATTTTGGAGAATTGACTTTTAATTTACCGTCATCAGTAAAAACAAACATAAGGAAATGATTGAGAAAATTCGTGTTAGAATTATAATCTTACTTTTTCGGTCATATATATATATATATATATATATATATATATATATATATATATATATATATATATATATATATTATATATATATATATATATATATGTCGTACCTAGTAGCCAGAACTCACTTTTGGCCTACTATGCAATGCCCGATTTGCCTAATAAGCCAGTTTTTCTGAATTAATATATTTTTTCTAATTTTTTTCTTAAGAAATGATTAAGCTAACCATTTCATTATGTATGAGGTCAATTTTTTTTCATTGGAGTTAAAATTAACGTAGATATATGACCGAACCTAACCAACCCTACCTAACCTAACCTAACCTATCTTTATAGGTTAGGTTAGGTTAGGTAGCCGACAATGTTAGGTTAGGTTAGGTTAGGTAGGTTAGGTTGTCGAAAAACAATTAATTCATGAAAACTTGGCCTATTAGGCAAATCGGGCCTTGCATAGTAGGCTGACAAGTGCGTTCTGGCTATATATATATATATATATATATATATATATATATATATATATATATATATATATATATATATATATATATATATATATATATAGATAGTGTGATCTATCTGCTTGGTGTTAACAGTGATAGGACCATGGATGTAGGATACAACGATAACATCCTACTCAATTGTGATCCTGGCACTCCAAGGATCTAGTAGGTATGATGTCCTCTAGTCCAAGTCAAGTTACATGGGCAAGACCCTCATGTCTAATATTGTGTGTTATTGTAATTTGTAAACTTTATTGAACCTATCGCAGATGTGTTTTTTTTATGCCTTATTAATGATGAATTTTTTTAAATTGTTATTCTCTACCCCTCTCACTCACCTCACTACTACTTGCTTCCACTCACCCTCCTCAGTGTCCTGTCCAGTGGGTGGGGGGAGCCTTTGGAAAATATATACACTGTATTATTGAGTTCTGCAAATAAAATACAGGGGCCCAGTGAATAACTTACGTGGGTCTAGTAAATAGGAAGGGGTTCCAAGGATCGAGGTAAGGAGTCCTTTGGATACTTAGGGAGATCCAGCGAATAAGTAGGATGGGACCAGTAGATCCAATAAAAGTAGTAAGGGACCAGGAGGTCCAATGAGCATGATGCTTGCCATAGGTCCCCATTCTTCTCGAGGATTTACAGTAAGTATGTGTACTGTAGTATCATAATTATACCCGTAATGTATGTGACAATTTTTCTGTTTGGTTAATTAATATTAGTTTATACAAGCATCAGTCAATTTATTAGACAAAAAGCAGATAGTGTACTGTACTGGTATTATGTTTTCTACTCTGCGCGCTACTTACACTATACTACTCACTAATCTATCACAATCTAAAATACGATTGGACATACAATTGATTAGACGTTGAGATGTAAGTCTCGTTCTCACCACACAAAACCTTGATACAACACTCAGGAGAGTGGGAAAGACTTGTTGTAAATTCTTTACATAAATTTCACAAGTACTGTGCATAAGTGTGGGTTTTTATCCTAGGTTATTATGTCTGTGAGAAGACATTACCCTTACTTATCTTTTTGATGTTCCCAGAGTTGAACTAAATCTGTGTTAAGTGCTCCATGCAAATAAAAGGACCCAGTACAGTATATGGAATGCAATCCCTAATTAAAAAAATATCCTACCTATACTCTTAAAAAAAGTACCTCCCCTCCCCCCAAGCTGCCAAGTGTGTGACTCCAACCTCGCACTAGAATAATAAACAACTTACAAATATGTCATAACAAAGTCTTTATGTTATTGACAATATATTTATAACATAATTTTGGAAATTTTAATTGAAACGAAACAAAAATAGAGGTTTCATGCTGAACAATAGTGTAGGATTTATCGTCACATCTGACCGGGAGGAGCTGCAATGGGTGCAGCCTCGTCACTCCGGCAGTGCCTCGTTAGTGTTTACCTAAGGTGAGTGATTTATCAGTGCTGGGTTAAGCTCAAATTGGTTTGGCACACAAGCTTTCGGTTGCAAAACATGACGAAGAGGTGGATACAACAGAACTGTATTGTCCAAAATCATAAACTAGACAATTCTTGTGGAAAATTTGAACTCTCTGTTAGAGGACACGATGAAACTATTGAATTCTACCAATCCAGGGTAATTTGAGGCTTAGTTGATTAAGCCTGTGGTCAGGTTTGGCACATTTCCTTTCACGTAATGGACCTGTTCACCTAGCAGTAAGTAGGTACTCAGGAGTCAGTTAGCTTGTTATGGGGGTTGCATCCTGGGCGGGGTCAGTAATTCGGCCTGGGAGGGGGGATGACTCGATAAAAGCCTAACGTGTATAAATACACTCTAGCTTCCTGTCCCCCGACACAATGACGGTAAATGTTCTCAGGTATGAGCAACAAGGGGAAACCTGTTGAGACATTCGGGGATTTTTTTTTAACTTAATCAGACACCAAAAGCATTATCAAATGTATTATTGAAAAACCTCCAGATTTTAATTTGTGATTTTCCACATAAGCTCATTTTTCGAACTTATGATGGTGCAGGTGGTCTTAGGCGTACTAACACAGCTGTGGAAGCAGTGTATACCAATGCTCACTTGACCCACTGTTATTCACACCAACTGAATAGCATTTTTGAATAGGCAGCATCACAGAGTACTAATGTTCCAGTATTTTGTAACAGCTGGTCAGGAATACCAGCATTTTGTTTTTCAAAATCATTGGAGAATATTGTTGTCTGTCGAATTGCAAGGCCATCTGCGACACGTTGCAATTTCAAGAACAGAATGCTGTACTGGAAACGAAAGATGCATCAATTGAATGTTGGAAAATTCTGGAAGCATCTAACTCAATAGACACTGGATCTGCAGCAGCTCGTATTAACAGAAGTGATCCTGAATTCGAGTTTTTGTTGGAAATTTTTTCTTCTGAGAAAAGCCTTTTGTTGACATCATGTTTCCCAGTTTGTCTAGAAATATTGATGTAGTTGAGGCTATTGCGTCTTTAAAAGCTTTTACTTCTGTAATCCAGTAATTAAGAGATTAATGTGATGCTTTTGTGTCGCCTGAGCAAAAGAGAAAAAATTAATACAGGTCAGTTGCTGCAAAGGTTAGGTTTGTAGCGTAGTTTTATTGAGTGGGCAGCAGTGTAGCAACAGGTGAGTGGGCAGAAGTGTACAGTTGTGGAAAATAAGTAAGAAGACGCCATCTTTGGTTTATGTAGAGTACAGACCGTTACAGCGTCCACAGGTTGTCTAACCGGACACAGCGCACCGTTGTTGTCAGAAGTCTCTAGTGAAGGATCACTTAAGAGGACAGTCGAGCCGCGGCGGTCACCGGTGACGGACGACGTCAGTCTGTGACACCTTACCTTCAATATGCCGCTCCTTCACGGAGATCTGGAGGTGGAAGTGGTTAGGGGAGAGAACCTCACCGATAAGGACAAGGCATTGTTCCATATTATCCCTGGGGACTGGTCAGACGTCTGGGTAAATGTGTCGTTGGGAAAAGAGAAAATCCTCACTACAGGAGTCAGAAGAACGCTATAAATGCGGTGTGGGGTGAACGCGCGATCATTCCTATTTGTGAGGCGGTTGACTGTCTCAAAGTTCAAGTGTGGGATAAAGATCACGTTCGATCCAAGTGTTTGGGATGTGGACGTGTGGCCTTAGGCGACCGCGACAAGCCCTGGCGCAAGGACGGACCTGTGTACCTTGACGGCGGGAAAGGTAGAATAGTCATGAAGATCAGATACACGCCCGCATCGCAGGCGCGGAAGGAGAACATTGAGGTCCCCAGGTCCTACTTCCCAATGCACAAGGGTGGTTCCCTGACGCTCTTTCAGGATGCTCATGGCGTGACCATCCGGGAATAGTGGCGCCGAGAGAGGGTGTTTTTGAAGCTATGGCTGATTCACTCCGTCGAGCCAAAAAGTTCATTTATATAGCTGCTTGGAGTCTGTGGACCGGGACGAGGCTGAAGCGAGACAAGGAAACCCTGGGAGAGTTGCTGAAACAGAAGGCTGCGAAGGTGTAAGAATTCTCCTGCTAATCTGGAACGAAATATTGTCTGTGGGTCTTTGTGCAGGTCTCTTCAAACACCTTCGACGAGGACACAGACAAATTCTTTGAAAACACAGGAGTTTACGTGGTAAAAACAAAGCGAAAAAGAAACATAGCTTCTGTTGTTAGGGAAAAGCTGGTAGAAGCAGTGTGGTCGCACCACCAGAAGCTGATCGTGGCGGACGACGGCGAGAACGGCATTGTGGCCTACGTGGGCGGTCTGGACATGACCAGAGGCCGCTGGGACACGCCGGAGCACCAGCTCTTCACCACTCTGGCTCGGGAGCATCAAGGCGACTTCCACAACGGCTTAATAAACGTCAAAGAGAGACTGGGACCTCGCGAACCTTGGCACGACGTCCACGCCCGCCTCACCGGCCCGGCCGCCGTCGACCTCCTCAGAAACTTCGAGGAGTGCTGGAGGAAGCAGGCGCCGAAGAAAGTCCATCTTCTGGTGCAGACATACGAGGAGGACATTTTGTTTGCACCACAGAAGGGCAATCAGCATGACAAAGTCTCCTGGCAAATGCAGGTACGGACTGGCTAAGGTCCTCAATATGAGATGAAATAATAATAATTAAAATGTGCTAATTTTAATTATATATATTTTTATTTTAAGGTCTTTGACTTCTTGAAGTGGCAGTACGTTATGGTCGTCAGTATGTCTGTTGCTTTAACGAGTTTTATATCCGAAATTTTTAACTGATAGTAATTGTGGCACCTTTCGTTTGATAGTTTTTCTTAAGAGGAGTACCGTAGTAGACTTAGTGGGTGGTGCGCAATATGTGGACTTATAGTGGGTGGTGCGCAATATGTGGACTTATAGTAGATGGTGCGCAATATGTGGACTTATTGGGCGGTGTGTAATATGTGAACTTAAGTGAGTGGTGCGCAATATGTGACTTCGTTAAATATGTAGTGATTGGCCACCACAGGCCCCACACAACAGCACATCCCACTAGGGAGAAACAGTAGTGGGAGGTGAAATTGTGCATAAAATTTATATTGAAAGCTGGCGCCAAGTCAAGTGAAAAAGTATAGCTCATCTATAATTTACCTGCGATCTATATAAGCAATGTGAAGGTCAAATTTCAGGCACGTAGCCTCCAAAAGGCAAATTAATTGAACCTTTCACATGGGAAGGCTTAAAGTCAGAAAGACAAATTAGTTTATCCTATCAAGTGCTCCTGAAATTTTGCTAACACAAAGTGTCTAACTGATACAATCCAGGGCTAATGTTTGAAATAGTATAATTAAACTGCAGTATATTAAACTTGATTTAATAATACTTCCGGCCATGAATGATTTGAAAGAGACTACTTATATTTTTTGTCCAATCATTTCGATGATGACAACTCTCATATGTACACAGAAGCACACACTAGCACAACAACGTGTATCATGATGGCCTGCAGGAGCCTGTATCCTATGTATCCTGCAGGAGCTTGCATGAAGGAGTCTTACGAGCTTTGTACACATACAAGGTGAGACTCACTCTTGATTATCCCGCCCCGGCATGGTACCCTCACCTTGAGGATACCTTGATACCTTGAGGTGCTTCCAGGGCTTAGCGTCCCCGCGGCCCGGTCATCGACCAGGCCTCCTGGTTGCTGGACTGATCAACCAGACTGTTGGACGCGGCTGCTCGCAGCCTGACGTATGAGTCACAGCCTGGTTGATCAGGTATCCTTTGGAGGTGCTTATCCAGTTCTCTCTTGAACACTGTGAGGGGTTTGCCAGTTATGTCCCTTATGTGTAGTGGAAGCGTGTTGAACAGTCTCGGGCCCCTGATGTTGATAGAGTTCTCTCTCAGAGTACCCGTTGCACCTCTGCTTTTCAACGGGGGTATTCTGCACATCCTGCCATGTCTTCTGGTCTCATGTGATGTTATTTCTGTGTGCAGGTTTCAGACCAGCCCCTCTAATATTTTCCACGTGTAAATTATTATGTATCTCTCCCGCCTGCGCTCAAGGGAATACAGATTTAGGCTCTTTAGTCGGTCCCAATAGTTTAGATGTTTTACTGAGTGGATTCTAGCAGTAAAGGACCTCTGCACGCTCTCCAGGTCAGCAATTTCTCCAGCTGTGAAAGGGGCTGTCATTGTGCAGCAGTACTCCACTCTAGAGAGCACAAGCGTTTTGAAAAGTGTCATCATCGGTATAGCATCTCTAGTGTGAAAAGTTCTTGTTATCCAACCTGTCATTTTTTTGCAGTTGTGACGGCTACTTTATTGTGTTCTTTAAAGGTAAGGTCTTCCGACATGAGTACACCCAGATCCTTTACATTGCCTTTTCGTTCTATGTTATGATTTGTCTGAGTTTTGTACGTGGTTTCCGTTTTTATATTTTCATTTTTTCCATAGCGCATGAGCTGGAACTTATCTTCGTTAAACACCATATTATTTTCTGTAGCCCATAGAAAGACCTGATCTACATCTGACTGGAGGTTTGCCGTGTCCTCTATGTTGCCTACTCTCATGAAGATCCTAGTGTCATCTGCAAAGGATGATACAGTGCTATAGGTTGTGTTCTTGTCTATGTCCGATATGAGGATGAGAAAAAGTACTGGAGCAAGCACAGTACCCTGGGGGACTGAGCTCTTAACGGTTGATGGGCTGGATTTTATTTTGTTGACTATTACACATTGGGTTCTGTTGGTCAGGAAATTGTAGATCCATCTGCCTATTTTTCCGGTAATTCCTTTTGAGCGCATTTTATGTGCAATAACACCATGGTCACATTTATCAAAAGCTTTTGCGAAATCTGTGTAAATTACATCAGCGTTTTGTTTGTCTTCCATAGCATCTAATGCCATATCATAGTGGTCCAGCAACTGCGACAGGCAAGAGCGCCCTGTTCTGAAACCATGTTGTCCGGGGTTATGGAGATGCTGTGATTCCATGTATTTTGTGAGCTTACTTCTTAGCACTCTCTCAAAAATTTTTATGATGTGCGATGTTAACGCTATCGGTCTGTAATTTTTTGCCTCTGCCTTATTTCCTCCTTTATGAAGTGGTGCTATCTCTGCTGTTTTTAGTATATCAGGAATAACGCCAGTATCTAGGCTTTGTCTCCACAGAATGTGAAGGGCCTGCGATAGTGGTTTTTTACAGTTCTTGATGAATATGGAGTTCCAAGAATCCGGGCCTGGTGCAGAGTGCATAGGCATACTGTTTATGGCTTCTTCAAAATCCAGTGGGGATAGGGTGACGTCTGATATATGATTTGATGTTGGTATCATCCATGAAAAATTCATTTGGGTTATCGATCTTTAGTGCGTTTAATGGCTCGCTGAAGACAGAGTCGTACTGCTTCCTCAGTAACTCGCTCATTTCTTTGTTGTCATCGGTGAAAGTTCCATCTCCCTTTCGCAGGGGCCCGATACTAGATGTGGTTTTTGATCTTGACTTTGCATAGGAGAAAAAATATTTCGGATTTCTCTCTATTTCACTGATGGCCTTTTGCTCTCTTTGCCTCTCCTGGGTTTTGTATGATTCTTGTAGCTTGAGTTCAATTGTTCCTATTTCGCTACCTAACCTTCTTCGCCGTTCCTGAGATAGGGTGCGACTCTCAAGTTGTTCCGCGATTCGTTTTCTTCGCCTATATAGGGAACGACGTTCTCGTTCCAATCTGCATCTCTTCCTCTTTTTTCTTAGGGGGATGCGGTTTGAACATATTTCTAGTGCTACTGAGTTTATTTTTTCCAGGCACTGGTTCAGGTTCGCATTTTCTAGCTGTTCTTCCCAGTTTATTTCTGCGAAGTCCTGGTTTATTTGCTCCCAGTTTATCTGTTTATTATTGAAGTTGAATTTGCTGAAATCTCCTCCACCGGGAATCTGGACTGGTTTTGAAGGTCTATTCCCCATGGTTGTCATAACTTCAATTAAGTTGTGATCTGAGTAACAGGTATTTGTAATCATTATGTTCCTGATCAATTCATCATTATTAGTGAAAATGAGGTCCAGCGTGTTCTCCTTCCTAGTTGGTTCTACTATTTGCTGGTTTAAGGCAAACCTGTCGCACATCCGTAGCAGGTCATTTGCATGTGCCTGTTCATTCAGGCTACTTCCTGGTATTCTTTCTGATATTACTGTATTAGCCAGGTGCTTCCATTTCAGGTGCCGTAGGTTGAAGTCCCCAAGCAGGATGATGTTCGGAGCTGGATTTGTGAGGTTTTCCAAGCAGTGTTCTACTTTCATTAGTTGGTCTTTAAACTGCTGAGGGTTTGCCTCCTGTGACTTATATACAAGGAAAAAATTAGAAATGGTCCAAGGATATGTAACAAGGCTCGTTCCTGATCTGAAGGGTTTGAGCTACGGGGAAAGCCTGAGGGAACCGTACTAAATCACACTGGAGGAGACGAGAGATACAGTGTGGGGGACATAATAACGACATACGAAATTCTAAGAGAAATTTGCAAAGCAGGGCGAAGAGCCTAGCTCGACCCTTGTAGCCTCACCTTGATGAGTAAAGTTTTTATTTAGTTGAGTTTATTTATTATGCACCCAGATATTATTTATTACTATGCATACCTATTCTGTGAGCCTAGTAAAAAAGGTTAAAGATATACACACGGGACTCGAGCTGTACCTTCAACATGGTAGAGTCCTGACCCTTTTAAATACTATGTTCATTTTTTAGTATATTTTCCAAATCCATTAGTTTCACATTTTTGGGAGTTTGGTGTAACGTTCCTCTGCGGGTTTTGTGTGAAGGGTTCGCTGTATGTGGCGCCTCAGGGTGTTGGGGAAGCTCGCCTCTCGGAACATTTCTTGAAATCTGTAAAATTGTTCCTGTAAGAGAATTATGACCATTTTGTCTTTGTAAACAAT
>WNGS01164858.1:44153376-44168615 GCA_020271785.1 Procambarus virginalis
TTTGAAAACTGGGAATGTTTGTATATTGTGAATGTTGGAGAAAGTGTGCGTGTGTGTGTGTGTTGTGTGTGTGTGTGTGTGTGTGTGGTGTGTGTGTGGGTGTGTGTGTGTGTGTGTGTGTGTGTGTGTGTGTGTGTGTGTGTGTGTGTGTACTCACCTATTTGTACTCACCTATTTGTGCTTGCGGGGTTGAGCTTTGGCTCTTTGGTCCCGCCTCTCAACTGTCAATCAACTGGTGTACAGATTCCCGAGCCTACTGGGCTCTATCATATCTACCCTTGAAACTGTGTATGGAGTCAGCCTCCACCACATCACTGCCTAAAGCATTCCATCCGTTAACTACTCTGACACTGAAAAAGTTCCTTCTAACGTCTCTGTGCTCATGTGGGTACTCAGTTTCCACCTGTGTCCCCTTGTTCGCGTCCCCCCAGTGTTGAATAGTTTGTCCTTGTCTACCCGGTCGATTCCTCTGAGGATTTTGTAGGTTGTGATCATATCTCCCCTTACTCTTCTGTCTTCCAGTGTCGTAAGGTGCATTTCCCGCAGCCTTTCCTCGTAACTCATGCCTCTTAGTTCTGGGACTAGTCTAGTGGCATACCTTGGACTTTTTCCAGCTTCGACTTGTGCTTGACAAGGTACGGGCTCCATGCTGGGGCTGCATACTCCAGGATTGGTCTTACATATGTGGTGTACAAGATTCTGAATGATTCCTTACACAGGTTCCTGAACGCTGTTCTGATGTTAGCCAGCCTCGCATATGCCGCAGATGTTATCCTTTTTATGTGGGCTTCAGGAGACAGGTTTGGTGTGATATCAACTCCTAGATCTTTCTCTCTGTCCGTTTCATTAAGTACTTCATCTCCTATTCTGTATCCTGTGTCTGGCCTCCTGTTTCCACTGCCTAGTTTCATTACTTTGCATTTACTCGGGTTGAACTTCAACAGCCATTTGTTGGACCATTCACTCAGTCTGTCTAGGTCGTCTTGTAGCCTCCTACTATCGTCCTCAGTTTCAATCCTCCTCATAATTTTTGCATCATCGGCAAACATTGAGAGAAACGATTCTATACCCTCTGGGAGATCATTTACATATATCAGAAACAGTATAGGTCCAAGGACTGACCCCTGCGGGACTCCACTCGTAACGTCTCGCCAATCTGAGACCTCACCCCTCACACTGACTCTTTGTCTCCTGTTGCTTAGGTACTCCTGTATCCAACGGAGTACCTTCCCTTTCACTCCAGCCTGCATCTCCAGCTTTTTGACTAGTCTCTTGTGTGGCACTGTATCAAAGGCTTTCTGACAATCCAAAAATATGCAGTCTGCCCACCCTTCTCTTTCTTGCCTTATTTTGTTGCCTGATCGTAGAATTCAAGTAACCCTGTGAGGCAGGACCTGCCATCCCTGAATCCATGTTGGTGCTGTGTTACAAAGTTCTTTCGCTCCAGGTGCTCCACTAGCTTTCTTCGCACAATCTTCTCCATCAGCTTGCATGGTATGCAGGTTAGGGACACTGGCCTGTAATTCAGTGCCTCCTGTCTATCCCCTTTCTTGTATATCGGGACTACATTAGCTGCTTTCCAAATTTCTGGCAGTTCCCCTGTTGCCAGAAATTTATTATACACTATGGAGAGTGGTAGGCACAGTTCTTCTGCTCCTTCCTTAAGTATCCAGGGAGAGATTCCATCTGGGCCTATAGCCTTTGTCACATACAACTCTAGTAAACACTTTCTTACTTCCCCGCTTGTAATCTCAAACTCTTCCAGTGGTTCCTGGTTAGCTATCCCCTCTCTTAACTCTGGGATTTCTCCTTGTTCTAGGGTAAGACCCCTTGGAATTTCTTATTCAGTTCCTCACATACTTCCTTGTCGTTTGTAGTGAATCCTTCAAACGACAAGGAAGTATGTGAGGAACTGAATAAGAAATTCCAAGGGGTCTTTACCCTAGAACAAGGAGAAATCCCAGAGTTAAGAGAGGGGATAGCTAACCAGCTCTGTGTGTGTGTGTGTGTGTGTGTGTTGTGTGTGTGTGTGTGTGTGTGTGTGTGTGTGTGTGTGTGTGTGTGATACTTGAAGGCCATTAGGTTATTGGTGCTTTCTTGCGGATAAAAAGTGTGAGTAAACACACACACACATCGCAATTAGACTTATAAGTTTTTAGCATAATTGTTTATTTTTAGTTTAGGACGATTAATGGTGTATGTATTCGTTCCTTGTGGACAAAATGGGCTTCAATATTAAATTTGTAATAATTCCACTACCTGTAGCTTAATAAAATACAAATATATTAAGACTCAGTTTGTTATGCATGACAATATAATATTACATATTGATGGCAAGTTATGTAGGTAATACAGTACTTAACTAATTTTAGATATGGAATATTACATGTTAAATGTAAGTGATCTTGTCTATGATCTTAGGCTACACATCTTATCATTTTGTCATGTACTTCCATTTATCATTTTGTCGGGGACAGGCAGTCTGTGTATATATGTACGTTAGGCTCATACCAAGGTCCTGGAACAGAACTACTGACTAGCGCCAGGAGACTAACTCCCGGGTACGTAGATACTGCTAAGTGAACAGAGGCATTAGGTGAAAGGGTGTCACAATAACAAGATTAAGTTATGTAAAGGTTCTAGCATCAGAGTTTTATTATTTTTAGAGTTTATTGTTTTTATTGTACTTCTAGATATGTACCGTGGCACCCATCATGTATTATTTCGAACGTTTATACATTGTTTGATTTCAGATCCGAACAGAGACACAGATTCTACAGAATCCGGTATAACAATTTTTACAGTGCTATTTAGGGTGAGTAGTTCTAAGTAATATGATGTAGTTAAGGAAGACATTACAGTGTGGTGTTGTGTTTCAGGTTGGTGTTGGTGGCGGTGTTGTGTGGGTGGAGTCAGGCGGCCCAGCTCCCGTGGGACTACAGCGAATGGCAGCCCATTATAGGGCCCTGCCCGACCTGTCGCCAGGCTCGCGTCCTCTCGGCCGGCACCATTGTCCAGGATGACTCCGTCAGTTCTGGTGCGCCCGGCCTCCGGAATACTCCTATCGTTCGGGATGCCCCCGTCATTAAGGATGCCCCTACCATCCGGAATACTCCACTTATCAAGGAGACGTCAATTAAGGATGCGCGTTTCTTCCGAAATACGCCCATCATCAACAAGGATACGCCAATCATCAAGGATGCCCTTACAATCCGGAATACACCCCTCATCAAGGATGGGCCAGTCAACAAGGATGCCCCCATCAAGAATGGGGCCTTTGCTCAATCCGAAACGTTCATCCAGGAGGCGCCCCTCATCCAGTCTGAGACATTCATCCAGCATCCTCCTACCATTTCCTTCAAGCCCATTCAGCATGCTTCTGGCATTCCGTTTAAGTCCAACAAGCCTGGTGTGGGGAAGCCTAGCGTGATCAAGCCTGGTCTTGTGCCCGGCCGTACCCCAGCCCTGACCTTCCCGCCACAATCCGCCGCCAGCGGACAGGGAGGACGGGTGCAGCTGGTATACCTTCCAGAAGGTTCCATCAGACATCTTAACTCTGCCAACGCCGCCAGAATCACGCCCACTTCCCAACAGCCTCGCCAGCAGTTGGGCGCCTTACACGATGCTTCGCCCCTTATCTCCCCTGAATCCATCCAGGACATCGAATTTTCTGACAAACAGAAACGTGACCACACTGGACGGGTGGTGACGGGCGGGGTGTCCAACTCTGTGGTGATGTCACTGGTGACCACCCGCGAGCAGGAGAAGGACGCCAGGGAGAAGCTGCGGCTGCTGGAGGCCGCCCTGACCGCCCGCGACTCTCAGCCCCACACTCAAGAAGATGGCCGCCTCCCAAGGGTATTCATCGCCCCCTCCCACATCTCCCCTCCGCCTGGCTACGTCAAGATCCCCCTAGTGCCTCAAGGGGGGCCTGAAACCCAGACCATCCACAATGGAGATTCGCCGCTGCCTCCGACCTTCCTTACTCCTGACGCTCGCAACCCTCCACCAGGATTCATCAAGTTTGATCTTCCCGAGGGCGTGAGTCAGCTGTCGAGAGACATACCCATCGTGGTGCCCAACTCCCAGACGGAACTCAACCTAGCGCTGGGTCGTCCCGCCTTCCTGCCCACCTCAACGCCCACCCCAGGACCCACCCACTCACCCGCTTCCCTCAATTTCCAGAAGGATAACGTCCGCATAGGAAAAGACCTATCCTTCCAGTTACCAACTGTTCAGGTCATCCCCAGGAGTGAGCCCAAGGTCAACTTCTCGCCCCCTAACACCAACTTTCACCAACCCTCCACCAAGCCCAGCCTTCAGCCGGCGTCCATTTCTCCTCAGTTCCAGGGCTTCCCACCCCGTCAACCTTCTCCAGCTCCACAGGTTTTCCAAAAGCCCGGACAGCCACGCCCTGACCATCCTCCTTTCACTTTCCCCAAACCCGGCCAGTCCTTCCCTCAGCAGGGTCAGCCCTTCCCTCAGCTCGACCAACCCTTATCTCAGCCTTTCCTTCAACCAGGCCAAATCTCCCAGCCTAGTCAGACCTTCCCTCGGCCCAGTCAGCCCATAAATCATGATGAGCAGCCACAAACCTTCTCTCGGCCCGGTCACCAACTTCAGCATGGCCAAGCTTTCCTTCAGTCCTCCCAGCCCGGTTTGTCATTCCCCAATCCTGGCCAACCCTTTCCTCACCCAGGCCAATCCTTCACAGAACCTGATCAATTCTTAAATCAACAACCTGGAGAACCACAAGTCGACCAATTCTCCCCTCGACCTGGTCATTCCTTCCCTCAACCTGGCCAGCCTTTCCCACAACCTGGCCAGCCCTTCCCACAACCTGGTCAGCCTTTCCCACAACCTGGTCAGCCTTTCCCACAACCTGGTCAGCCTTTCCCACAACCTGGCCAGCCTTTCCCACAACCTGGTCAGCCCTTCCCACAACCTGGTCAGCCTTTCCCACAACCTGGCCAGCCTTTCCCACAACCTGGCCAACCCTTCCCACAACCTGTTCAGTCCTTCCCACAACCCGATCTACTGTTGAACCAGTCTGGAGAAAAGCAACCTGACCATACTTCTCCTAAACCTGGTCGTCTCTTCCCACAATCTGGCCAACCTACCCCTCGGCCAGACCAGTCCTCACCACTACCAGGCCAGCATTTCCTACAGCCCGACCAATCTTCCCCTCGACCAGACCAGTCCTTCCCACAGCCCATTGAATCCTTTAATCAGCCTGGAGAACTACAGCCCGACCAGTCCTCTTTCAAGTCTAGCCGTCCCTTCTCACACTCTAGTCAGCATTCTCCTCGACCTAGCCAACATTTNAGATTTTCGGAGATTAGAAACCATTGTTATGAGTTTAATCATTCTCTGCTGGAATCTGATTTTAAAATTTTGGACACTTGTATAAATGGCCAGTCAGATTTGAGAATAATGGAATCCTTATATATAAAGGAGCTGCGGCCTTTATTAAATAGCAACCTTTCGGCTGTTCAATTGTACACTGTGTAGTGCACAGTAGGCCCTGTAATTTGCTTTATAGTTCATTCTGGTAGTTTAATTTTATTATAATTTGCTTTAGTCTACCATGTTTTTGCCTTTTCTTACTTATTTCGGGCTTGACATTGTACACTATTATAATCTTTTTATTTAGGATACATATACATTTTTTGTATTTAGTTTTATTTAATATTTGAGTTTTTATACGAATCCGAGTAGTATTTTATATTTGTCGCTTACTCTGTTTGTATTTTTATATACATTTTTTGTAGATTTGTAGTCATGATATGAATATTTGTTATAGTGTTTAGTATATATGTTGTAGCTATCAAGTCTCATTCCAGTTGATCA
This sequence comes from Procambarus virginalis, assembly GCA_020271785.1. Classification (NCBI taxonomy): domain Eukaryota; kingdom Metazoa; phylum Arthropoda; class Malacostraca; order Decapoda; family Cambaridae; genus Procambarus; species Procambarus virginalis. The sequence continues at coordinate 44,159,227 of WNGS01164858.1, forward strand.
CTTCACGTAAGTTTAATAGTATGGTTTGTTGTAGTAGTTACAAAATTCTTGTTGTAATTGAATGTTTTTGAATTAGCTTTTGACAATCAATAAGTTTTATTTGTATTGATCACTTTAAGTAAGCTTAAGTGTTTTGTTTTTTAATAATTTTCCCTTCTTTGATAGTCAGTCATATTCAGTATGAGTTCTTTGTTTTGCCTCTTATTTGATTGTGATTTCTATTTTCTTTTAGATCTGATGATGAATACAAGAAGTATTCGAAACGTTATGAATTTTAAAGTAAAGAATCTGAAACAAGATGTTCAGTATATCCTTGGTTTTCCTATTTATCTAAAAATATATATATATATTTATATATATATATATATATATATATATATATATATATATATATATATATATATATATATATATATATATATGTATATATATATATATATATATATATATATATATATATATATATATATATTTTGGTAGCAGTCTTTCCTGTAGACATATATTATTAAATATGACCGAAAAAGTAAGATTAATAATTCTAACACGAATTTTCTCGATTTTCCTTATGTTTCTTTTTACTGGTGATGGTAAATGAAAAATCAATTCTCCAAAATTCATTTTTATTTCTAGTCTGACGCGACACTTGAGCGCGTTTCGTAAAACTTATTACATTTTCAAAGACTTTAGTTTATCCACACAACTTATGCCTGAAACAGCATTGGCTCTTGTACCTGCATATGGGTGAGGTGATGTAATACAATAGTGGGGTGAAAATGGGTATAGATTTGCAGAAGTTGGGTACAAATAGAACTGCAGAAGGCCTATTGGCCCATATTTCTTGATGTTTCTATATTGGAGCGGAGTCTTGAAGTGGGTAGAATATAGTTGTGCATTAATTGGCTGTTGATTGCTGGTGTTGACTTCTTGATGTGTAGTGCCTCACAGATGTCAAGTCGCCTGCTGTCGCTGTATCTATCAATGATTTCTGTGTTGTTTGTTAAAATTTCTCTGGTGATGGTTTGGTTGTAGGAAGAGAATATATGTTCCTTAATGGAGCCTTGTTGCTTATGCATCGTTAAACGCCTGGAAAGAGATGTTGTTGTCTTGCCTATACACTGAGTTTTTTGAGGCTTACAGTCCCCAAGAGGGCATTTGAATGCATAGACGACGTTTGTCTCTTTTAGAGCGTTCTGCTCCGTGTCTGGAGAGTTTCTCTTGAGTAGGCTGGCCGTTTTTTGGTTTTATAGTAAATCGTTAGGTGTATCTTCTGATTTTTGTCTGTAGGGATAACATTTCTATTAACAATATCTTTCAGGACCCTTTCCTCCGTTTTATGAGCTGTGGAGAAGTTCCTGTAAAATAGTCTAATAGGGGGTATAGGTGTTGTATTAGTTGTCTCTTCAGAGGTTGCATGGGGTATCACTTTCCTTCTTATGATGTCTTCAATGAAACCATTGGAGAAGCCGTTGTTGACTAGGACCTGCCTTACCCTACAGAGTTCTTCGTCGACTTGCTTCCATTCTGAGCTGTGGCTGAGAGCACGGTCGACATAAGCGTTAACAACACTCCTCTTGTACCTGTCTGGGCAGTCACTGTTGGCATTTAGGCACATTCCTATGTTTGCTTCCTTAGTGTAGACTGCAGTGTGGAAACCTCCGCTCCTTTCCATGACTGTTACATATAGAGAGGGCAGCTTCCCATCCTTCTCCATGTCGTAAGTGAAACGCAACACAGAATTCTGCTCAAACGCCTCTTTCAGCTCCTGCAGATGTCTGACATCAGGTACCTGTGTAAAAATGTCGTCAACATACCTGCAGTATATTGGAGTTAAAATTAACGTAGATATATGACCGAACCTAACCAACCCTACCTAACCTAACCTATCCTATCTTTATAGGTTAGGTTTGGTTAGGTGGCCGAAAAAGTTAGGTTAGGTTAGATTAGGTAGGTTAGGTAGTCGAAAAATAATTCATTCATGAAAACTTGGCTTATTAGGCAAATCGGGCCTTGCATAGTAGGCTGAGAAGTGCATTCTGGCTACTAGGTACGACATATATATATATACATATATATATATATATATGGTGATGGTGATGGTCTGGTTGTGGGAAGAGATTATATGTTCCTTGATAGAGCCCTGTTGCTTATGCATTGTTAATCGCCTGGAAAGAGATGTTGTCTTGCCTATATACTGAATTCTTTGAGGCTTACAGTCCCCAAGTGGGCATTTGATGGCATAGACGACATTGGTCTCTTTCAAAGCGTTCTGCTTTGTGTCTGGAGAGTTTCTCATGAGCAGGTTGGCAGTTTTCTTGGTTTTATAGTAAATCATCAATTGTATCTTCTGATTTTTGTCTGTTAGATACAATTGACGATTTACTATAAAACCAAGAAAACTGCCAACCTACTCATGAGAAACTCTCCAGACACAAAGCAGAACGCTTTGAAAGAGACCAACGTCGTCTATGTCTTCAAATGCCCACTTGGGGACTGTAAGCCTCAAGGCAGAAGAGTTTGGGGAGACGTGTGTACTCACCTAATTGTACTCACCTAATTGTGCTTGCGGGGGTTGAGCTTTGGCTCTTTGGTCCCGCCTCTCAACTGTCAATCAACTGGTGTACAGGTTCCTGTGCCTACTGGGCTCTATCATATCTACATTTGAAACTGTGTATGGAGTCAGCCTCCACCACATCACTTCCTAGTGCATTCCATTTACTAACTACTCTGACACTGAAAAAGTTCTTTCTAACGTCTCTGTGGCTCATTTGGGTACTCAGCTTCCACCTGTGTCCCCTAGTGCGTGTGCCCCTTGTGTTAAACAGCCTGCATTTATCAACCCTGTCGATTCCCCTGAGAATCTTGAATGTGGTGATCATGTCCCCCCTAACTCTCCTGTCTTCCAACGAAGTGAGGTTTAATTCCCGTAGTCTCTCCTCGTAGCTCATACCTCTCAGCTCGGGTACTAGTCTGGTGGCAAACCTTTGAACCTTTTCCAGTTTAGTCTTATGCTTGACTAGATATGGACTCCATGCTGGAGCCGCATACTCCAGGATTGGTCTGACATATGTGGTATATAATGTTCTGAAAGATTCCTTACACAAGTTTCTAAAGGCCGTTCTTATGTTAGCCAACCTGGCATATGCTGCTGATGTTATCCTCTTGATATGAGCTTCAGGGGACAGGTCTGGCGTGATATCAACCCCCAGGTCTTTCTCTCTCTCTGACTCTTGAAGTATTTCATCTCCCAAATGATACCTTGTATCTGGTCTCCTGCTTCCTACCCCTATCTTCATTACATTACATTTGCTTGGGTTAAACTCTAACAGCCATTTGTTCGACCATTCCTGCAGCTTGTCCAGGTCTTCTTGAAGCCTCAAGCTGTCCTCCTCTGTCTTAATCCTTCTCATAATTTTGGCGTCGTCAGCAAACATTGAGAGGAATGAGTCTATACCCTCTGGGAGATCATTTACGTATATCAGAAACAGGATAGGTCCAAGTACAGAGCCCTGTGGGACTCCACTGGTGACTTCACGCCAGTCTGAGGTCTCACCCCTCACTGTAACTCTCTGCTTCCTATTGCTTAGGTACTCCCTTATCCACTGGAGCGCCCTACCAGTTACTCCTGCCTGTTTCTCCAGCTTATGCATCAACCTTTTATGGGGTACTGTGTCAAAGGCTTTCCGACAGTCCAAAAAAATGCAGTCCGCCCACCCTTCTCTTTCTTGCTTAATTTTGTCACCTGATCGTAGAATTCTATCAAGCCTGTAAGGCAAGATTTACCCTCCCTGAACCCATGTTGATGGGTTGTCACGAAGTCTCTTCTCTCCAGATGTGTTACTAGGTTTTTTCTCACAATCTTCTCCATCACCTTGCATGGTATACAAGTTAAGGACACTGGCCTGTAGTTCAGTGCCTCTTGTCTGTCACCCTTTTTGTATATTGGTACTACATTAGCAGTCTTCCATATTTCTGGTAGGTCCCCCGTTTCCAGTGACTTACTATACACTATGGAGAGTGGTAAGCAAAGTGCTCCTGCACACTCTTTCAATACCCATGGCGAGATTCCATCCGGCCCAACAGCTTTTCTCACATCCAGCTCCAATAGGTGCTTTTTGACCTCATCTCTTGTAATTTCGAACCTATCCAAGGTCACCTGGTTTGCTGCCACCTCTCCCAGCGCCGTGATATCTCCCTGTTCTATTGTAAAGACCTCCTGGAACCTTTTGTTGAGTTCTTCACACACCTCTTTGTCATTCTCTGTGTACCTGTCCTCGCCCACCCTAAGTTTCATCACCTGTTCCTTCACTGTTGTCTTCCTCCTGATGTGACTGTGTAGTAGCTTTGGTTCAGTCTTGGCTTTATTAGCTATATCATTTTCATACCTTTTCTCAGCTGCTCTTCTCACACTGACATACTCGTTCCTGGTTCTCTGGTATCTCTCTCTACTTTCTGGTGTTCTGTTATTACGGAAGTTCCTCCATGCCCTTTTGTTCAGCTCCTTTGCTTTCATACATTCCCTATTAAACCACGGATTCTTCCTTTGCTTCTCTGTTTTTTCCTGTCGGGCTGGGACAAACCTGCTTACAGCCTCCTGACATTTTTGGGTGACATAGTCCATCATGTCTTGTACGGACTTGGTTCCGAGTTCTGTGTCCCAATGTATATCCCATAGGAATTTATTCATCTCCTCATAGTTTCCCTTTCGGTACGCCAGCCCTTTGGTTCCCAGTTCTTTTTTGGGGGTGATAATTCCTAGCTCAACCAGGTACTCAAAGCTCAATACACTATGATCACTCATTCCCAAGGGGGCTTCCAACTTAACTTCCCTTATATCCGACTCATTTAGGGTAAATATCAGATCAAGCAAGGCTGGTTCATCCCCTCCTCTCATTCTTGTCGGTCCCTTGACGTGTTGACTTAGAAAGTTTCTTGTTGCCACATCCAGCAGCTTAGCTCTCCATGTGTCTGGGCCTCCATGTGGGTCTCTGTTCCCCCAATCTATCTTCCCATGGTTGAAGTCTCCCATGATTAGAAGTCTGGATCCGTTCCTGCTAGCCACAGAAGCTGCTCTCTCTATTATATTGATGGTGGCCATGTTGTTTCTATCATATTCCTGTCTGGGTCTTCTGTCATTCGGTGGGGGGTTATATATGACTACTATTATAATTTTCTGTCCTCCAGTTGCTATGGTGCCTGATATGTAGTCACTGAAACCTTCACAGTTCTGAATTACCATCTCTTCGAAACTCCAACCTTCTCTTAGTAGCAAAGCCACACCACCTCCTCCTCTCCCTTCTCTCTCTTTCCTCACTACATAGTAGCCCTGTGGAAACACTGCATTTGTTATGATTTTCGTTAGCTTTGTTTCTGTGAGTGCTATTATGTCTGGGTTTTCTTCTAGTGCCCATTCTCCAAGTTCACTAGTTTTATTTGTAATCCCATCTATGTTAGTGTACATCGCCTTGAAGCTCACTTTCTTCTGTTCATTTTCATATCCCTTTCTTGGCGAGTATTCTGCTGGTGTGGGAAGCTGTTCCGTGGGTGAGAGGATCTGTGAGGTGGTTTGCAGGGTCTCAGAGGATTTTGGGGTGGGGGGTGGGGTTTAAGGGAAGGGGGACAGGTAGGGTGTGGGTTAAGGAGATAGGGGGGACATGGAGGATACGGGGTGAGGGGGAGGAGGGATAGGGAGGGTATGGGATGAAGGGGAGGGGGGACAGGGGGGAAAGGTGGGAGGGGGACATGATGGGAATGGGGATGGGGTGTCGGGGTCAGAATGGGGTGGGGGGGAGGTTGGGTGGGGGCAGGTAGGGTGAGGGGAAGGGAGGGTTTCTATGCAGAGGGGGGGGGTGGTGTTGCCCTCCCCTCTGGTGTTGCTGGGATGCTGGTTTTGGGTTCCCCTCTTGTCTCTGGGACTGTTGTGTTGGGGGCTGTGATTTCCTGGTTTGCTCCTCTCTCCCTGCGCTTCCTCCTTGCCTCTGCTGCCCTGGCTCTCTCCTCCTTCGTCCTGTCCCTCTGCAGGAATACTTTTTTGTATCCCTCCACATGCTGCAGACGACTCTTCCTTTCGAGAATATCCTCCTTCGTGGTTTCGTTTGTAAACACCACCTTTACAAGTCGGTTTCTGTCCTTGTTGTACCAGCCANCTCGTGCAAGTGAAGACATTATTATAACTCGTAATGTTGGTGTGAGTATAAAATGGTTTCTACGTATCTGAGTGTTTGTTAACAATACAGGATCAAGAATGAGAGTATGTCTATACACCGACCACAAACACATGCCTGCTAGACAATGTATATGATTACCATTTATAAGAACTAACCCTCCGGATGGTTTAGATAAGAATGTAGACCTACTTCTTTAAGATGTGAGCCCCAGCAGATTAGACAAGAGTTGTTTCCTTAATTGAGATACGAGCCCTCTCAATTGACATAAATGGCTTTTAAGCAAAATCTTAGAGACGAGACAAGTTGTTGTGTTCTAGAGTTAAAGTATAACGGTCAAGACCACACTGGCCTGCCAGCTATATATTTTGTAGGCTTCGGACCAGCGATAGACTACATATAAACAAGCTTCAAATAAGGTCCACTCCTTTCTTTGCTTCTGCAATATTCAATACATCAAGGAAAATAGTTCCAGAGAATAAACTTGCAGAGATTCGAATATTTACTTAGGCCTTCAAATTCCTAAGAATTTGGATAGAAACTCACAAACATTTTGTCACAAATCCGCCATATATAAACTCAAACTCAAACCAGTAGTACCACAAGAGTGCCTAGCTATGTACTGAAGGCCTGTGCAAGATAAATACAATACCTATATATTCCCCGAGACACATTAAACACCCAAAATTATTACACACGTTATCCAGGAGAATAGAGAAGGTAGGCTTCCCCAAAAGCCTCACCTACCCTGGTAGTGCCTTATAAATGAGACATTGCTTAGCAGTACTCAGACATCGTATGGATCACAAGGAAGAGAGACATATGGACTTACTCCTATCCCCCTTAGACAGGCAGCCACTACACCTCTTGTGGTGTAGCGGTCAGCTAGTGTTTATGTCAGCTAACTTACCACTGACCACTGTGTTTATGTCAGCTGACTAACTACTGTCTGTTTATGTCAGCTGACTGACCACTGTGTGTTTATGTCACTGATGGAACACTTGTGTAGTTATGTCAGCTGATGGAACACTTGTATGTTTACGTCAGCTGATGGAACACTTATGTGGTTATGTCAGCTGATGGAACACTTATGTGGTTATGTCAGCTGATGGAACACTTGTGTGGTTATGTCAGCTGATGGAACACTTATGTGGTTATGTCAGCTGATGGAACACTTGTGTGGTTATGTCAGCTGATGGAACACTTATGTGGTTATGTCAGCTGATGGAACACTTGTGTGGTTATGACAGCTGATGGAACACTTGTGTGGTTATGTCAGCTGATGGAACAATTGTGTGGTTACGTCAGCTGATGGAGCAATTGTGTGGTTACGTCAGCTGATGGAACAATTGTGTAGTTATGTCAGCTGATGGAACAATTGTGTGGTTACGTCAGCTGATGGAACAATTGTGTGGTTACGTCAGCTGATGGAACACTTGTGTAGTTATGTCAGCTGATGGAACACTTGTGTGTGTGTCAGCAGATGTAATAATGTTTTTATCAGCTGATGTAAACAGCATTAACACACGGGTATATTAATACAATTTCGCGGTACGATTGTGATGTTCTACGATATATGTCAAAAATTCGTAGAAATTATATTTAAAAGGTCATAGAAAAGTCGTAGAAATTATATTTAAAACTTAGGACGTATTTTATATCTGAAAAATTTAGTAGTGTTAAATTTTTTATGTGTATCTATTATTAAATATTCCATTTTCTAATACAACAATTTTTGGCCTTATGTAAGGCATATGAGCTAAATGCGACGTTTTTTGTACTACGAATAATACAAGTTATCTATGAATTGTGCAAAATGTAGCAATTATGTGTAATATAAGTGCAATATCGATTAAATTTTATAAGGTAAACGCAAACCTTGTTAATTACAAGACAAAAGACATGTATAAACATTAATTATGCTTAATTGAAAACGAGTGGTTTTTTTTTTACCTGCGGCCAGGTAAAACATTACATTATTTTCTAAACAATGAACATTTGCTATCAATAACTCACCACAACATCTGTGGTTTCATGTATAACCCATAAGTGAGCGTCCACAGCATGTGAGCAGAATTATGCACACAATATGCTACTTCAATTTCTTCATAGCGTCTGACTGGGGTATATCTCAAGTTTATTTTTTTCAATCTAACCTTCGAGTATATTTGTACTAGTGGGAGCATTGTTATGATACGTGGTGGCCGACCTTGAAGCCAACATCCCATACTCTCATTGTTGCTATCTTTTCTCCAGGCCCAAACCGGTATCTTAGCCTTAGTCTGGGTCAAACACCATACAATGAGATCTCGACACAAATCAGTTTTATAGTATATATGTTAATACAGATATATAGGTATAAATGTGCTTTTGTAATAAGAATGCATGGGGGACACGGCTGGTTATATGATTTAGGACAAATGCTCAGAATAGTTATAATTTTGGTGCAGAGTGGCAAACGCTGTACCTTGTATGGAACGTGTATTTATTATAATAACTAGATTTAGCCACTACATGTTATAATCACGTGACCCACCATCCTAATCCTTTCCTGAACATAATGACGTCATGTTCATTCGTCTCATCGTCTGTATATCCTTCAAGGTATCTAATGTAAGATTAACTTCCACTGATAATGTAGATTCACAATGGCTACTTTCTTTAAATTATGTTTGATAGCCTAAATTAAACACAAATTTAAGAGTTACTTTATTCTCATTCAAGTTGAGATACGTTTATCGAGACAATCAGATAATAATAAAAATAATATATTATTAATTATTATTATTATTACTACATGCAAACAATTAATAAGTATTACGGAAGAACAAGTTTGGGTAAACACTAAAGTCTTATAACTATTATATTCAGTAATTCAAACATTCCTTTTAATGTTACTTTTTTAATAATATTTCCACTGGCAGCTTTCCATTTATTTAACCAATTGTCACTTCCCTGTAAATGTCAGCAGGTGAGAACAGTGAGCGTGAATGTCAGCAGGTGAGAACAGTGAGTGTGAATGTCAGCAGGTGAGAACAGTGAGTGTGAATGTCAGCAGGTGAGAACAGTGAGCGTGAATGTCAGCAGGTGAGAACAGTGAGTGTGAATGTCAGCAGGTGAGAACAGTGAGTGTGAATGTCAGCAGGTGAGAACAGTGAGTGTGAATGTCAGCAGGTGAGAACAGTGAGTGTGAATGTCAGCAGGTGAGAACAGTGAGTGTGAATGTCA
>WNGS01164858.1:44171150-44193355 GCA_020271785.1 Procambarus virginalis
CCCCGACAGTGAAGAAAAACATAAGAAATATTACATTAAATGGGAGTTATTTAACAGAGGGACCACTATCCTAGACCATTTCGGAAGCAGTCTTGTACACTTGTGTGTTATTGAATATAACCGAGAGGGTATTGGTATTGAACATACCAATCTATCAATGATTATAGCACAAATATTTTTCTGGTGCTCTTCGTCATTTGGGGAAGAAGTGGGAAAAATCACTATTTGAAACACTTCTGTTTTACACGGATCCTAGGGTGTCGGCTAACGACGTAGACTACTCCGCTATAAGACAATTAGATGAAATAGTTCCTGCCTAATAGTATACAGCAACACATGTTTAAGACCACACACAGAAATCACAATAGCGTGATGCATCAAATGAAGCGTCCGGGAGCAAATGATGCTCCCGGACGTAGGTTCGAATCCTCGTCACGGCCCTTGTGGATTTGTTCATGTTTAAGACCAATAATGTTGCGAGAATGTTTAACTCTCTTCTTTGAAGGGTCTATTGTGACCATTACAGATGAGGAGGGAGGGAGGCGTGTCTGACACTCCTCGCCCCCTAGATTCACGAAGCAGTTACGCAAGTACTTACGAACGTGTACATCTTTCCTTAATCTTTGACGGCTTTGGTTACATTTATTAAACAGTTTACAAGCATGAAAATTTCCCAATCAACTGTTGTTATTGTTATAAACAGCCTCCTGGTGCTTCGGAGCTCATTAACTGTTTAATAATTGTAAACAAAGCCACCAAAGATTGAGAACAATGTACAGGTTCGTAACCCTTGCGTAACTGCTTCGTGAATCTGGCTCGGGCCCGAAGACGCATTCATAAATTTGCGTATTAATTAGAAGATTGTGTATAGTTTTACACAAACTATATAGTTATGTATAACCTATATAATGCCTGTATAGTGTGTATACCTGTATAACGGTATACACACGACTCACAACTGATGACGTTCGAACACTTCCGGAACAAATGCTTCGCTGGCGACTTATGTTCGAACCACAACGCTGTAAATGCTTCACCCACGTACTACACATACAAATAATCGTCAACAGAACCTAAACACCTAACCAGTGTCTAAATATGCACAATATGCTGATATAAAATAATATTAATTTATATTTGAGAAAATTCCTATTATAAATGAACAGCATGTTAAAATTGTTGAATGCGCCTTTGGGGTCGACCGCTGGATGGAATGGACTCGGTCTGAAAACGGGGGCTGGTCGTCGATTAGGTTAGGTTCAGGCAATATAATACATCAGTTTAGTGACGCCGGGAACGGCCAACGGGACGCGCTGGAAAATGTAGCGATGTTGTATGAGTGTAAAGTTGTGTCTGAATGTTGTGATAAGTGTAACTACACCCAACGTTCTACACACACCTGCCCTCATGCAGGTGTGAAACCATGCCATGGGATGGTCTCAGCACTCTAAGCTTTTAGCTTGAGACAATTGTCTGTGTGTTTCAAAATACTTTGACAGCAGTTCCAGTTAATCACTTCAACGCTGCTACGTGGATGACGTAGACTTTCTTGAGCAGGTAATGATGAGTATAAATAAATAATAAATTAATACATAAATAGTTTATTTAGGTAAAAATATTGAGTTAATAACATAATGTTGGATGTCTAGAGAGCAAGTATAAACAAAGCCTAAAACCACTAATACGCACTGCGTTATGGACAAGTTATAGGGGGGAAAACTTGTAAACTAAGACTTATGACTAATTGAGATCAAAAACATCAATTGAACTGAAGTAGAAGAAAAAATGACAATAATTACATGTTGAATTAACAGCAGCAATTGCAACAGAGCAGATAGTAATTTTAAATAAATAAACAGACGTACTACAATATTTTTAGTTTATACATGGCAGATATAAGCAACTTTGCAATTTAGTCATTAATGATTAATATTAGCAAGACAGATTGACTTTAGGAGGTTAGGTTGGTTACATGGAGTGGATTAGGTAGTACTTAGTTTTTATCTTAAGTTGGTAAAGAGAAGGGCAGTGTTTGACATGATTGGGAAGGTCAGTCAACATTTTTGGTCCCTTCATTTGCAGAGCATTTCTAGTTTGGGTAAGTCCCACTCTTGGAATATCAAATCGAAATTTGTTTCTAGTGGGGCCCCATGGGTTCTGTTACAACCTTCTAGGAAGCGTTTAAGGCCAGGATTGGCATTACAGTTCAGAGTTTAATACATACAGAGTACACTTGAGAGGATGTGCAGTGTTTCATACATTCGTATTTTAGTAAGTTGGTTGTGTTTGGTCACTAACTTACAGCAACCTGAATATAATTTTATCATCCCACCGGTCAATATCTTTCACTAGAGAGAATTTGACCAACCCAGCACTGAGCCTCCCTCACTTATAAACATTACATATCGCCCACAAAACTCATAATTTATCTCTCATATTTCCTGTCATTATGCTATTTGCTGTACGCGTCGCGTGCTGGACTGACAACAGTCGCCATTGTCATTATTGGATGTCCTCCGTCACACACGAGCTCACCAGCTAGTCATCAGACATGACCTGGCCAAATGGCTTCTTACGTAATATACAGTCCTGTTATCTAATATATATATACAGTAATATATATATATATATATATATATATATATATATATATTAATGTGTGTAGGGTACATATAGTTGTCTCTATACTCTGCGTCGGGTTCCATCAACCAAAAACTTAACACTTACAGTAAATGATGAAAATGATTTAGTCTATTCCAAACACTGCTGACTTGGCGGTTTTAGTCCCATAAGTTTGTTAGCTCAAAAAGAGTTGAATCAGCTGGAGTTTTAATATATATTTTACTATGCTATTATTTAACGTTAGTTTACAATACCTTGCTAACAACATAATAATGACAATTCTAGTAATTAATATAATTTCCTATAAATGTGTCTTGTTTAACGGTATATTTGTTCTGGTGGGGTTACCCCTTAATTCAGCAGAGGCTGTGGTTAATATTAGGTTGTTGCTTAAGATTTACTACCCGGAACAGGGAGCTCCAAGTAGCACAGGCTATGGTGAGCCGCAGTACGACTGACCTTTCCAAGTATAATGTGACTGGTGTCTCCACGTCTTAGTGGTGAAAACTTCAAACCTTCACTGCTGCTCTACCTCACTCATGGTACCACTGGCCGTCCCATCCTTGACTTTGGTTCCACACACAACTCCATGGTTCACCATCTGCCCGCTCGTTTTTGTTCAGCCTTGTTCCACCCATTGACTCCAATCCATCCTGCAAGCGTATGGTTGTTCCACGCCCTGCCAGTGCATGGTTGTTCCACACCCTTCAAGAGCATGGTTGTTCCACGCCCTGCCAGTGCATGGTTGTTCCACACCCTTCAAGAGCATGGTTGTTCCACGCTCTGCCAGTGCATGGTTGTTCCACACCCTTCAAGAGCATGGTTGTTCCACGCCCTGCCAGTGCATGGTTGTTCCACACCCTTCAAGAGCATGGTTGTTCCACGCCCTGCCAGTGCATGGTTGTTCCACACCCTTCAAGAGCATGGTTGTTCCACGCCCTGCCAGTGCATGGTTGTTCCACACCCTTCAAGAGCATGGTTGTTCCACGCTCTGCAAGCGTATCGTTGTTCCACGCCCTTCAAGAGCATGGTTGTTCCACGCCCTGCAAGCGTATGGTTATTCCACACCCTTCAAGAGCATGGTTGTTCCACGCCCTGCAAGCGTATGGTTGTTCCACGCCCTGCCAGTGCATGGTTATTCCACACCCTTCAAGAGCATGGTTGTTCCACGCCCTTCAAGAGCATGTTTGTTCCACGCCCTGCAAGCGTATGGTTGTTCCACGCCCTGCAAGCGTATGGTTGTTCCACGCCCTGCAAGTACATAGTTGTTCCACACCCTGCAAGAGCATGGTTGTTCCACGCTCTGCAAGCGTATGGTTGTTCCACGCCCTGCCAGTGCATGGTTATTCCACACCCTTCAAGAGCATGGTTGTTCCACGCCCTGCCAGTGCATGGTTGTTCCACGCCCTTCAAGAGCATGTTTGTTTCACGCCCTGCAAGCGTATGGTTGTTCCACGCCCTGCAAGCGTATGGTTGTTCCACGCCCTGCAAGTACATAGTTGTTCCACACCCTGCAAGTACCTGGTTGTTCCACACTGCAAATATTTGTTCTATACTACAATGCGGTTGTTCCACACCCTGTAAATAGTTCGATGCCCTGCCAGCAGTTTGTTCCAACCCACATACAATATATCCGGTCGTCAAGACAACAACATATCTGGTTGTCAAGATCACATACCTAGTCGTCAAGATCACATACCTTGTCAATACCACACAAGCTTGCCAGTACCACATTCCTGGTCGCCAAGACCGCATACCTGGTCGGCAATACCACACACCTGGTCGTGGGCCAGGTACCTGCCTGCGGTCAACACCCAACACTACCTGAAGGGGAAAAGTATTCAGCTCCTGATTAATACAACAAATTACCTCAGGGTTATATTGGCGATAATTTAAATTCCAGTGTTTATATATAAATATAACTGCGTACGAGTCTATCCACTTCCCTGAGATGAATTCCACCGTATATCTGTGTATATATACTGATTGTTCTTGACTTATTATGCTATATTAACTGGTAGGTCAGTGAGCTATTGTGGTGAAATTAATAACCCTCCAGAGGCTGATGGGTCTTCTGCCCAACGCCAAGTAAATAAAAACTCTTCCACTTGGATTGATATTTAAAGTGACAGCCTCGCTTTTTGTACAGTCAGCTTTCCATTCCTGATGGCCCTATTAGGTGAGCATCGTTCCTTCGCTCAGTCGTAATTATGTGGATACCTGTGTTCTTACAATTTACGTCTATAAACCTGATGTACTTGCTTGTATAAGAAAAATGCTGTTGTGTTGCCAACGCCTGGAAAGCAACAGTATCTATGGAACTACTGTTACAGTTGCCTTGTGACGTAACGTTACTTTCCTGGCTGGCAAACCTGTTCCAAATGTCCAAACATTGTTTTAAACCCTAATTCGTTTCCCTGTACAATGACTTAAATTTTCCTCCAGATGCAGGAGGCTTGAAGTGTGTTAAAGTGGAATGACTTGGCGGCGTTTACAGGCAGAACAGTACATATATGACCACACACTAAACAATGACTGTTCGCTGGATTGTGTTGACATTTAGTTTAAGAGCGGCAAGATTGAGAGCGGTCAGCCAGGAAAGTGAAAGTTGGTTCTGGCAGGCAGGCAGGCAGTATGTCCGGCCAACCATGCCGGTTGGCTGGCATGGTTGGCCTTCATCTATACTCCTGATACCTGCCCTTTCCACTCCTAATTAATGTAATTGAATAAATGATATTTTAGTTTATACAAGTCTAGCTCCACTTGGACTGGGCGGCAGAGCGACGGTCTCGCTTCATGCAGGTCGCAGTTCAATCCCCAACCGTCCAAATGGTTGGACACCGTTCCTTCCTCCCGTCCCATCCCACATCCATATCCTGACTCCTTCCCAGTGCTATACTATATAGTCGTGATGCCTTGGCTCTTTCCCCTGAAAATTCCCTTTCCCCCTTAACCTCTATAAAGTAACTTTAATTCCTATAAATAGAATATGAGCTATAAATTAAAATTCGCAACAACGCACACACACGATCAGTTAGGAACGAGAATGATTGGTATATATAGTTTTCATAGATTACCAGTCTTGTCCCACCGGAGGCTATTGTATAAGTTTGGAAAATAATGATAGAGTGACTCTGGAAACATTAAACCTGGCAGGTAAAATACCTGCCAGGAAGTTTGAGAAGTGTTCAAACATGTTCCACAAGACATATTTCCAGGACCCATACTGTTCCTAATATATGTAAATGACTTAATGAGGAAAAAGACTTTTGGCGCCATGGTTAACGGAAAGTGACGAGGGAAGTAATGATAGAGTACAGCAGTGTTAGGTTAGGCTTCTTTGATCTAATTAGTATAAGTATATATATATATCAAACATAGACAGATGCTGTATTAGTTGTTCCATTAAATATTGCAGCAGGGTGCTGTAATAACATTGTAATGATTACAGCAGCCAGCTGTTCTGTAATACTTGCTAGATCAAAGCAGGCCGACAAGCAATAGCCTATGCCTCAATTTGTGGGTCTTGCGCGAGGCTCTATAGTGAGCCAGTAATCCACTAATACACACATCATTACAGGGAAAGTCTTAAAGACGTGGCTCTGTGTCGTGCAAAGAAGACGACTGGCAATATATACTTTCTCCCTACGTTTTCTGTATTCTCAATTGTCTTTTCTCTTTCTCTTAGAAAGAGAGAGAAGTAACAGAGATCTTACTTCTTTAACAATGCTGTCTTCAATTTAGGTCGCCACTGCAGTGTTTGTTGAAGTTGATGAGAAGTGTAGAGATGCGTATTGAGAGTAAGCAACTAATTATCAAAAGAAGGCACCAAGCCGGGAAAGCTATGTAGCAGGTTTATTGAGAGGCTAGACTGTGGTCATGTACGTAACACGCTTCGAAACTCTCTGGTGGCAATCAACACCCTTGACTGTCTTTACTGAGCCAAATATTCAAGAGGTCAAGGAGGGTCATATCCGTTATGAGAATACCTTACAAAAGTTCTTGCGTTTTAGATGCTTGGCGGGCAGGGAAAGTCGATAGCATTAGTTATACTGAGCAGTATTTACATAATAAACTTATACAATACAATTAGTGACATTTCAACACGTACACCCCAGCAGGCAGTATATTACAGTGTGAGGTTGGTGACATTGGTGTGTAGATTAGTGACAAGCTACAGCTGTTGCTTTATGGTGTGAGTGTGTGTGTGTGAGGCCAGTGATGCTGCGGTTACCACCAACACTCCTCCATAAATGGTAACCCCGGTGAGCAACAGTGACATTAATGATTATTATCAACAGTGGCGCCGGTCCAGGAAGCCCTACTTCTTACAGTGGGTTCCAGGACGTATTGATTCTTATAACTATAAGGAAAACAAAATAGGCAAGGAACGTCAAATAGGTAGAAACTTTACCTGCTAGCTCGATAATGTGCGCTTGGAAATATTTGACGTATGAGGAGGAACTGGTGTATTTGAGATGGATTCTGGAGGAGAAAGTTTCTCGAGAAAAACTAATAACAAGATGAAAGACAGATCATTGAGAGCCGCCGCGAACAAGGTGGTGGTCGTCTTGATGCTTGATGATAACCTTCAATCAAACGGATATCTGCTTTCTATTTCTGACAATTTCCTTAAGTTGATATTAA
Source organism: Procambarus virginalis (assembly GCA_020271785.1). Taxonomy (NCBI): domain Eukaryota; kingdom Metazoa; phylum Arthropoda; class Malacostraca; order Decapoda; family Cambaridae; genus Procambarus; species Procambarus virginalis. Next base: position 44,178,420 of record WNGS01164858.1, read on the forward strand.
AATTGTGATATTGTCATAATAGATGATGAAGTGGAGACGCCAGGAAGGTGAAAATTACTGTGAATTAAATACTGGGGATGAGGGGAGAGGGAGTAAATGTATTCTATAGCTGCTGGTGAGCTCATCGCTTAGTCATGGGATACCTAGCGATGATTTCGGGGCTCAACGTCCCCGCGGTCCGATCCCCAACCAGGCCTCCTTATACCACACTATAGTGATAGGAGACAAAGCGTGTTCAAACTGAGATCCTTAATTTGTCCTCAAGCTGGACTGTTGGGTCTGTGTTGGACTTTGGGCCCACCAACCCAGCCCGTCCTCCTAAGGTTTCCCAACGTCAAGAAAGCGGTCAATGTAAAGTGTCCTCTCCTAACCTTCCAGAGGACCCAAAACAGAAAACGGGACAGTACGTCACTTTCGCCAGCCGCTTCCATTTTCTAGTACGACCATTTTTGGCCGTATGTAACGCAAGCGAGTGAAATGCGACATTCTTTGTAGGACAGGTTGTTAGCTCTCACTATGTAACGACACTTAGGTAATTACACACACACACACACACACACACACACACACACACACACACACACACACACACACACACACACACACACACACACACACACAAGAATACTGGAACTAAATCTCACGACACTGGAAGGCAGAAGAGTTAGCGGGAGGCATGATCACTACCTATAACATTCTCAGAGGAATTGACAGAGTAGATAAAGATAAACTATTTAGCACGGGTAGTACGCGAACAAGGGGACACAGATGGAAACTTACTACCGAAATGAGCCATAGGGACGTTAGAAAAAACGTTTTCAGTGTCAGAGTAGTTAACAGGTGGAATGCATTAGGCAGTGATGTGGTGGAGGCTGACTCCATACACTGTTTCAAATGTAGATATGATAGAGCCCAGTAGGCTCAGGAACCTGTACATCAGTTGATTGACAGTTGAGAGGCGGGACCAAGAGCCAGAGCTCAACCCCCGCAAGCACAAATAGGTGAGTATATACACACACCTTCATAGGTTTCAGTAATCGCCTCCTTATTTCTTCTACTAATCTGCAGTATATTTCAGAGTATATATGTTAATAATACTGGTGTATAGATTGGCACCTCGAGGCTTTATCCTTTCTTTAATACAGACACAGTATTTTAATGGAGTGAAGATTAATCTCAAGTGATATTTACATAGATTCCACAGCTCTCGTTGCTCGGTTTTGAAGCCTTTGTCTCGTCTGCTGGATATTAGGATGTTGTTTTAGATTTAGCTACTCAACGAAATGTCCATGTAGCACGGGCTATGGTGAGCCCGTAATGTTATTAGGCTGACGGGAGTATTCTTTTACGCGGCGGTTTGGGGTGTGGTGTAAATATTGACTTGTGGAGGTTTGTGTTAGCTTGAGTGTTGCAGGTGTTTTTGTCCGTCAATGGGGGAGCGCAGGTCGCGAGCAAGGACAGACGGGTCAAGCTAATTGGCACACGCATCCGGCAACTGAGCGGCGTGGGTAAAACTTAAGAAAAGCTTAAGAAAACTCCAGTATAATGCGTTGTGTAGTCAAGGTGAACGTCACCAGCTGGTAAAGATTGTCAACAGCTTTACAAGAACTCCCACCTGCATCACAAAGGCTCGACCCTGCCGTACTCGGCGACCTTTTCAGTAAAAGAGCATCGTCTTTACGAAAGCTAAGTTTCCAGCGGCAGTGTCACGGATAACCTTGAGGAGCCTTGGGTGTGTCCGCCCGAATTCTCGCGTCATTATGTAAACAAGACCACCCCCGCCCTAGCTCCTGTGCTCCATGACTTTCCCTCTCAGCGAGGGTCAATGGCCCCCTTCGCCGCCTCCTGCGGCTCGTTTTCTTTCCATGGAGGTCAGGGCTTAAATATAACTCGCTATATCTAGAAAAGAACAAAAAATTATAGCAAAAGTTTTTTAGCCGACTTTCACATACCCAGGTAACCATAGCGGTGGCGGCGCCACCTTCCTCTTCCCCGCCCCATACTGGGCAGGTCTGGAGCCGCTGGAACTTTCACCAATCAGATCGCCGGAGGGTCTGAATCTAAACCACTTTCTCTCGGTGATGGCGTAGCTCGTTGTGAAAGAGGTTTGGTCCGGCACGTTGGTGAGGTTCCGAGGGGGGGGGGGGGTTGTGTGGGGGGAGAGAAGGGGAGAGGGATGTTCCCCTCAGCCCAGCAGCAGCAGCAGACTCTCAGTTAGTCACAAGCCGCCTGGACTCGGCTCAGGAAGGAGTGTGCGCTCGGTGTCTGCGCCGCCAAGCTTGTTCCCAGGAAGACTTTGAGTGTAACCAAAGCCACGCCCGCCGCAAGATACGAGTGTGGCCAGGGTGTACCATGTGCTAAATCTCTCGTGCAAGTGAAGACATTATTATAACTCGTAATGTTGGTGTGAGTATAAAATGGTTTCTACGTATCTGAGTGTTTGTTAACAATACAGGATCAAGAATGAGAGTATGTCTATACACCGACCACAAACACATGCCTGCTAGACAATGTATATGATTACCATTTATAAGAACTAACCCTCCGGATGGTTTAGATAAGAATGTAGACCTACTTCTTTAAGATGTGAGCCCCAGCAGATTAGACAAGAGTTGTTTCCTTAATTGAGATACGAGCCCTCTCAATTGACATAAATGGCTTTTAAGCAAAATCTTAGAGACGAGACAAGTTGTTGTGTTCTAGAGTTAAAGTATAACGGTCAAGACCACACTGGCCTGCCAGCTATATATTTTGTAGGCTTCGGACCAGCGATAGACTACATATAAACAAGCTTCAAATAAGGTCCACTCCTTTCTTTGCTTCTGCAATATTCAATACATCAAGGAAAATAGTTCCAGAGAATAAACTTGCAGAGATTCGAATATTTACTTAGGCCTTCAAATTCCTAAAAAAATTAGCAAGAATTTGGATAGAAACTCACAAACATTTTGTCACAAATCCGCCATATATAAACTCAAACTCAAACCAGTAGTACCACAAGAGCGCCTAGCTATGTACTGAAGGCCTGTGCAAGATAAATACAATACCTACATATTCCCCGAGACACATTAAACACCCAAAATTATTACACACGTTCTCCAGGAGAATAGAGAAGGTAGGCTTCCCCAAAAGCCTCACCTACCCTGGTAGCGCCTTATAAATGAGACATTGCTTAACAGTACTCACACATCGTATGGATCACAAGGAAGAGAGACATATGGACCTACTCCTATCCCCCTTAGACAGGCAGCCACTACACTTCTTGTGGTGTAGCGGTCAGCTAGTGTTTATGTCAGCTAACTGACCACTGACCACTGTGTTTATGTCAGCTAACTGACCACTGACCACTGTGTTTATGTCAGCTAACTGACCACTGACCACTGTGTTTATGTCAGCTGACTAACTACTGTCTGTTTATGTCATCTGACTGACCACTGTGTGTTTATGTCACTGATGGAACACTTGTGTAGTTATGTCAGCTGATGGAACACTTGTATGTTTACGTCAGCTGATGGAACACTTACGTGGTTATGTCAGCTGATGGAACACTTGTGTGGTTATGTCAGCTGATGGAACACTTGTGTGGTTATGTCAGCTGATGGAACACTTGTGTGGTTATGACAGCTGATGGAACACTTGTGTGGTTATGTCAGCTGATGGAACACTTGTGTGGTTATGTCAGCTGATGGAACACTTGTGTGGTTATGTCAGCTGATGGAACAATTGTGTGGTTACGTCAGCTGATGGAGCAATTGTGTGGTTACGTCAGCTGATGGAACAATTGTGTAGTTATGTCAGCTGATGGAACAATTGTGTGGTTACGTCAGCTGATGGAACAATTGTGTGGTTACGTCAGCTGATGGAACACTAGTATGTTTACGTCAGCTGATGGAACACTTGTGTAGTTATGTCAGCTGATGGAACACTTGTGTGTGTGTCAGCAGATGTAATAATGTTTTTATCAGCTGATGTAAACAGCATTAACACACGGGTATATTAATACAATTTCCGGTACGATTGTGATGTTCTACGATATATGTCAAAAATTCGTAGAAATTATATTTAAAAAGTCATAGAAAAGTCGTAGAAATTATATTTAAAACTTTGAACGTATTTTATATCTGAGAAATTTAGTAGTGTTAAATTTTGTATGTGTATCTATTATTACATATTCCATTTTCTAATACAAAAATTTTTGGCCTTATGTAAGGCATATGAGCTAAATGCGACGTTTTTTGTACTACGACTAATACAAGTTATCTATGAATTGTGCAAAATGTAGCAATTATGTGTAATATAAGTGCAATATCGATTAAGTTTTATAACGTAAGCGCAAACCTTGTTAATTACAAGACAAAAGACATGTATAAACATTAATTATGCTTAATTGAAAACGAGTGTTTTTTTTTTTACCTGCGGCCAGGTAAAACATTACATTATTTTCTAAACAATGAACATTTGCTATCAATAACTCACCACAACATCTGTGGTTTCATGTATAACCCATAAGTGAGCGTCCACAGCATGTGAGCAGAATTATGCACACAATATGCTACTTCAATTTCTTCATAGCGTCTGACTGGGGTATATCTCAAGTTTATTTTTTTCAATCTAACCTTCGAGTATATTTGTACTAGTGGGAGCATTGTTATGATACGTGGTGGCCGACCTTGAAGCCAACATCCCATACTCTCATTGTTGCTATCTTTTCTCCAGGCCCAAACCGGTATCTTAGCCTTAGTCTGGGTCAAACACCATACAATGAGATCTCGACACAAATCAGTTTTATAGTATATATGTTAATACAGATATATAGGTATAAATGTGCTTTTGTAATAAGAATGCATGGGGGACAAGGCTGGTTATATGATTTAGGACAAATGCTCAGAATAGTTATAATTTTGGTGCAGAGTGGCAAACGCTGTACCTTGTATGGAACGTGTATTTATTATAATAACTAGATTTAGCGACTACAAGTTATAATCACGTGACCCACCATCCTAATCTTTTCCTGAACATAATGACGTCATGTTCATTCGTCTCATCGTCTGTATATCCTTCAAGGTATCTAATGTAAGATTAACTTCCACTGATAATGTAGATTCACAATGGCTACTTTCTTTAAATTATGTTTGATAGCCTAAATTAAACACAAATTTAAGAGTTACTTTATTCTCATTCAAGTTGAGATACGTTTATCGAGACAATCAGATAATAATAAAAATAATAATATTATTAATTATTATTATTATTACTACATGCAAACAATTAATAAGTATTACGGAAGAACAAGTTTGGGTAAACACTAAAGTCTTATAACTATTATATTCAGTAATTCAAACATTCCTTTTAATGTTACTTTTTTAATAATATTTCCACTGGCAGCTTTCCATTTATTTAACCAATTGTCACTTCCCTGTAAATGTCAGCAGGTGAGAACAGTGAGCGTGAATGTCAGCAGGTGAGAACAGTGAGTGTGAATGTCAGCAGGTGAGAACAGTGAGTGTGAATGTCAGCAGGTGAGAACAGTGAGCGTGAATGTCAGCAGGTGAGAACAGTGAGCGTGAATGTCAGCAGGTGAGAACAGTGAGCGTGAATGTCAGCAGGTGAGAACAGTGAGTGTGAATGTCAGCAGGTGAGAACAGTGAGTGTGAATAACCGCAGTACACAATGTTTTATTTTGTTACATTTTTGTTGTGACTTGACTTATTTCAGTTACATTAGTCCAAATTCCACCAGTCTGCCTGGTAAATACAAGAATACAACCCTTAATAGTGAGATAGTGATATATAATACAATAGTGAGAGCCCTTAAAAGCCCTAAGGGGGTGAGGGCGGTGGNTCTACTAAAATTAAAGAATAATTATAGCAAAACACAATAATAAATGCAAATAAACAAAAGAAAATAACAAATAGAAGATGCTTCTACCTGGCCGGAGCCTCATACGTGTTATTCAGGTGAATGTTACATTATGTATAGCCACCCTGAAACTCTTGTTAACAAGGGAAAATGAGAGAAAGGAGGTGGCTGCATGATGGCGTCCCTCCCTACCCCCAGGCCCATCCCCACCTCTATGCCTCCAGTCATCTGTCATGTTTCTCTTGTCTTTCTCTTTCCGATGACAGCATACGAACAAAAAAATATATATTTGGTTGTATGCAATGTTGACACCAGTTGCTGGTAGCTGGAGTAATTGACTAAGTGTTGATTATGTATGTGAAGGACCCCAAAGTTGTCGTGGGTCCTGTATTCGTTGCCTTGTTTGGGTTGAATATGAGACACAGTAGACTCTTCTGTAGATTTATTGATTAAGGCAACAAGGTGTATAACTGGCCAGCCGAGGTCCACCTACTCTGGGTCTGTCGTGAAAACTGAGCCTGCTGGGAGCACGGCTGGTGACTGGCATGACGTCAGAAGCCTACTTGCCTATGATTGGTTATGTCTCAATGGACATACAATTTGAGTATAACACTTGCTATGCCTTCCTTGTTCTCTACATGTTTTCTTCTTCGTCTGCTGCACACCTTGCACCTGGAGCATACCTGCTGTGGGTTTTAGTTCATCTACTCTTCGTCAGATTGTTGTGGGGTTGCATCCTGAGGAGGGGAGTAATTCGATCTTGGGTGGGGGTTTGGGGGGACCTCGATATAAAAAGGAACCTTTTCTAGAGTGGAAGACAGCGTATAGCCTATCTGGCGTGCTGAACCCTCTATCTCAGCTTCCCTGTTGTGCTGCAACCAAGCACCTCATTAAGCTGGCCAGGACCCGACACCACTGATGTCAACAATTTCATACCTATATCAATTCTGTCAACCTTGTCTAAAAAGCTAATCTACAAGCAGCTTTACTCGTATATAACTAAACACAATATACTTAGTTCTTGCCAATATGGCTTCAGACCAAAAAACACCAATAATGTACATATTAGTATGTCTAGCTTGATATATGCAGCTCTTGATAAAAATGAGTTCCCTGTTGGGCTATTTGTTGACTTGCTTAACGCTTTTGACACTGTCAACCACCATAACCACCTTAAATTACATCATTATGGAGTCAGAGATCACTCCCTTCAGTACCTTCAGTCTTACCTTACCTTCACTCGCGTCCCTACCAAAACGAGATGCCGCAGCAACCTGGGAATCTCCCACAACCAAAATTCGCTTCGATCCTCCCTTTTCTCTTGGGGCACTTTGAGGGACCCGCGCTTCAATGTTCCTCGCCGCTATGCCCTTACCTCCACGCTGAACCATAGGTTCACCACAGCACTCGTCCTCCAACACATCAAATGCGCTTGTAATCTTTATGGTATTAGGTGTCTGTTTTGCCAAGGTCTTCTTGGCAAAGGTCTTCAGAGTGCTGAAAGAATGCAAAGAGGAGCTTTGTGACCCACTGTCAATCATATTTAATAAATCAATAGAATCAGGCAGAGTGCCAGAGTTTTGGAAAGTTGCTAATGTGATACCAGTTTTTAAGAAAGGAGATAGATCACTTGCGTCTAACTATCGACCAATTAGCCTAATGTCTATTGTGGGAAAGTTACTCGAATCTATAATAGCAAATAAAATTCGTCTTCATCTTGAAAAACATAAATTAATAATTGAGTCGCAACATGGTTTTATAAATGGCCGTTCATGTTTAACAAATTTGTTATCTTTTTATTCTAGCATAGTTGAGGCAGTTGATAGTGGTAAGGATTGTGATGTTGTGTACCTTGACTTTAGCAAAGCTTTTGATACAGTGCCACATGAAAGACTGATTAAAAAGATAGAGGCTCATGGTATTGGGTGTGCTATATTAAGCTGGATTAGGGCATGGCTATACCAAAGGAAACAGAGAGTTAGTATAAATGGAGTCAAGTCAGAGTGGGAAAATGTTGTAAGCGGAGTGCCTCAAGGCTCTGTCTTGGGACCTCTGTTGTTTATAATATATATAAATGATTTAGATTCAGGTTTGAGTAGCAACATTTGCAAATTTGCCGATGATACGAAAATCGGTAGGGAAATTAATTCGGAGGAGGACTCACTATCACTTCAAGTTGATCTAGATAGGTTTTGAAATGGTCAAAGGACTGGCAGATGCAGTTTAATGCTGATAAATGTAAAGTTCTGAGGCTAGGTAATGATGATAGAGTTACAAGATACGAGCTAGATGGTGTTGAGATTGCGAAGTCGGATTGCGAAAGGGATCTGGGAGTTATAATTAGTAAGAATTTAAAACAAAAGGATCAATGCATAAATGTTCGTAATAAGGCAAATAGGACACTCGGATTTATTAATCGCAGCGTAAGTAACAAGACACCTGGTGTGGTTCTCAAGCTATATCTTGCTCTGGTTAGGCCCCATTTAGATTATGCAGTTCAGTTTTGGTCGCCATATTATAGAATGGATATAAATTCACTTGAACGTGTCCAGCGTAGGATGACTAAGTTAATTCCCCAAATTAGAAATCTTTCATATGAAGAAAGATTAACAAAGCTTAATTTGCATTCACTGGAAAGGCGAAGAGTTAGGGGTGACATGATAGAGGTTTAATTACAAGTGGATGAATGGACATAACAAAGGGGATATTAATAGGGTATTAAAAGTATCAACACAGGACAGAACGCGAAACAATGGGTATAAATTGGATAAGTGTAGATTTAGGAAAGACTTGGGTAAATACTGGTTCAGTAACAGGGTTGTTGATTTGTGGAACCAATTGCCGCGTAACATTGTGGAGGTGGGGTCCCTCGATTGTTTTAAGCATGGGTTGGACATGTATATGAGTGGGATTGGGTGGTTTATAAATAGGAGCTGCCTCGTATGGGCCAATAGGCCTTCTGCAGTTGCCTTTGTTCTTATGTTCTTATGTTCTTACTGACAGGCTCCAGTATGTCTCTGTGAATGATTTCAATTCTCCCACCATACCCATCAACATTGGTGTTCCACAGGGCAGCATATTTGGCCCTCTCCTCTTTCTCATCTACATTAATGATCTTCCAAATGCCTATCAACATCTCAAGCCAATTTTATTTGCTGATGACAACCTTAATTTTCTCCAGTCCTAACGTTCTTATCTTCAATGACACATTGAATACTGAATTAATAAAGTCCATCTATGGCTAACTGCTAACAAACTCACCATTAACATTGACAAAACCTTCTGTATTTTGTTTGGCAATAAATCCTTAGATCTAATTAATCTAAGAATTAATAATATCCAAATTAGTAACAAAGCAGGTAGTAAATTCCTTGGTATTCTCACTGATAACAAGCTGAATTTTCAGGGACATATTCAAAATATAACTAAAAAAGTTCTTAAACAGTTGGCATTTTGTGTTAAAATTAGATATTATGTACTAATTAGTTAGTACTGCCCTTGTAACGCTCTATTACTTCCTCATCTATCCTTATCTCAATTATGGTATCTGGCCTTGGAGTTCTACTACCCAAACTCATCTACGTTCTCTAATTACTCAACACAGATCTGCTATTAGAACAATAGCAAACTCTGGCCCCAGACAGCACTCGGTACCCTTACTTAAATCTTTGAATATGTTAGATAATAAGTCGCTGCACATCCTCTCAAGTGTACTCTATATATTTAAATTTCTGAACTATAATGCCAATCCTGACCTTAAACGCTTCCTAGAATGTTGTAACAGAACCCATGGGGCCCCACTAGAAATAAATTTCGATTTGATATTCCAAGAATGGGACTTAACCAAACTAGAAATGCTTTGCAAATCAATGGACCCAAAACGTGGAATGACCTTCCAAATCATGTCAAAGACTGCCCATTTCTCAATCAGTTGAAGATAAAAACTAAATACTACCTAATAAACTCTATGTTACCTGTTTTACCTCCTAAATGCCAACCTATGTCTTGCTATTATCAAACAATACTAATTATTGACCAACTTGTATAACTGCTGATATTTTCAAGATATAAACTTGTACAAAACACGTATAAATTTGATTTTAGTCTATTTAGTTAAAATTACTCCTGTTGATCTGTTGCAATTCCTGCTGTTCCATCCAACATATAACTATTGTCATTCTTATTTTTTCCGTTTTTTCAATCCAATTCACTGTTTTGATATCAATTAGTTTGTCTTATTTGTTTAGGTGATTGTCCACATCTTGCCTGAAACGTTGTGCGTATTAGTGGCTTTAGGCAGAGTATACCATAGCTCGGAAACCCAACACTGTTTGTAACTCATTTTGTATGTACTTTTACCTGAATAAACATTATTATTATTATTATTATTATTATTATTATTATTATTATTATTATTATTATTATTTTTTTATTATAGGAACACGTCAGGTAGGAGAAAGACTATAGAACCAGGGAAGAAAATAGAGAAGATTTTGTGGTTGTAAGTGGTTAAATATATATGAGGAAGATGAGAACGTGTTGGAGAGCAGTACAAGTCATTGTTGGGCAGTGATGGTGGTCCATTGATGCCTCAGAGGTTGACCTTGAGGCCGCTCCGTCCACACACCTTCACTTCGACATGACAGTTTCATCCCTGAGGATCTTGACGGCTCAAAGGTCGGTGTCAAAGATCTGTTTTAGAGTGATCGTCTTTGTTCACCATCGTTGCAGGCGGCCATAGCAACAGCTTGTTCACCATGGTTGTTGTTGTTGTTTATGATTCGCTTACCAACCTGGAACAAAAAGTTGCAAGTAGCACGGGCTATGGAGCCCGTAGACTCACCATGGTGTATATACAGGCCAACACTGTGATCAGGTGGGTGGTGGGGGGGGGGGGTTGGAGTAGGGTTAACATGGAGGTGGGGTAGTGGGGTGGGGTGACGGTAGTGGGGTGGGGACGAGGCGGTGGGGAACAGGTGGTGGAATAAGCACTTAGAGAAAGTGGTCAGTGGCTCCTGTTCGTCTCCTCCCCCCCCACGTCCCGTCTGCAATTTCCCGTCCCACCCCGTCTCCGGCCCTGTCCTTGGGTTACATTCCTTCTTCCCTCTCCTTCTCCCATTCCTTCCCCTTCCATTCTCACCTTCGCTTACACACACCACTTCCTGTCCGAGAGAGACAGACAGACAGACAGACAGACAGACAGACAGACAGACAGACACAGACAGACAGACAGACAGACAGATATGAACACCAGCACCAACGACAGATGGTGTTAATTTAGTTCCTATATTATACCCCCTATTTTATCCATGTTGTGAGTGGTGACTCTTGAGACTGTTGGATGCCTACTACTACTACTACTACCTACCTACTACTACTACTACTACTACTACTACGATACTTACTACTGTGTGTGGTAGTGCACCACACAGTGTTGGCAGGGGCTGCGACATCGTAAGCTTGGTATGTAGGGACTGTGGTGTCCATGGAGAAAGCGGGAGGCAGGGTCGGGCCAGGTAAAGCTATTCCGTGTTTTTGCGTCCTTTAGAAAGAGAAAGTTGGTGATACTAGACGGTGTAGAGCCCCCAGGGGTATCTATACCCCTGGGGGGTATGGATATTAAATATCAGCAGGGGTGTGGGACTCCATCTCTGAACAGTTTAAAAACAATTTTTTGTTATTAAAAACTACTCACTGGCTGTGTTATTATAGCACAAAAACACAGCAGATAAAGAATCCGAAGCAAACCAGAGAGACAACAAATTTAAAAGAAAGTGAGAGACATAGAAATGAAATAGTGAAGTCACAAAAGGATAAGGAACCTACACAAGACACACACAGAGACAGACAGAGCGAGGTAAAATAGGTACCCCATAGTAACATCCTCAGTCATCAGACAAGAAGACCCCACCCTCTTGATGCCTCAGAAGCTGCACTGACTCCTGTAGTGAACCTCTAGCATCTCTCTTTCTCTCACTCTCTATCTCTCTCTCTCTTAAAAAAATATATATTTCTCTCTCTCTCTCCTCTTCATCTCTCTCCTCATCTCTCTCTCCTCTCTCTCTCTCACTCTCGTCTCACTCTCTCTATCACTCCTCTCTCCTATCTCACTATCTCACTCTCTCACTCTCTCACCTCTCACTCTCTCTCTCTTCTCTCTCCTCTCTTCTCCTCTCTCTCTCCGGTCTCTCATCTCTCTCTCTCGCTCTCTACTCGTGTTCTCATAAAATGTTCTGGATCTTGCTCTACTAATGTTATGTCGAGTCATTGTTTCTCTATAATTTGTTGTTTAGATTTAGCTACTTAGAACAAAGTTCCAAAGTAGCACAGGCTATGGTGAGCCCGTAGGGACTTATCTGGCACAGGAGCGGGGCTGTAACTACTTTTTTTCTCGATAAATTCCTTGGATAATTTTATATCATCGTTCGTCTTGTGCCTTTATGCTATCGTACTGGCGGTCCTTGAATGACATCGTAAGAATTGGTCCATTTTGTGCTAAATAGTCTATCTAGGCTCGCTACCTCCCTCTGGTAATTTCTTATTTGCAGTGTTAAGAACGAAGAAAGTATTTCCTCACCATATAAACCCCGAGGAAATAAGGATATCACCATACAAATCCTGGGGAAAGCAGGTGTATCACCATCATTTGGAAGATGAAAGTTCTCGACCTTCACGGAGTGAGATCCGGATATCTCGTCAGAGGAAGAGCGTTCTTGAACGGTGACTGACGCACTTCCCGCCAGCCCTCAGATACACTCTGACTAACTATTCCCTCTATGATAATAATAAAAACATAATAATAATAATAATGATTATTATTATTATTATATATTATTTATTATATATTATTATTATAATATTATAATAATATATTACTTATTATAATAATAAAAAGTATTATTATTATTATTATTTGTAGCATATACTGTACATATACCGAAAATAGTGCCCCCTATATTCGGGTAAATAAACATTACCAAAAATAGTGAAAATGAACTTTGGAGAGTTAAATTTTCAACTACCCCCGACAGTGAAGAAAGACATAAGAAATATTACATTAAATGGAGTTATTTACAGAGGGACCACTATCCTAGACCATTTCGGAAGCAGTCTTGTACACTTGTGTGTTATTGAATATAACCGAGTGGGTCTTGGTATTGAACATACGCAATCTATCAATGATATATAGCACAAATATTTTCTGGTGCTCTTCAGTCATTTGGGGAAGAAGCCAGTGGGAAAAATCCAACTATTTGAAACACTTCTGTTTTACACGGATCCTAGGGTGGTCGGCTAACGACGTAGACCTACTCCGCTATGAGACAATTAGATGAAATAGTTTTCCTGCCTAATAGTATACAGCAACACATGTTTAAGACACACACAGAAATCACAATAGCGTTATGCATCAAATGAAGCGTCTCGGGAGCAAATGATGCTCCCGGACGTAGGTTCGAATCCTCGTCACGGGCCCTTGTGGATTTGTTCATGTTTAGCCCAATAGTGTTGCGGAGAATGTTACACTCTCTTCTTTGAAGGGTCTATTGTGACCATTTACAGATGAGGAGGGAGGGAGGCAGTGTCCTGACACTCCTCGCCCCCTAGATTCACGAAGCAGTTACGCAGTACGTACGAACTGGTACATTTCCTTATCTTTGACGGCTTTGGTTGACATTGTATTAAACATTTTACAAGCATGAAAATTTCCCAATCAACTGTTGTTATTGTTATAAACAGCCTCCTGGTGCTCTCGGAGCTCATTAACTGTTTAATAATTGTAAAACAAAGCCACCAAAGATTGGGGGAAAATGTACAGGTTCGTAATCCCTTGCGTAACTGCTTCGTGAATCTGGCGTCGGGCCCGAAGACGCATTCATAAATTTGCGTATTAATTAGAAGATTGTGGATAGTTTACACAAACTATATAGTTATGTATAACCTATATAATGCCTGTATAGTGTGTATACCTGTATAACGGTATACACACGACTCACAACTGATGACTGTTCGCAACACTTCCGGAACAAATGCTTCGCTGGCGACTTATGTTCGAACCACAACGCTGTAAAATGCTTCACCCACGTACTACACATACAAATAATCGTCAACAGAACCTAAACACCTAACCAGTGTCTAAATGGCCAATATCTGTAAAATACTATTAATTTATATTTGAAGGACAAATTCCTATTATAAATGAACAGCATGTTAAATTGTTGAATGCGCCTTGGGGTCGACCGCTGGATGCATTGGACTTGGTCTGAGAACGGGGCCTGAGTCGCTCGATTAGGTTAGGTTCAGGCAATATATAACATCAGTTTAGTGACGCCGGGAACGGCCAACGGGGACAAGCGCTGGCAAAGTGTACGGATGTTGTATGAGTGTAAAGTTGTGGTCTGATGTTGTTGATAAGTGCAACTACACACAACGTTCTACACACACCTGCCCTCATGCAGGTGTGTAACCATGCCATGGGATGGTCTCAGCACTCTAAGCTTTTAGCTTGAGACAATTGTCTGTGTGTTTCAAAATACTTTGACAGCAGTTCCAGTTAATCACTTCAACGCTGCTACGTGGATGACGTAGACTTTCTTGAGCAGGTAATGATGAGTATAAATAAATAATACATTAATACATAAATAGTTTATTTAGGTAAAATATTGAGTTAATAACATAATGTTGGATGTCTAGAGAGCAAGTATCAAAACAAAGCCTAAAACCACTAAATACGCACTGCGTTACGGGCAAGTTATAGGGGGGGGGGGGGAACTTGTAAACTAAGACTTATGACTAATTGAGATCAAAAGCATGAAATGAACTGAAATAGAAAACAGAAAGAATGACACTAATTACATGTTGAATTAACAGCAGCAATTGCAACAGAGCAGATAGTAATTTTAAAATAAATAACGACGTACTACAATATGTTTAGTTTATACATGGCAGATATAAGCAACTTTGCAATTTAGTCATTAATGATAATATTAGCAAGACAGATTGACTTTAGGAGGTTTGGTTGGTTACATGGAGTGGAATTAAGGTAGTACTTAGTTTTTATCTTAAGTTGGTAAAGAGAA
>WNGS01164858.1:44193380-44204804 GCA_020271785.1 Procambarus virginalis
GGATTTCGATGGCGTATGGAAGATGGTGATGAGGGAGAGGAGGAGAGTTGTTACTGTTTGGAAGGGGAGATTCCCCTTCTTATTATCACATCAGGCAGTGATGTTTTCTCTGGGGTACTCTCTCCTACGTTTTGCCTGAATACCACTAGGACCTGGTTGTGGTTCAGTTTTTGTTTGTCTCACTACAAATTTGTCAAGAGACATTTGTTTTTGCATTCGATTTAACATTTGTCTGTAATGATGCATCACTTTAGCACCCATAATGTCCTTTTTATTAACCAGTATGGTGGATATCGTTGACTGAGGTTTGTTGTACTGCCTAGAAAGTTCACCGACCCGCACACCGTCCTCATATTTACGAATGATCTCTTGTTTCTGCTCTATGGTCATTTCTACATGGGATCTCATATGTTGAGCCTTACCACTGAATTTCTTGGGACTCATGGCGCGATAGAAAATAATTACTTTAATGTTCAAAATGCAAAAGTCACCACAAAAGCGGAATTTCTTATAGGCGCGATCGTCACTAAGCGGGTAGCTGTAGTAAACTGAGGCAGGTTGGACCGCGTGACCGGGAACACGCGCTCAGTCGACCCGAACGTGTACCAACAAATATCGGATGTCGAGTCGCATTTTTTTATGAAATTTATATCGGAACTCGAATTTATTGTAAGTAGGGGCAATCGTATGTCGAGGTGCCACTGTATATATATATATATATATATACTATATATATATATATATATATATATGATATTATATTATATATATTTGTGTATATATATATATATATATATATATATATATATATATATATATATATATATATATATATATATATATATACATTTACATACATACATACACAGACGGTAGAACCTCGAGTGACGAGTGGCTCCAGTTACGAGCATTTCGAGTAACGGGCAAGCCACTCGAAGAAAATGTCTCAACTGACGAGCTTCCCCTCGATTAACGAGCGTTCCCGCTAGTTCTCAGATACCTCCAACGACAGTTTTGTTGTTTCACAAGATGAGCATTTCACATGACAAGCTCGGTGCCGGATGGGCTTAAACTCGAGGCACCACTGTGTGTGTGGTGTGTGTGTGTATATATATATATATGATATATATATATATATATATATTATATATATATATATATATATATACTGTATATATTACTGTGTATATATATATATATTATATATATATATTATATAATATATATATATATATATATATATATATAGTCGTACCTAGTAGCCAGAACGCACTTCTCGGCCTACTATGCAAGGCCCGATGTGCCTAATAAGCCAAGTTTTCATGAATTAATTGTTTTTCGACTACCTAACCTACTTGACCTAACCTAACCTAACTTTTTCGGCTACCTAACTTAACCTAACCTATAAAGATAGGTTAGGTTAGGTTAGGTAGGGTTGGTTAGGTTCGGTCATATATCTACGTTAATTTAAACTCCAATAAAAAAAATTACCTCATACATAATGAAATGGGTAGCTTTATCATTTCATTAGAAAAAAATTAGAGAAAATATATTAATTCAGGAAAACTTGGCTTATTAGGCAAATCGGGCCTTGCATAGTAGGCTGAGAGTGCGTTCTGGCTACTAGGTAACGACATATATATATATATTATATATATATATATATATAATAAAATAATTACAAAATATTTCACCACATTCTTAAGTAATGTATTATAGATTCCTTTCTTGAGGTAGATGAATAATAGGGGTCATTTGCAGGTGTAAACTGATCAGCCGTTACAAGCTCCCTCTCACAGTGAACTGCTGTTAGTACCGTCCACGTTATATGGTGACTTACAAAAAATATCTGCCAATGTTATGGCCTTGGTATACATGCAAGGCACTCTCCATGTGTGTTTAAACAGTGAAGCATGAAAAACAACATACATATGTACACATTAAAATGTGACTGCCTCCACCATATTTATTGTTCTTGAGGTATGTCATTATGCAAACCTTGGAATAAACCAATTGAATGTAATGTGTGAAGAACTTAGTTAAATGTGTGGATTAGTTTATATAAAAATATATATCGACACGTGAATCTGTTGAAATTTGTCATCTAGCGATGTAAAAATAAGTATTGCAGAATGATATCTTTGTTATTGGGGGGAGTGTTTAGTTGGTAGGGAAATATTTATTAATGTTGAAGATAAACTACCTTGTTTTAAGCACATCAGTTCACTAAATAAAGCTTATAAGTGTTCCTAGTAAAGATTCCTTGTTGTTTTGTATGTCTTTGCTTTTGTTAATTCTGTGGCCTTGAAATATCTGGAGACTGTCTTGCTAATCAGCTTAAAATTTCAACATTTGTATATGGGGGTGCATGGAAGGTTCATATTTTTTATGGAACATGTAGTCTCACTAGTGATGGATTTTATAACTATTTTTAACATTTCAGGTAGTGAGAGGAATACTTTGAGCATGAAGTAAACAAACAAAATATACATACTGTAGCTTCATCTTAATTTCCCTACACATGCACAGGTTTCTGTGCTCCTCATAGTTCTGGATACAATATAACATTGTAAATATTGCAAAAGATCCAGTTACATATACTGTATTGCAAGATGTTTTACATTTTGATTTATGTTAATAATTTATGAAGCTTGGGAGCCCTAACACTGAACTATCCTTTCCAGCAGTACCTTCTGCTCTAATGTATTGTCTTCCTACTCTTCTCTCCTACACTACCACCACCTGCTCCAATGCCAACACTTATTATCTCCTGCTCCTCCACCATCACCTACACTGCCACCTACATGTCCACCACCTGCTTCACCACCACTACCATCACCTACACTGTCACCACCTGATGCTCCTCACAACTACCTCTACCACCTTCTGGTCCTCTACAAACTTAATTTCGTTTTCTATCACCAGCATGAGGTCAGACTTTCCTGGTTGTTTAGTGATCAGTAAGACTTCTTTTGAGTGTCCTTCAGTCCACATAGTTCCCACAACCTGGTTGATCTGGTACTGTCTGCATGAACTTGCCTAGTTCTCTCTTGAAGAATTCAACTTATTCAGTATATTACCTTTATTTGTTGATACTATAGACGGTTAATAGTTGGCGAACCCTTTATGCTCGCTTGTTTTTCTGATTGTACTTTGGCTCGTCTACTCTTCATCATAATATTCTACATTTCCTACCATATCCTCACTCCAGTATTTTATTTTGGTGAGCCTGTTTTGGACCAGGCCTTTTGAGAATTTTCTATATACCGTATATAATACAGTATATCCATTGCCTCTGTTTTAAGGGGTACATTCTGATATTTGTAGATATGAGTTTCTCAAGTTGTCTGTCTGGTCGGTCCAGGACTATGCTGGGTTTGTAATATTACACCTAAACCAGGCTGCAGGTTTTACCTATCTGAAAAATTAAATTCTAAGATATTTTTAGAAAAGTTGTCCTCCCCCCCCCTCCCTTGGAACAGGTCTGCTTAAAGGCCACTCACAGCTCCCAACTCTGCACGTTTTGTAGGCATTGGTTTTTGCCTTGCCTGAAGTGATTTCTACGTTATGCACAGTCTGCTTATACAGTACTGTAATTTTTTTTTATATATATCCTAAGAGCAAAATGTGGAGATTTGCCACCTATACTCCAACCACCATCCACTTTCACTCTTTAAATAGTGAAGGAATGGTGCCAACCACTTGGGCTGGACGATAGAGCGATGGTCTCGTTTTATGCAGGTCGGTGTTCAATTCCCGATTGTCCAAGTGGTTGGGTACCATTCCTTTCCCCCGTCCCATCCCAAATCCTTATCTTGACTCCTTCCCAGTGCTATATAGCTATAATGGCTTGGCACTTTCTCCTGATAATTCCCTTCCCTTCCGACCATTAGCCTGGTCACCACCTCCACCTTCTACCATATCCAGCTTACTTCCATCTTCACTACAAACTGAAAATGGAATGATTGTTTATATGTTCACTGTGCTCGTAATGCCAGCATTAGAATGTAAGTCTGGCATATATCCATTTTTTTTTCTTTGATGTCCAAAGGGTTTGGAAAGGATGAGGGGAGGTGAAATTCTGGAAGAGGATGCGGGTGTAGAGAGAGAGAGGAGGTTTGAAAGTTCGGTGGCCTGTCCACCATGGGTTGACATATGTGTGTGTCGTTTGTTTGGGTATGTGGTATGTTGGGTTGTCCGGCCTATATCCATTACAACACACTGTAACCGTTGCACCCCTATATTCATTACACCGCTACTCATATCTTGAGATATTCAGGCTGGGAATACCTTTCTTAATTACCTCTTGTGATCAAAATATATCCAATTTATTCCATAACGTGTCTTAATTATGAATGAAAAAGTATTTTGTTCAGCATTTATTATGTACCAGTTTATTTCCTGCTTTTGTGCAGGGTTGAAGAAAGGTTTAGTTGAGCACTTAACAAATATTGTAGTGGCAATACAAGTTTACAATTACTGTATACTCCTGCATGGTTTATTTGTAAAGCAAAGGTACAAAATATGATTGTTATTCTTGCTGTGTTGTATCTACAGTAGTAGTAATGGATGATACACCTGCTACTTCTCGTTTATGTTGCTTTGTACAGTACATGAACCCGTTAAAGAAAAATTGAAGCCAAAATATTGTTTCATTTTTGTTTAATAATTGTTGCATACAAAATTAGGCCATTTCTCTCTTATATTGTAGTGCTAATATAAGCCGGGTTTCTACAGTGTTTTAGTCACCAGCTCCTTTAGAGTAATATTTATATTGAGGTTTATGAAGCCACATTTCCATACTGTATGATGCAACTATTAATATTGTTATTTATTATTAAATACAGTATGATATTTTTCATAAGGTGCACATGAGTTAGCTTATTCAACAAAATGCATGTGTTGATTTTCCCCTCTAGCCCATTGTCTCAGTCTCTCGCCTCACCATTCCTTCAGAGTTGCAGCAGCAGGAGTAGCCATGGAGTGCCAAGCACTTGCACCCAAGTTCCTCTTGTAACAAACCATACAAAGCATTACAATGATCTTTTTTCCCCTTTGAGTCTAGTACAAATGATAGGAACTGCTAGAAACAGTAATTTGCTATTATTTGTTAAAATCGTATTTTTATTTGAGCTGTTCAAAACCAATGCAAGTTGATTAAAAATTTTGAATATAAAAATTAAATATTCCTATATTTATTATTACTATATATGACACGATGGGCCAAGAGTTTGCTGTACGAATCTTAGGAATGTTCGATGCATCAAGAAATATCGACCACAAGCTGTCACAGATAAGTAGTCTTTATTTAGTAGTTATTTTAGTCTATATAACTTACTTTTGGATTATGAAGTACAGAATTCTATTTGTCAGAACACTTTGCCTTAATATGAAATGTGAAAATGTCATTGTAATTAAATGAGTTTAGATTAACTTCTTACACTTTGTAATTTCACTGCAGAAGTAACTATACTCTGAAGGTGCAGTACAGTAGAGTACTTGGACATTACATCATATAAACAATATGTGTTATGGGTATTTTACATATATTCTACACCAACATAGTTCTGAAGGCATTGTACTGTATTAATTTTGCTTATCCATTACTCCATTCATTAGAATCATTTACTGTTTCAAGCTGAGTAAGAATGTCAAAATTACCACACCACTTGATACCTTGTTAAATATTTATTTTGCTTTCTATAATAATTTTCATAAGTAAGACTTACATCTGCATTTAATCTTGCACCTACTTACATGGCTTGTCTCTTGTAAAGTGTTACATGCTCCTCTGACACATTTGCACTTGAACATCTCATGTTATGAGTTATAAGTGTACAATACTCTTTATGTGGGTGTTGATGTACCGGACTGGACTGTCCCCGAAGCAGTACACGTTGACTGGCAGCTGGCCTTTGTTTTTTCCTGTTCAAGAATGCTGCCCTTGTTTACAATTTTCTGGGAGTCAAGTTTTGTTTCAATTTTGTTGAATTTCTTTGTGTTTGTGAGAGTTAATATAATTTGTTAGCTAGAACATCAAGAAGCTGCTGTATTAGGAAATGAATGTGTGAAGCAAGCTAGGATATAATCTCTTGTAGGTGTGGAGATGGATGCAAGATACAAAAAAAAAATTATTTACACTTTGGAAATGTAGAATTATATAAATATTGACATATACAGTATTGTGTATATATATATATGTAGCTAGCACTTCAATTTAGTTATTGGCAGTTCCTGTTACAATTTTATCATGTGACCATAGGTTTATAAATTAATAATCCATGATTTGCTAATAAAAAAATGGGTTATTTGTGGGAACAATGCACAAGGAAATTGGATGTGATAGTTGAGATGACAGTTTGTGAGTTGAGGTGTTGGTTGTGGTTGTCAGTGGTGCTGTAAATAAGACTACTGTAGTGCACACACAAATCACAATAGCGTGATGCATCAAACAAACAAATCCATAAGGGCTATGACGAGGGTTCGAACCTGCGTCAGAGAGGATCACAGATGCGCCTGAATCGACTGCAGGATCCGTGGTAGGTCAAGTTGATTTCCCGGTTGCAAGTCTTATACCATGTCGTAGCTCAGTCGATTAAAGCGCGTCTGGGATCCTCTCGGACGCAGGTTCGAACCCTCGTCACGGCCCTTGTGGATTTGTTAAGACTACTGCAGTCTTTGCCAAGTGAGGTTCGCTAGCTCGTCCACACAACCCATCTACTTGCTAACTTGAAGTCTGCCTCTGGTCTTGTGTAAACTGTAAATACTGTCTTGCTCTCATTTACTTTCTTTTGTACAAAACAATAAAATCATCCTCAATTTCTTGGATGCTTTAATAGCCTCAGCCAAATTTATTTACATATTTTACAGAAGAAGCTTTTAAGTTTGAGGTGATAGGTTAAGGCATTGTGTTTTATTCCATATTCTTTCATGCATTTACAGTTGTGAAGAAATTCATTTACTTAGCCAACAGTTAAATATTATAAAGTTTGGTGTTTATAAGCCTCCCATCCCCGCTTTAGTGTGGCGGGGGGGGGGGGGGATATATATAGCACTGCTGAGCTATAGAGTTTTACGGGCTATTCATGCTCGTGCCACCTCTTGTGTGTGGCTTAATCTTTATCAATCGATTTATAGAGTTGAATGTAGCTTCAGAAGGCCTTCTGGCCAAAGGTTGGAGTTTTTAATGCTTGTGAGGGGTAATAGCGGGGCCTTGGAACCCACGACCAAGCCGGGATTGAGTGATTCAGCGGGTTGAGATGTGTGATATCCCCCGTTGCTTGCAATACCGGTATTGTATCACCTGACCCGCCTTTGGTCAGGTGATACAATACCGGTATTGTATGCTTCCATGTGTGTGTGTAATTAATTACCCAAGTGGAGTTACAGGATGAGAGCTTCGCTCGTGGTGTCTCGTCTTCCCAGCACTCTTTGTCATATAACGCTTTGAAACTACTGACTACACTGTGTGTAGATTATTATACTTATCCCAAGTTCACCCACTAATTAGCGTCTGTTCTATATTGGTTGTCTGCTTTTTTTTTGTTTTTGTTGCAAAGTCTTTTAATTTATACTTTCATGTCTTTGAACTTTTTATTTATGCTTTTTTCGTAGTTTTTGCTAAGTAACTTTTCTCTCTGTTATGTAACTCGAAAGTTGGGGACTACCGGGTACCTATATACTAAAACAAATAAATTATTTCAGAAATAAGCGAATGATAAATACAGAGCAGAAGAACCTGTTAGAATAAGAAGTGTGAAATATCATCATCTCAATGCGGCTTAGAAAGTGGTGGGGATTTGGCCGGAGTCGAGCCTAGTGCTACAAAAACACACATCGGTAAAAAGCATCCAGACAGCTGGATAAAAAATGCTTCCATCGTTTGAAAGTGGACCTCAGTTACAGCCCCGCTCCTGTGCCAGGTAAGTCCACTACGGGCTCACCATAGCCTGTGCTACTTTGGAACTGTTGTTTTAAGTAGCTGAATCTAAAACAACAACAACGTTTGAAAGTGAGCAGACTTAACTTAGGCGAAGCAGCAGCAGCAACAACGTGTACTTGAGTCAACAAGCAGTATAATTCTCAGATGGGCAGTTTCACTTTCCACGCCTCAATATTCGCATTTACTGAAGCCATCTTCCACTAATTTGCCCAAAGTACATATGTTGTAACTGCGCTTATTAACCTTAAACTCTTTTTCCTTGACTTAATGTGCCCACAGTGAGGAAAATTTCAGCTGGTATGGGGAGAGAGCTCGGTTTATAGCACTTGTACCCGGCTTCTGTTATATCCGTCCATTGTGATATTAACATATTTAGGTACATATGTATTGATGCAGCTGCCTTAAATTATGTTAAGGGTGCAGGCAACGAGTCACAATAACGTGGCTGAAGAATGTTGACCACACCACACACTGTGGAAACGGGGTGAGAATAGCTTGAGCTACCTCATCCCTTTGTGTGTATTTTACATCAATAAACTTATTTCAACACCACACACTAGAAGGTGAAGGGACGACAACGCTTCAGTCCGTACTGGACCATTCTCAAGTCGATTGTGAATGATCCAGGACGGACGGAAACGTCGTCGTGTCTTCACCTTGTAGTGTGTGGTCTGTTCAACTATGTTAAGGGTTATATAATGTGTGTGTGTGTATGTGTGATGCCAAAGAGATGCTAAAGTGTATGTGATGCCATCTTGCAGGATGGTTTAGTCAAACCACCTCTAGGCATCAGTGATTTATAAATTCAAGATTTATATACAGGAAATTCTGGCGGGTATATATATGGCCGTGAATACCACATACACCATCAATGGTGCTCCCTGCCATCTTTTAAGTTTATAAAACATTATTTTTTGTTATGGAAGCTGTACTTGAGCTTCATAATGATTTTTCTTGGTGTAACATGAGAATCGCCTCATTAAGTACGACTACTCAATCCAGTACATTCTGTCTTAATCATCATTCACATATTTCTGGCTACCGAGAGGTTCTTAATTTTTAGATCAAAACCAGCAGCACATTAATTAGTTATAATAAGGCAGCATAACATATAGGACGCAGCCAAGACGTGAATATGGACGTAAATAAATAAATAAATAAATATGTTTATTCAGGAAAGGTACATACATAGAGAGATTTTACATAAGTTGATCGATTTATAGATAGAGCTAGTACATACAATGCCTAAAGCCACTATTACGCAATGCGTTTCGGGCAAGAAAACATTAATATCTAAAACTTAATGCTAATTGAACAAAAAGAATAAAATGTTTTGAGAACAGATACAAATAAAGGTACAAAAAAAGGGGGGAACATGACTGAAAAGCAGCACAAATACAATATGTAGACAAACAGCGTTGAATAAGAAAAAAAAAAAATAAGACATGGGTTGACAATAGAGGGGTAAGGTAGGTTACAGGGAGTTTAACAGGTAGTGTTTAGTTTTAATCTTAAACTGGTTGAGAGAGGTACAGTCTTTAACATGGTTGGGAAGGTCATTCCACATTCTGGGTCCCTTGATTTGTAGAGCATTTCTAGTTTGGTTAAGTCGTACTCTTGGAATATCAAAACTGTATTTATTTCTGGTGTGGTGCTCATGGGTTCTGTTACAGCTTTCAATGAAGCTTTTGAGGTCAGGATTGGCATTACAGTTCAGCGTTTTATATATGTATAATACACATGAGAGAATGTGCAGTGACTTAATATCTAACATATTGAGAGATTTGAGTAGGGGTACCGAGTGATGTCTGGGGCCAGAGTTGGATATTGTCCTAATAGCAGCTTTGTGTTGAGTAATTAGAGGACGTAAATGATTTTGGGTAGTAGAACCCCAAGCACAAATACCATAGTTGAGATATGGATAGATGAGGGAGTAATAGAGAGTCACCAGGGCAGGGCGGGGTACATAATATCTGATCTTAGAAAGAATGCCAACAGTTTTTGAAACTTTTTTTGATATATTTAGAATGTGTCCCTGGAAATTAAGCTTGTGATCAATGAGAACGCCAAGGAATTTGCCATCTAATTTGTTACAAATTTGGGTATTGTTAATCTTGAGATTTATTTGGTTAGAGGATTTATTGCCAAACAGAATATAGAAAGTTTTGTCAATGTTAAGGGTGAGTTTGTTGGCAGTTAGCCAAAGATGGACTTTATTAAGCTCGGTATTTACTGTGGCATTTAGAGCAAGGGGGTCAGGACTGGAGTAAATGAAGGTTGTGTCGTCAGCAAATAGAATTGGTCTAAGGTGTTGGGAGGCATTTGGAAGGTCATTAATGTAGATGAGAAAGAGGAGAGGGCCAAGTATACTGCCCTGAGGAACACCAATGTTGATGGGTAGGGTAGGAGAAATTGAATTGTTCACAGAAACATACTGGAGTCTATCAGTAAGGTAAGATTTGAGGTATTGCAGGGAGAGTCCTCTGACTCCATAATGATGTAATTTAAGAAGAAGGTTTTGGTGGTTCACAGTGTCAAAAGCCTTACGCAGGTCCACAAATAACCCAACAGGGAACTCATTTTTATCAAGAGCTGCATGAATTAAGTTAATCATACTAATCAGTGCATCGTTAGTGCTTTTTTTAGGTCTGAAGCCATATTGGCAAGAGCTAAGTATATTGTGCTTGGCTAGATAAGAGTAAAGCTGCTTGTAGATTAGTTTTTCAAAAATTTTTGATAAGTTAGGCAGGATTGAAATAGGTCTGTAGTTGTTAACATCAGTGAGATCACCACATTTGTGGACAGGGGTTACTCTCGCTTTTTTTAGAATATCTGGGAAGGTTTGGAGTTCAAGTGACTTGTTGAAGAGCAATGCAATTGCAGGGGCTAAGGATCTGGAGGCTTTTTTGTAAATTAATGTCGGAATCTCCTCAAGGGCACTAGACTTGGTTTTAAGGGAAAGGATTATCTCATTGACATCAGTGGAATTAGTAGGCTTTAGGTACAGAGACTGTGGATAGTTACCTGTAAGGTAGTCCTTAACCTCAGTACTGGAAGAATGAATATCATTTGCAAGGATGACCCAATGGAAGAGAAGAACCTATTGAACTCAATAGCAGAATCAGATGCTGAAAGCTGACCATCGTTATTTGACAGGAGTTTGTTTGTTATTTAAAATCTTCTTTGATCCCAAGATTTGTGAAATTGTGCTCCAAGTTTTTTTAATGTTGCTCTTTATTTGGGTAAATTTATCTTCGTAGTATTTAGTTTTGGCTCGTCTAATTATCTTAGATAGCAGTAAAGAGTAATTCTTTGAGAATTCTTTAGAGACGGTTCCTAGCCTATACTTCTTCTCAAGGTCATGTTTTTTTATTAATGGATTTAAGTATTCCCTTTGTAAGCCAGGGATTGTTAAGCCTTTTGGTAGTGACTTGTTTTGTAAGCATAGGACAGTGGGTGTTATAAAGGCTTAGGTTTTTTTT
>WNGS01164858.1:44209936-44220372 GCA_020271785.1 Procambarus virginalis
AGTAAATCGTTAGTTGTATCTTCGATTTTGTCTGTAGGGATAACATTTCTATTAACAATATCTTTCGGACCCTTTCCTCCGTTTTATGAGCGGTGGAGAAGAAGTTCCTGTAAAATAGTCTAATAGGGGGTATAGGTGTTGTATTAGTTGTTTCTTCAGAGGTTGCATGGCGTTTTACTTTCCTTCTTATGATGTCTTCAATGAAACCATTGGAGAAGCCGTTGTTGACTAGGACCTGCCTTACCCTACAGAGTTCTTCGTCGACTTGCTTCCATTCTGAGCTGTGGCTGAGAGCACGGTCGACATAAGCGTTAACAACACTCCTCTGTACCTATCTGGGCAGTCACTGTTGGCATTTAGGCACATTCCTATGTTTGTTTCCTTAGTGTAGACTGCAGTGTGGAAACCTCCGCTCCTTTCCATGACTGTTACATCTAGAAAGGGCAGCTTCCCATCCTTCTCCATCTCGTAAGTGAAACGTAACACAGAATTCTGCTCAAACGCTTCTTTCAGCTCCTGCAGATGTCTGACATCAGGTACCTGTGTAAAAATGTCGTCAACATACCTGCAGTATATGGCCGGTTTCAAGTTTAAGTCGACTAAGACTTTTTCCTCGATAGTACCCATGTAGAAGTTTGCAAACAGGACGCCTAGGGGAGAACCCATGGCGACCCCATCTACTTGCTTATACATGTGCCCATCCGGGCTCAAGAAGGGTGCCTCCTTAGTACAAGCTTGGAGTAGTTTCCTCAGGATATTTTCTGGCATGTCAAGGGAGTACAGGCCGGGTCTCGATACACTCGGTCCACTATCATCCCGATTGTTTCATCCACAGGTACCTGTGGATGAAACAATCGGGATGATAGTGGACCGAGTGTATCGAGACCCGGCCTGTACTCCCCTTGACATGCCAGAAAATATCCTGAGGAAACTACTCCAAGCTTGTACTAAGGAGGCACCCTTCTTGAGCCCGGATGGGCACATGTATAAGCAAGTAGATGGGGTCGCCATGGGTTCTCCCCTAGGCGTCCTGTTTGCAAACTTCTACATGGGTACTATCGAGGAAAAAGTCTTAGTCGACTTAAACTTGAAACCGGCCATATACTGCAGGTATGTTGACGACATTTTTACACAGGTACCTGATGTCAGACATCTGCAGGAGCTGAAAGAAGCGTTTGAGCAGAATTCTGTGTTACGTTTCACTTACGAGATGGAGAAGGATGGGAAGCTGCCCTTTCTAGATGTAACAGTCATGGAAAGGAGCGGAGGTTTCCACACTGCAGTCTACACTAAGGAAACAAACATAGGAATGTGCCTAAATGCCAACAGTGACTGCCCAGATAGGTACAAGAGGAGTGTTGTTAACGCTTATGTCGACCGTGCTCTCAGCCACAGCTCAGAATGGAAGCAAGTCGACGAAGAACTCTGTAGGGTAAGGCAGGTCCTAGTCAACAACGGCTTCTCCAATGGTTTCATTGAAGACATCATAAGAAGGAAAGTAGAACGCCATGCAACCTCTGAAGAAACAACTAATACAACACCTATACCCCCTATTAGACTATTTTACAGGAACTTCTTCTCCACCGCTCATAAAACGGAGGAAAGGGTCCTGAAAGATATTGTTAATAGAAATGTTATCCCTACAGACAAAAATCAGAAGATACAACTAACGATTTACTATAAAACCAAAAAAACAGCCAGCCTACTAATGAAAAACTCTCCAGACACGGAGCAGAACGCCCTAAAAGAGACAAACGTCGTCTATGCCTTTAAATGTCCACTTGGGGACTGTAAGCCCCAAAAAACTCAGTATATAGGCAAGACAACAACATCTCTTTCCAGGCGTTTAACGATGCATAAGCAACAGGGCTCCATTAAGGAACATATACTCTCTTCCCACAACCAAACCATCACCAGAGAAATCTTAACAAATAACACAGAAATCATCGATAGGTACAGCGATAGCAGGCGGCTTGACATCTGCGAGGCACTACACATCAAGAAGTCAACACCAGCAATCAACAGTCAATTAATGCACAACTATATTCTACCCACTTCAAGACCCCGCTCCAATATAGAAGCATCAAGAAATATGGGCCAATAGGCCCTTCCGCAGTTACTTCCATTCATACCTTCAATTTACCCAGTTAATATCCAGTTAATATCCATTGTTTTCGTGTTCTGTCCTTTGTTGAAAGTTTTGTTCACCTCATTAAAAACTGTTGTAACATATCACCTCACCCAAAACGCGGGTATAAAATGAAAGATGAAAGCTGTTTAAATCATAGCATAGTAAAGAACTGTTTAGTGCTTTAAGGTTATAGTTGTGTGAGAAAACTAAAAGTCTTTGAAAATGTAATTAGTTATTACGAAACGCGTTCAAGTGTCGCGTCAGACTAAGAAATAAAGAATGAATTTTGGAGAATTGATTTTTCATTTACCGTCATCAGTAAAAACAAACATAAGGAAAATTGAGAAAATTCGTGTTAGAATTATTAATCTTACTTTTTCGGTCATATTTAATAACATATGTCTACAGGAAAGACTGCTACCAAAATATACTAATATATACATACATATACACACACACACACACACTTATACGTACATATACATATATACATACATATATACACACACATGCATTCACATACATTTGTCTCTTTTACTCTGACAGGGTGAGATAGCTGATAGAGAAACTAGTGTGCAGTTAAGCACTTAATCACTGAAGGTGATTAAGGTGCTTTTACAAGCTCAGGTTATATAGTTACATCACATACGTACATTGTATAATTGATAGATTGCTTGGTTAATCTTGGGTACAAGTCCAATATATCATCAAGTGTTCCAGTACTCATTGTTGTTTCAGGTGTTCTTGCTCAGCTCCTGTCCTTGTGTGTGTGTGTGTGTGTTTTCGATCTCAGCTGACCGTTAAGTATTTACCTGGACCACCCCCACCCCCCCTCAACAGTCAGCTGGCCCTCAAGACTTTACATGGACTTCCACTCACCCTTCAGACTCACCTGACCATTTAATCACCCCGCTCTTGAACCAAAAGAAACTCTCGCCTCTGTAATATCTTCTCTTCACACACATACACACTCTCTCTCTCTCTCTCTCTCTCTCTCTCTCTCTCTCTCTCTCTCTCTCTCTCTCTCTCTCTCTCTCTCTCTCTCTCTCTCTCTCTCTCTCTCTCTCTCTCGGCATGTTATTTTACTTTTAAATCTTACTTTCTTCGTTTGCATTGTTATGTCAGGCTTCGGTTGACTATCCAGTACTCGTAGGTAGTTTATCTACGAATGCAAATTTGGGCCAATGTAATATCCTTGGGAGAGGCAGCGTCTCCGTTGACCGCCACACGCTACACTTGGGGCTCAACATTGTAAGGGAAGTGTGCCCTTAACGTCAATATCTCGTTTTCTTTTCACGATACTTCGAGTCTGGACTAACAGAGGACCCTCACTAATATGGGTTCTGCCATATAGGAATATTTATAGATGTTTCGTGACGAGGATTTGAATGGAAGTCTCCAATTCTCATTCAGATTTCTGATAATTTGTGATTGATAAAGTATTGAGAGGCTGATATTTGATATCGAGTTACATAAAATTACTGGGAGTTTATTTTGGCGGTGTAAACTGGTGTTGTAAACCAATTGTGTTGGTGTACAGGTGATGTAAACCAAGTCTCTGGTGTTGGGCACAAGAGAGCTCTGACCGGCCGCTCTCTGGCGCCACCAGTGTTTAATTACACCCAACTAAATAAGATTCCAAGAGCTGTAACTTCCTTTTTTAGTCCGATAAAAGTATTTAGAAAGTATTATCTTTAAGTCAAGTTCAGTAGTGGCGTCTGGAGTTCGTGTGAGTACCTCGTACCCTGTAGGCGGTCAGTGGGTACTTCTCGTACCCCCATAAGATTCCAGTGGGTACTCCTCATACCCCATAAGCGGTCAGTGGGGACTACTCGTATATTCGCAACTCATTAATTTGCATATTCATTCTCTCTTAAATTTTTATCTATTTTCTCCAAATACAGGCGTTGGTTTGTGATTCTTTTTGATGTCAAGATGTTTTCATTTCACGCAAAAGGCAAGAGAAGCGTTTGTTTTGGCTGAAGATGATTCTCCACTCGGAGGCTTGTGGTCGGAGATGGTCTCTTAACATGTGTTTAATTGTACTCTGGCTGTCCTAAGGATGCTGACGGGGGGGGGGGTGGTGATGCTGGGCTGCTGCCGTGCATCTGTTGTTGCTGTGCATGGGCTGTTACTGTACATAGGCTGTTGCTGTGCACCTGTTGTTGCTGTGCATGGGCTGTTACTGTACATAGGCTGTTGCTGTGCATGGGCTGTTACTGTACATAGGCTGTTGCTGTGCATGGGCTGTTACTGTACATAGGCTGTTGCTGTGCATGGGCTGTTACTGTACATAGGCTGTTGCTGTGCTTGGGCTTTATTGCTGTGCATGGCTGTTACTGTACATAGGCTGTTGCTGTGCTTGGGCTGTATTGCTGTACATGGGGTGTTACTGTACATAGGCTGCTGCTGTGCTTGGCCTGTATTGCTGTGCATGGGCTGTTACTNAATGAAGTAGACCAAATATTTGGATGATCATAGGGGAATAGAGTTCACCTTGCATCGGTTATATATTGTTAAAGATTTCATTAGTTACTAATTTCTTCATTGACTTCAGTTTTTAAATTTTCCCAACTTTTGTGTCTTATTTAATTAGTCGACTTATATTTTGTTTCCAATTTGTGCAACATATTTCATTTAAGTAGTATTATAATCAACATACTGTATTTAATTATCCATTAACTTTTTGCAGTGTTTGCACCTTTGCTGCGACTAAGTCCACACCTTCGGAGCGAGATTACATGTTCAACTTAGATGAGACAGAGGGAGTTTGTGACTTCTTTGATGTTCCAATGCTAAGTTCACTTAGTACAACAGACTTACAGTGAATGTCGGGAAGTTGAAAGAAAAATAGTAATCTAGAAAGTTGAATGAATAGACTTTGCAAATCTCATTGAAGCAAAAAGTTAAGTCTTTCAGGTGGTAGAAATGAACCATACATTGAGGCAGTATGGTTACTTGGTGGACCAAAGGCTGGAGAAATATTGTACAGTATTGTAAATGATCCTAACATCGTGAGACACTTCTTCACTGAGGAGTTGTTTGCTAGTCTCGGCTCCTAGACTGTTGGTGAGTGAAGAATGGTTGAGCATTTATCGATTGGTAAAGTATACAGTACTGAAACTTGGATAGAATGGTATGTGCCGACGGGTAGATGTAAGGATGTGACTCGACCGTAAGTAGATAGTAAGACTTTCCTAATTTATGAGAGTATTTGGGTTTAGCAAAGTATCTTGATAGGATTTTTTAATAAAAAAGTTTTAATTGTTTGCATTTCATAAACTTATTTAAAGTATTTATACAAAATTTACATGTGGTTATGTCAGCTGAATTGGAACTCAGTTTAAGCATTCCATGTCTTTTATATAAGTATTTAATACATCTGGATTTAAGCTAGACTGCTGCAATGGGGGGTTTAACTTTTGAAAGAATGCACGCATGGGAGGCAAGGGTCAATATCTCTTAGATGCCTATTTTGTATATTTAGTCCACTGTAGTTACACATGAGCTGTATGCCGTAACAGCAAAAAGTCTTATAATAGTATTCAGTTAGAGATGGATTGTTTGACATGTCTGCTTAAGTTGTACTCCCTCGCCTAGTCATTACTATGGATCGTTTGATGTTATCTTATTGTTTTAGTGAATTATTGTATGTTGTATGTGATCATTATCTTTTAAGAAAATACATGCCAGTAAATTGCAGTAGTGTTGTATATTTAAATGAATGCAGCGATATTGTAAATTTGTGTAAAAAGATAATGCAATGTGTGTATCATAGCATTGAAAGTATTCAATAGAATGAAATTAATTTTGTTTTACGACAGAGGATATCAACGAATTTGTTCCCTTCAAGAGAAGTACTTGTGCGAAAATAGAATTACAGTAATTAAAATATGTTTTGTTAGAAATTGGACCCTGACCCAGTGGATGCAAGTTAAACAGGATATCCACAAAATTCTTTCGAGAACTATTGTATTTTAAATTTTGTTTCCGATATGTTGTGGATTTGTATTTGACAGTATTAATTTTGGGAAAAGCAAAAGGCATGTTAGACCTGGCATTAAAGCTGTATAAGACAAGTGTGGTTGTAGAAAATTTATGTCCTAAAGGAACTGTGATGAGGAAGATACGTTGTATATCTTGTCCATATTTATTTCAATCACTTTTTAAGGCTTGCATTTGGGAACTTGTTGACATTAAAGAAGTGACAGTATTGAGTGTCAGTCTTGTTTCTTCTCATTTGCCAAAGCATATTTTGCCTTTTTGATAAGGTAATGCATCGTAACAGACTGTGCTTGATCTGCTTTTGTAAGGCTATGAAAACATGCCAAAATATGCTCAGCGTGTGAATTAGGACTAGGAGCCTTTCAGAACACTGAAAACCAAAGACTGCTGTTTGAATAATATTTGGGAGGGCTTAATTATGAGAACATAGCTCATAAGAGAGGGAGAGAGATTTTGTCACCTTGTAAACATTACCAGTTATAAGGTGTCAACACTAGTACAAAGCCTAGCTTCAGAATCATCATGAGCTTACCACTACTGATGCTGCTGACAAGGTTCATATAATCACTTGCAATATAACTTCAGTTATTGATTCAAGTTAGGTGTATTTATTAAATAATTTGTTGCAGTCAGTATGCCAAGTAGAGTTAGGCTCATTATCAATGGAGCTGCACACGTATAATTGGTTGCTTGGTTGTTATTGACTAGCATGTGCTACGTGCGCCTCACATATACTCTGTTTCTCCGAGTGTTAGACAACAACACTGGTAGCCATGTTTTGTATATCAAACGTTTTATTCCGTATAACAGTTGAGTACTGCATGTTCATGCTGACTTGGCACTTTCATTTGATTAATTTTGTTCTTTCATTTTATAATTACTTGTTTTATATGACCAGGAAATCAGAGTGCAGCTTTTGGTTATCTTTTCTCGTGAAGGACAAGATTAGTGTCATATTGTTAATAAAAACTTATTTTGTTTATCTCATGGTTTATTAAGTGCCTCAGTTTGTTTATTTCTGATTTTTGTGATGGAGGAATAAATGTGAAGCGTTTATGTAGCTGTATTTGGGGTTGTTACTCTTGGAGTCATCATACAGTATTCTTTGTTTGGCTAACACTGCTGTCAATCTTAGTTGCAGTGCTTGAGGTGTAACTTAAGTGTTTTAACATGACCACCTTTGAGGGATTTGACCTAATGTAGTAGTCATTCCTCTTAAAACTTGGTTACGTTCCTAACATTTTACTTACATTATAGTTTAAAAAAAAAAAATCATCTTTGTTGATGTAAATTATTAGTTCACACCAGGTATGGAGTTGTGGTTTTCTGACATATATTAGTATCATGCTCTAGCTTGTCATAATGTGTGAGAGAGATTTCTAGGAAAAGGAGCTTGATCATGTTTAATCACATTCCAGGTATTACAAGTTATAGTACTGTAGCTGAAGAGGGTTCATATGTGGTGTAAAATAACCCTAGAGTTGATGTGCCCTTTAACCCCAGTTTCGGTGAAAGGTGTTCACGAGTGTCATTTATGCAGTATGAAAGTCCTGTACAAAAGTTTATAATGAGGGCTAGCAATATCTTTGTTTTATCTCACTATTTTAAATTCCTTAATATTGCTAAAATAAATATATTGGTGTGTTAGGGTATGCAGTATTTACACTTCATTTCACATGAAATTTCAACAATATAGTTATGGTACTACAGTATATGATTGTACAGTATATGTGATGAGATATTTTATGAAGACTTTGTTTCTAAAATAGTTGCAGCTCATCTAGAGATTTCGATAACCAGGATTGGCATTGAGACAATGTAAAACCATTCAGAGATAACTCTTCAAAATTGTGGAATTTTATTACAAGAGTAATGATAATTGCTAATTTTTCATACTTTTTTCTTCACTAAGAAGGAAGTTAAAAATGACTTCCCCAAAAGTTTATTTTTACAATTATTTTTGCCTGTCGCTTAAGAGATGTGTTTCGTTAACATTATCAAAGGCAGATTTCAATGGTTAGAAAGTTGTTGTTTTAGATTCAGCTAATCAGAACAAACATTTCAAGCAGTACGGGCTATGGTGAGCGCGAAGTACTTACCTGGCACAGGCGGTTAGAAAGTGATTGATAAGAGATTAAGCCACCCAAGAGGTGGCACGGGCATGAATAGCCCATAATGGTTAGAAAGTTTGCCGCTGCTGGATATATAGTCAGAGATAAGGTGAAGCACTTCATTATAGGCCAATAGGTCCATTATGTCCTCACCGTAATGAGGTGCTTCATCCTCATCTCTGGGAATATATTCGGGCAGGCAGGAAACTTCTAACTATTTGAACTCTGCCTTTGATGATGTTAACAAGAGTTCTTGTTCCAAAATACACTCTTAGCATCAAGGCAAATGAAATAGCAAAAATTAATCTTTGAGGTTTAATTATTTAACTTTCTTCCCAAGTGAATAAAAATAGAGAAGATTTGCACTAGAATTATTGATCTCGGCTTTTGTCACATTAAATAATATATGCCTACAAGAAAGATGGCTACCAACAAATACTGTATGCTAATAAATATATATATATAATATTGTGCCTAATAGCCAGAACTGCACTACTTGGCCTAATATGCAAGGCCCATTTGCCTTGGCAGTGAGATTTTCATATTTTCAAATATTTTTTCCAAATATATATATTAAGAACACAATTACTGTCTTATGTTAAGCTAGGTTCGGATAGGTTAGGTTTGATTCAATTTGTTAGTTTAACTAAAATTAAAAAAAAAACCAATGTATAATTGTAATCGAAAGCTTTATCATTCCATAAGAAAAGTATTAAAAATATTTGGGAAAATTCAGCCTAGTTAGGCAACTTGGTCTATCAGGTATTATATGTACAGTATAGATATATATATATATATAATATATATATTATATATATATATATATATTTATATATATATATATATATATAGTATATATATATAATATATATAATATATATAAAATCAACACACACACACACACACCACACACACACACACACACACCACACACACATATGCACATACACACATAGTATATATATAATTATTTATTTTGGCAGGACCAAAGAGCTAAAGCTCAACCCCTTCAAGCACAATTATGTGAGTAGTACCCTCACAGAAACTTGAATTCACACTCACCTCGAGCGTAGCTCTATCCTGAACTACACTTAGGTAATTACACATACACATAAAGTAATACATTGCACAGAAACACAAAATCCTTGCGGGAGAACACACGCTTATTTATACTATATATATATATATATATATATATATATATATAATATTTATTGAGGAGTTTAATCCCATCCAGCACCGAGCTCATCATATAGAAAACTCGTCTTGTGAAACAACACAAAACTGTCGTAGGTGTCCGAAAACTAACGGGAATGCTCGTTAATCGAGAGGAAGCTCGTCAGTCGAGATACAATTTCTGAAGTGGCCAAGGATGGCCAAGTACTCAGTAAATGCCAAGTTTTCCTGAATATAATATATTTTTCTAATTTTTTTATGAAATAGATAAAGCTATCTCATTTATTATGTATAAGTTATTTGTTTAAATATTGAGTTAAAATTAAACGTAGATATATGACTGAACCTAACAACTCTACCCTAACCTAACCTATCTTGACCTAACGTAAACTAACACAAACTAAGTCAATAAATTATGTTCCTAATGTAATAAATACATTCCAATAAACTAATTGGGAAACAATTTATTAAAAATAAAGAAAATCACTCTGCCAATTTAGGCAAATTGGTCCTTGCATAGTTGGCCAAGAAGTGCGTTCTGGCTACTAGGTACGATATATATATATACAATGGGGCCTCGACTTCCGATGCTAATCCGTTCCCAGAGACGGATCGTATGTCGAAATATCGGAAAGTCGAGGCGAATTTCTCCCATAAGAAATAAGGGATTTGAATTGATCCGTTCCTCACCCTCCAAAATTTAACATAAAAATACATTTTATCTGAATACAATGTTTTTTTCTAACTACAATACAGTACCAAACTTCACTTACCTTTATGGAGGGATTTCGATGGCGTATGGAAGATGGTGGATGAGGGAGAGGAGGAGAGAAGTTGTACTGTTTTGGAAGGGGAGTCCCCTTCTATTATCACATCAGGCAGTGATGTTTTCTCTGGGGTACTCTCTCCTACGTTTTGCCTGAATACCACTAGGACCTGGTTGTGGTTCAGTGCTTGTTTGCTCACTACAAATTTGTCAAGAGACATTTGTTTTGTCCATTCGATTTAACATT
>WNGS01164858.1:44230307-44247831 GCA_020271785.1 Procambarus virginalis
TATTATATATATATATATATATATATATATATATATATATATATATATATATATATATCTTCAGAAGGAGTTGTATTCTTCATCTCCAATACATCTCCTTCTGAAGATGTATTGATATACGAAAGTACTTAAGGAAATTCTTGTTTCAATTTTCCTCCGTGGTTTGACACTGTCACATTTTTAATCACGTTTATTTTCGTGATACACACACAAACACGCATATATATATATATATATATATATATATATATATATATATATATATATATATATATATATATATATATATATATATATATATAACTGAAGCGGATTCAGGCGTCCCTGTACATACCAGTTGCGTTGCTCCTGGCAGTATGGGTTCGAGTCACTTCTGGGGTGTGAGTTTTCAGTTGTATCTAGTCCTGGGGACCATTCAGGCTTGTTTGCATATATATATATATATATATATATATATATATATATATATATATATATATATATATAGATAGATAGATAGATAGATAGATAGATTGGTTTTCATCAGCAGGTAGTGTAAGTTTTAAAGGATACAATGTATGCCTGAATTTACCTGAGGACTACTAACACTCTAGTGGCTTCGACGAGGACAGAAAGCAGGCGGCTTGTCTAAGGTCCTCTCATTTTCCATTATTATTTTTCCAATTGGATTTTGAAGTTTAACAGAGTTTTGGCATTTGAGGTTTCGGCGCGTAGGCAGTTCCATGGGTTTATAACCCTGTGGGGGGGGGGGGGGGGGGGCAGGGCAAATGTGGGGGACTTTTGACAAGCCGCCTGCTTCCTGTTCTCGTCGAGGCCACTAGAGTGTTAGTGGACCTCAGGTAAATTCGGGTAAATACTTGTTCATTTGGGAGGTGATCTAGTGTTTATTCACTCTATAGATGGTAGACGGTATTTACCTAAAATGTAAAATATCCATAATCATTGGAAAATACAGTAATCATTGACAAACAATATGATCAAACAATACTGATTGTTCATTATGTATGCTAGTCTGTGGCTTGCCCTGTAATAATTTATTTTATATCTACAGTATGTGTGTGATTTGTTAATAATTATGCAAATTCGAATTCAAATATTTATTCAAGTAAAAGTACATATATAGAGGATGAGTTACAAAAACAACGTTGGATTTATATATAGAGCTAGTACATACAATACCTAAAGCCACTAATATGCACAGCGTAATTACTATGCTTGTTAATATTACGGCTACTGCTAATAATTACCATGTCAGTAATTACTCCTATTAGAGGTGGAGGGAAGGTGGAGGGGAAATACATAAGGCTCCACGTGACACGTAAGCCTTATGTAACGCTCCACGTGACATGTAAGCCTTATGTAACGCTCCACGTGACATGTAAGCCTTATGTAACGCTCCACGTGACATGTAAGCCTCATGTAACGCTCCACGTGACACGTAAGCCTTATGTAACGCTCCACGTGACACGTAAGCCTTATGTAACGCTCCACGTGACATGTAAGCCTTATGTAACGCTCCACGTGACATGTAAGCCTTATGTAACGCTCCACGTGACATGTAAGCCTCATGTAACGCTCCACGTGACACGTAAGCCTTATGTAACGCTCCACGTGACACGTAAGCTTATGTAACGCTCCACGTGACACGTAAGTCTTATGTAACGCTCCACGTGACACGTAAGCCTTATGTAACGCTCCACGTGACATGTAAGCCTTATGTAACGCTCCACGTGACATGTAAGCCTCATGTAACGCTCCACGTGACATGTAAGCCTTATGTAACGCTCCATGTGACACGTAAGCCTTATGTAACGCTCCACGTGACACGTAAGCCTTATGTAACGCTCCACGTGACACGTAAGCCTTATGTAACGCTCTACGTGACACGTAAGCCTTATGTAACGCTCCACGTGACACGTAAGCCTTATGTAACGCTCCACGTGACACGTAAGCCTTATGTAACGCTCCACGTGACACGTAAGTCTTATGTAACGCTCCACGTGACACGTAAGCCTTATGTAACGCTCCACGTGACATATAAGCCATATCGCACGCCAACCTTACAGAACACTCCATGTAAGACGTGAAGCTTATATAAGACTTCGTGGGATACATATGAGCCTTATGTAACGCTAGGCGACACATATGAACCTTGCCTAACTCTTCATGTGATACATACAACACTCTACAGGATGATTGAGTCCCTAACATGACGCAAGAGTGCATTGTTCGTGTCATGAATTTTGTCATGCATTAAATTAAGACATATTTTGTGTTTTTTAAGTCTGTCTTTAAGAGGTTTTCTGTTATTAAGAGTTTTCTGTCATTAAATTAAGATTTTTCTGAGTGTTATAAGAGTTATCTAAGTCTGTCTTTAAGAGTGTTCTGTCAATAAGAGTTTTCAAAGTCTGTCATTAAAAGTTTTCTGTCATTAAGAGTTTTCTGAATCTGTCATAAGAGTTATCTAAGTCTGTCATTAAGAGAATTGTAGAGGACAAGAGGAAGATGAAATCAAAACCAACTCTGTGAGAGCTGGAGGGGGTAGAAATAGCCTAAGCTACTATCCCTTTGAGCTGTATTTTTTTCTTGTCTCAACCCATTGTTGATGTGACGACTTATAATGAATTTTGTACCTAGCTCATCAAGATTGTAACTTGCTTAGCTAAATGAATTGTGGGGTTCAGTCCCTGAGCCCATTATGTGCCTCTGTAACCCTTTCCACTACCGCCCACAAGATGGGTATGGGGTGCATAATAAATGAACTAAACTAATTCAATAAACATACTTGAACTTGGGAGCTGGAGGAGCAGTGTGATTAAACAGCTGCACAGTGTAGTGTTATTTATTTATTTAATTATTTATATACAAGAAGGTACATTGGGTTTGTGAGAATACATAGCATGGTATTAACAATCTTGTAAAGCCACTAGTACGCGCAGAGTTTCGGGCAGGTCCTTAATCTAACAGATAATTTTAAGTAGGTAAATTCTAGTGTTAGTTTTATCAAAAGACAAGTTATATATTATACTTGCTTCTCGACAACCTATAATGCTTCGTAACAATACAGTGAGAATTCGACTAATACATCTTATTCGTTGTATCGTATTCTCGGGACAGTTTAAGCTTATGGAGTTCACCTTAACCCAACTGCTGACTTTCACCAGAATTCTCTTTACCACAGTTTTTGGAACTCCCCTCCCCTGCTAGGTGAACAGAGGCATCGGG
The DNA here is from genome assembly GCA_020271785.1 of Procambarus virginalis. Lineage (NCBI taxonomy): Eukaryota > Metazoa > Arthropoda > Malacostraca > Decapoda > Cambaridae > Procambarus > Procambarus virginalis. Next base: position 44,233,533 of record WNGS01164858.1, read on the forward strand.
TGGGGATCGAACCCCGGCCCATCCTGGGTCGTGAACCGGTTGAGATGACCACTGAAGGGAGGGAAGGGAACTACTAGGAGAAAGCGCCAAGCCATTAGCACTATATAGCTCTGGGAAGGGGTCAGGATAAGGATTTGGGATGGGACGGGGGGAAGGAATGGTGCGCAACCACTTGTGGACGGTCGGGGATTGAACGCCGACCTGCATGAAGCGAGACCGTCGTTCTACCGTCCAACCCAAGTGGTGATGGTAGATGACCACTGAGAAAAAAAAAGTTTATTTTTTATGCACCCTATACCCATCATATGGGCGGTATAGATGAAAGGGTTACAGAGGCACATAATGGGCTCAGGAACTGAACCCCACAATTCATTTAGCTGGTGCGAAGGACAATGTTTGTCCTGCACACCGCCTCCCATCCAGTGGGCAGATGTGGATAGGTTACAATCACTTAGTTACTACCTACAGTTAGCAAACTGAGGATATTTGGCCAAAATTTCTGGTAGCAGATCATTTTGAATGAAATATTTACACATTTCTTGAGCATTGGTTATAGAATTGTCTCTGAATTCACGTATCTTTTCGCACTCCATCACATAGTGACGGAGGGTGTGCGAATAATTTTGTTGACACAGTTTACATTTGGTCAGGTCTACATCAGCCGATAATGAGAATTCCCAGAGATACTTGTAACCGAGTCTAAGCCGAGCAGTAGTAACATCTAGAAGTCTGCTGATTTTATTGGATGATCCATAGATGTGTGGCTCCTCTTGCATGATAGTATGATGATAGATGGAATTACTGGTGTCAATTTCACTTTGCCTCAGGTCTACAATTAAGTGTTTCGTTGAAGTTCTTGGTGTACTATTGCTCTCAGACTGCTTATAGGCAATTCAAAGTTATAATCAACTTCTTTGAAGGCAGATTCTTTGGGTAACTCAACAACTCTATATCATGCATTCGGAGACCAACATGAGATGTTTTAAGCCACGTGAAATGTACTGTTACCATCATTAATAATTTTGTTGTGTCTAGCTTCAGACACGAGCAGGTTACCGTTATGTTTTGAAGAGTTAATTAAGCGCAGTTAAGGATGATAAGGAGTGACTTACATTTAATGTATAAGACATACAATTCTTTATAAAAGAGATAAGCTATCTACTTTTGGTTCCCGTTATATGCACAATATTACATTTATCTCTGAAAATTTGTTGCTGTTATGGTAAGGTAATTATGAGGAGAAAGCACTAAGCCAGTGTGACTATATAACACTTGGAAGGGATATGAAGATAAGAATTTTGGAGAGGACGGAGGAAAGGAACAGTGCCCAATCGCTTGCACCATCAGGGACTGAACGGCCACCTGTAAGAAGCGAGGCCGTCGCAATACCGACCACTCCAAGTGTGGTTCTATTTCGTTTAGGCTTACTTGTTTTAAAGTCCAAATTTAAATCTCCGGAAGATTGAATACGTTACAAGAAGCATTTGTAGTATTCTGAGAAAATAATTATTAGTATTTTAATTAACAAAATCTTCGGTAATAATTGAGTGACACGCGATAAACTGTGTCATGAAGTTTAATATTTAATATTAAAGATTTAAATTTCGAATGCACCCGGGTTTATTATACTTTTTATAAGGCAAATATAACGTTAAGAAAACTAAATTACAAATTACTGTCATCGACTGTCAAACATTTAAGGGCTTTTAATAAGATATTAGTGAATCATAAAACTAACGTAATTTTTTACTATAGGAAACCTTGATAAAGTATTGAGTGTTTAAAATAAGTAACATTAGAGTAGAACAGTTGAAACATTATTGGAACCAAAACAAATACAGTCATGGCAGACATCCCGCCGAGCAGACAAGAGAAGTCCCTAGGTTTACTGACCTCCAAGTTCGTCTCTCTTCTCCAGGAAGCCGAGGATGGCGTTTTGGACATCAAATCTGTAAGTAGAGGAGAGAATAAGAAGGGTGAGGACGCCATTATGGGCCTCGCCGACCCTCACCAGCACAACCTGGGGTCTGGACCCAGTCAACCTCGTTGGTGGTGGTATACCAGACTTGGGCTGGTATACCGTAGCTTCGGGCCGGTCTCTGGGGGTATACGGGAGAGGGGATAGTAGGCCGGGGGAGGGTTATATGGCGAGGCAGCTGGGTGAGGGTTGAGGGATACATTGTCAGGTGTGGAGGACCTGTTGGGGCACCTCACGCTGGTGTTGCCAGCAGCTGTTCTGGTGTTGCCATGAGTCGCTCTGGTGTTGCCATGTGTCACTCTTGTGTTGCCATGTGTCACTCTTGTGTTGCCATGTGTCACTTGTGTTGCCATGTGTCACTGGTATTGTCATGTGTCACTGGTGTTGTCATGTGTTACTCAGGTGTTGCCATGTGTCACTCTGGTATTGTCACGAGTCATTCTGGTATTGTCATGTGTCACTAGTGTTGTCATGTGTCACTCTGGTGTTGTCACGAGACACTCTGGTGTTGTCATGAGATGCTCTGGTGTTGTCACGAGACGCTCTGGTGTTGTCACGAGTCGCTCCGGTGTTGTCACGAGTCGCTCCGGTGTTGTCACGAGTCGCTCCGGTGTTGTCACGAGTCGCTCCGGTGTTGTCACGAGTCGCTCGGGTGTTGTCACGAGTCGCTCGGGTGTTGTCACGAGTCGCTCGGGTGTTGTCACGAGTCGCTCGGGTGTTGTCACGAGTCGCTCGGTGTTGTCACGAGTCGCTCGGGTGTTGTCACGAGTCGCTCGGGTGTTGTCACGAGTCGCTTGGGTGTTGTCACGAGTCGCTCGGGTGTTGTCACGAGTCGCTCGGGTGTTGCCACGAGTCGCTCCGGTGTTGCCATGAGTCGCTCCGGTGTTGCCATGTGTCACTTGTGTTGCCATGTGTCACTCTGGTATTGTCACGAGTCATTCTGGTGTTGTCATGTGTTACTCTGGTGTTGTCACGAGTTGCTCTGGTGTTGTCACGAGTTGCTCTGGTGTTGTCATGTGTTACTCTGGTGTTGTCACGAGACGCTCTGGTGTTGTCATGAGATGCTCCGGTGTTGTCACAAGTCGCTCCGGTGTTGTCACGAGTCGCTCCGGTGTTGTCACGAGTCGCTCCGGTGTTGTCACGAGTCGCTCCGGTGTTGTCACGAGTCGCTCCGGTGTTGTCACGACTCGCTCCGGTGTTGTCACGAGTCGCTCCGGTGTTGTCACGAGTCGCTCTGGTGTTGTCACGAGTCGCTCTGGTGTTGTCACGAGTCGCTCTGGTGTTGTCACGAGTCGCTCTGGTGTTGTCACGAGTCGCTCTGGTGTTGTCACGAGTCGCTCTGGTGTTGTCACGAGTCGCTCTGGTGTTGTCACGAGTCGCTCTGGTGTTGTCACGAGTCGCTCTGGTGTTGTCACGAGTCGCTCTGGTGTTGTCACGAGTCGCTCTGGTGTTGTCACGAGTCGCTCTGGTGTTGTCACGAGTCGCTCTGGTGTTGTCACGAGTCGCTCTGGTGTTGTCACGAGTCGCTCTGGTGTTGTCACGAGTCGCTCTGGTGTTGTCACGAGTCGCTCTGGTGTTGTCACGAGTCACTCTGGTGTTGTCATGAGTCGCTCTGGTGTTGTCACGAGTCGCTCTGGTGTTGTCACGAGTCGCTCTGGTGTTGTCACGAGTCACTCTGGTGTTGTCATGAGTCGCTCTGGTGTTGTCACGAGTCGCTCCGGTGTTGTCATGAATCGCTCTGGCATTGTTATATAATTGCACTTGCACTGCCACTCATCACTCTGGCGCTGTCACGTGTCACTGGCACTGCCATGTGCTGCTCTGGAACTGCCATGCATCACTCTAGCGCTGCCACGCATCACTGGGCTGTTGCACAGCGCTCTGGCTACCCTGGTGTTACGATGAGTTATTCTATTTTCTCATGTGCAACTCTTGTCCTGCTGTAAGTTACGATAATTTTAGACACCAGCAATTTGTTTAGTGTAGCCTTGATAAAGCTTACAGATGGGTGCTTCACACATTGTTTCATACGCTAATGATCTATTTCATACATATGCCCCAGATGAGAGAATACAGGATAATCTTTCCATCATCACTACAAAGCCTAGTGAAAGAAGCACCACTATAACTTGCCTAATGTATGGATTGTGGATGCACCGTTTCATTGAAATTCCATACCACTATATAATTGAACGCTCTAAATAAAGAACAAAATTTACAAACCGGATCTCTCCTTCAATTTTTAGATTTATTGGAAAAAAGTCTGGAAACCATATCTCATAAACTATTAATTGTAATTGGTTTCCAAATATTTCATGTGAACTTGATGAAAAAAAATTACAGTTGAACTTTGGTTTATGAATTTAATCCATTCGAAAAGACTGTTTGTACACCAGAAATTCGTAAACCAAAACAAATTTTTTCATAAGAAATAACGTAAATTGAATTAATCCGTTCCACATACCTGAAAAATATTAACTTAAAACTACGTTTTATGCAGAATAATACTCGTATTTTTTTACAATTCAAGCTCGGTTGTCACTAGGCAGAATACACTGAACATACCAGCAAAACATATGCGCTCGACGACCCAGACATGTATCAACAAACTTGTATTCAGAGGCAAACCTCGTACGCCGAGTCAAATTTTACAAGGAAATTGACTTTGTATACCAAAAAATTGTAATCCAGGGCATTCGTAAACTGAGGTTCCACTGTAGTTTTAGGTGTGGGGGGGGGGGGAGTGGATGAGCCAGGTGTGAAAAAGATCATGTGGCTAGTTTTAATTTTGAAAGTTAAGAGCTCTAAATATTGACCCATATTTCCTTAAATGCTGTTTTTGCCGTTCATTAGCCATTAACCGAACCACTATAAGAACTCCTCTGCCAGCTTCTTATTTATACTAGTTTGGAACTTCCTTTTAATATAACCTGTCTTAGTCTGCTAGGTCTATGTTACTAGACATGCTTTCTACTCTCAAATAAAGATCATTCATCCATTTGCGATAACTGTTTGACTTTGTTGAAAACTTAATTTGCAGCACTTTTTAGGAAATAAAATTATTATTCAGCAACAACTTGAAGGAAATTGCATTTAAAGTGTTTGTGGTGCTTACAGGCTGCTGATCAGCTTGCTGTTAGACAAAAGAGAAGAATATACGATATTACCAATGTGCTGGAGGGCATTGGGCTGATTGAAAAGAAGAGTAAAAACTCCATTGTGTGGAAGGGTGGGGGGCCAGGTTCCAACACTCAGGAATTCACTGACCGTGCCACCATGCTTAAAGAGGAAATTTCCGAGCTTGACCAACATGAGAAGATGCTCGATCAACACAGACAGGTTGGTACACTGCTTTGTTAAGTGTATTTAACATTACCTTCACCTTTTACTAACTGTAGAACTGTCTTACAGTGATATAATACAACATTTGTTTGTAATAGTCTAAGATTAAAGTTTCTATTGCTTCAAGATTAAATTAAATATTTTCTGTATTTTAAATTTGGCCTATACCAGTTCTAGTATTGTGATGGGTACAGTATATTTCTTGAAATGTACTGATTCTTTGCATAGAGTAGGGTGCCTTTGTTTTGGTCTAATGATATTTTCTCCCCATATTTAGTTGTTGCTATTCATTTAAATATTTGTTCTTGTATTGTGTGAAAATAATTTGTTTACAAAAATTGCTCTTCTGTTAGAAAGGAGAGACTGGTACCAATTGATCTAAAAATTATCATCTTTTCTTTATATTAAAAAATTATATTGCTTCTTCCAACAGTACGTACAACAGAGTATTAAAAACATTACTGAAGATCTCAGTAACTATAAGATGGCATACGTCAATCATGAAGATATCTGCAGCTGCTTCCAGGGTGATACACTGTTAGCTATACAGGCACCTTCAGGGACGCAGTTAGAAGTTCCTATTCCACAGATGGTTTGTTTTATTTGATTACTTTTATGATATTTGCATTGTGTATTAATTTACTGAACTTTCAACTGCAGGGAAAGGGTTGACTGTGTAAAAAAATTCTCCATCTCTCTCTTCTTCCATAGCCAGACATAAATTTTTACTATTTCCACAGGTAAATGGTGATAAAAAATACCAGATTCATCTAAAGTCTGAGAGTGGACCAATTTATGTTCTGCTAGTCAACCAAGATCAGGAACATACACCACCTCTAGTGGTTCAGGTTAGTGATACTTTCAATCTATATTCTGTAAGTGTTAACCCGTTTATTGTGTGAGAGGGATGTTATATACAGTACCCTGAAAACACAAACCGTAACTGTCTCTATTTTCCGCTTGTTTCAACTTGTAATAAAGTTGGTATATCTTGGCTTAACGTGTTTATGACGTATTAGAACGTTGTTACAACTTGCTATATTGGTTGTTATAACTGGTTAGGAGGTGTTAAAACTTGTTCGAACGTTGTACCAACGTCGTAGTTTCGGTGTGAGTTTGGCAGGATATGATTACTGTGCATGTGATGTAAAACATTTAAATGATTTGTTCTTTTTATTATAACACACACCCACATGTAAAAGCTTTCTACATCTGTGCAGGTCCCACCCCCAACAGCTGTAATGAAGCAAGAGCCAGTAGGACGGGGCGTGAAAAGAGTAGCTTCATCTCCTCCTATTGAGCCACCTCCATCACGCTCTCGGGCAACTCCACAAAAGGGTGTCACCGCTCACACACCAACTGCGTGCAGCCCATCACATCCTGAAGTAAGCTGTCAGTGTATGCCTGTTAGTTGGAATGAGTCTGTGAGAAAGGTAGTTAATAAGAAAAATAAATAGATGTGGTTACAATGTGAAAATGGGAGCAATGAGAGAGAACACGTAAAAAGATGAGGCCATCTCAGAAATGTGTGCGTGAAGTAACATGCTTTTTTTATTTTTTATTTTATGTAGGGAGGTAAAAATCTGAATGTGAAAAAGATATGTGATGTATGATTAGTAGGGATCTTAAAATAAAAGATCAATGTACAACTGTCCAAGATAAAGGTCTCACTATGAAGGATTTCTTGTTTTTTCCTCTATTGTCATCCTCACAACTATTTTTTTAGGTTGATCTTTACCACTGACTTTCTTGGAACACATGGCATGTTATATCATAAGAACTTTTATGTTCAGAAATCAAAAAGCACAAATACAATGAAATTCTTCACAAAGAATTCTAGCTCTGTCGTCATTAGGCGGGAGACACTGGTAAACTGAAGTGTGCCACACGCCCGGTCAGCCCATATGTATAGCAACAAACGCGAATACAGAGTCAAATTTTTCAAAATCGAACCGAAAAATTTAATAATGGGCATTTAAAAACTGAGGTTCCACTGTAGTCCTAAAAAAACTTAACCCATTTCTAAGGTAAATTGGCATATTGTTTATGGGTATATGGTAGTTCATGTTGACCAGACCACACACTAGAAGGTGAAGGGACGACGACGTTTCGGTCCGTCCTGGACCATTCTCAAGTCTTTTGTGTAGTTCATGTGGTTTCTTTATTGCATATAGTGGGGGTCACAGCACAAAAAATTGTGCTGTGAAAAAAAAGGTATACAGTATTTGGCATACTTCTACAATAGATACTGATGTTGCAAACAATTATTGGTTGATGATGATGTACTTAAGATGTAAAAAGTTTTTTTTTTAGGGTGGTGAAGTAGCAGAAACAGCTCCAGTATCTCGTAGAGTCCCACGTAAAGCTTCAGCAGGGGTTAGTAGTGTCACGGAAGCTTTGGCACCCAGAAGAGCACGCAAGAGACAGGAAGCAGCAGCAGCTGCTGCGGCAGCGGCACAGTTATCGTCGGCTGGTAAGTGTAGCACTCGTTCAAAGTCATTGGAATAAAAGTTTAAAGTAGTTAGGGTAAAAACTTTGTCCGTTCTTGATATTGGTGTCATTAAGGCTATTATGGTTCTCACAAGATATTACAGTACAGTATTTAGAAAGAGGTTTATGCTTTAATCTTATAAATTAATAGACAATTTGATAAGCTTGTTTTACATATGAAGAGATATAATAGAAAATTGTAATATCATGTAATGCTGGAGAGTATAAAAGTCAGTAAACCATTAGATTGAGTAGTTTGACCAGATTAATTGTATGTATAATTATAAAATGGGGCAATTCCAGTAATCCATTTAGAGTACTTCAACATCTACCTCTTTTGGGCACCTCTCTCTGGTGCCTAGGACTGTTGTTGGTGGTGCTGGACACGTTTATCACCACTACATTCTTAGTCAAATGGCCAATATCACAGCTGCAACTTTTACAGGGCTTTGTGTACTAGATTTTAACTTATGCCGCCAGAGCCACAACCTCCTTGTTCGAAGCCAGATTAGGTTGACATGCAACTTGGTCTGGATGAGTTAACTATTTTGTTGGGATCATGAGAGGCTTCTGTGCTTGTTCGCCATTGCTTGTATGACATATCCCCTTAAGTCTTCTTTGGGGATGTTTGACAGGTTCCTTAGCTCACTTGCTTATTGGTCAAGGTAGTCTGATTTTTTGTAAGCTTCCACTTACATTTTTTTTTTTAGATGGTTTGTATTTTATCTCTGGCCTCTGTCATGTAGGTTTTTGGACCATGGCCTCTGGCTCAGTCACTTGCACATAGGCTGTCTATGTGCAGGAGTAGTTGGAAGTGTGTGTGGTGTTGGTGTGCTTAATTTAGTGCTTAACTCACTTGGGAGGATTTGTAACTGGCCAATAGTTGGACATGTGTTGTTCAAAACATCAGTTGGTAACGATTGCTCGTCCAGATCCCTCCTGTTGCATTGAACTTTAGCCATAGTCTCTTGTCTTGCTTCTTAAGTTTTGTTCTTTCTGAAGTATGTACTCATAGTATAGAAAGATTGAATGTACTGTATAATCCAGAGGATATTTAATAAAAAATTCACTCTGGTGCTGTAAAAAGATAATTTTTTAAAGTGAATAAATTGTACAAATATTTTGTCTAGGAAGTGTCTTGTAAAATTTATACATGCAGTCTAAACAAATCTTCTTCTTCTTCTTAGCATCTGATATAGTAGTTAAGCACGAAAATGTTGAAGAAGTTCTGCCAACCTCGGGCAGCATCAAGCAGGAACAGCAAGAAGACAGGTCATCCACATCGCCAGTATTTACACATGCCCCAGGTATTTTTATAGCAGTGTTCCTTGTTTTGTGTATCAGAGACAGTGTCTGTGTCAACCAGATCAAGGATTTAAGTGTTGAAGTGGCATCCACTAATTTCCAAATGTTGTATACATGTCACCGATAGACTTTTGTAACACAGCTCTAAGAAATTGTTTGTTGATTTTTTTCCTAGTAAGAATATGAATATGTTTTGCATGATCATATTGTAAATAGAGCAATAAACATTTTCTTAAATAGATTTAATATATTTTCTCAAAAATGACATGTTTCCAGTCTATATTTAGAAAAGACTTATAGTATTGACTTAAATTTTTAGTAATGCACTATATTTTGAGTAAGTAAAATATGGCTGCTGCTATTGAAATTAAATAACACATTTCCATGGCAACAATTTGTTTGCATTCCATTTGATAGTGGTTGGACGCTTTACCGTCTAACCACTTGGGTTGGACGGTAAAGTGGCGGTCTCGCTTCATGCAGGTCGGTGTTCATTCCCCGACAGTCCAAGTGGTTGGGCACCATTCCTTTCACCCCGTCCCATCCCAAATCCTTATCCTGACCCCTTCCAAGTGCTATATAGTCGTAATGGCTTGGCACTTTCCCCTGATAATTCATTCATTCCATATATATCTTTGGAAAATCATATTTCCTTGAGACCAATACCATTTGTAGCCTGGCCTCAGGCTGGGCTCAGGGAGTAGAACTCCAGAAACTCTCTCCAGGTATCTGATTATAAAATAAAGGCTCTTTCTGGGGGGAGCCCCGTCGGCTCCCCGGAGCTATCCAGGCTGAATGGATATGTATAACTTTCTGGCATCAGTCAAAGTGCTAGGAGTTCTTGCCTACCGGGGACCACGAGCCAGAACCTGGCCCCCTCAGAGAGGCACGAGGAGCAATGGCCTATAGAAACCCCTTTTGTGATTGGGAGAATTCTATGTCTGCCATCGACCGGGAAAGGCACCCAGAAAGGTAGGCGCCTCAAAACAAACCCCTATTCTGGTGAAATTATTGCTACCGAAAGCCGAACGAGTGGACAAAACTCCCCAAACAAAATTATTAAACTAGCATGACGTCATCACGTCGCCGCGCAACCGTCTGCGCAACCCCCCTTCCCCGAGAGGGGGAAGGGGGAGCCCCAGACCCTCCACGCCGGCGATCCAACCGGCAGTTCTTGGCTGATGGGATTGCTGGCTGGTCGAGTGCCTCTGGCTCCGGTTTTTTGTTTCAGTTCTGTGCCTTGTGGTGTGGACTGTCTCTACGGTGGGGTGTGAGCCAGGAGTAAGATTCCACGGTACTCGGGCTGCATGTGCCTAGGGCTGTCTTCCCTAGGTGCCCTGTAAGTACTGCCCTTGGGGCTTGGGGCCATCTTCCACAAGTCACCTTGGGTTCTGCCTCCGCTGTGTCCTTTACTGCTCGGTACTGGGCCGCCCTTGGAGTCGGCTGGGGTTTTGTTGCCCTGGTTTGTCTCTGGGTAGGTGGTAGTTTTCGTCACTGGTAGGGGCGCAGGGTACTGCACAGCTAGTTTTCACCATTACAGCGGCCGGCTCTGTTCCGCCTGGGTGCGTTGTCCTCTTGCGGGGTTTTTCTTTTGTTTTTGTTTCTGCCTGGTGGGGGGTCTGCCTTTACTGTGGTCCCCCTTTTCCTGTTTTAGGTGACTTTCTTTCGAATTCTTCTTTTGGCGATACTCCCCGCTTGGCCCCCGTGAGTGGACACGTCCCGGGGGTTCAGCTTTAGCAGTTTGTTGGTAGTTTGGGCGCCGGTTCGCGGTACCCTGCCTGGGCTTCCCTTAGCGTATTATCGTTTAAGGGCCCTGGAAAACCCCACGGGGGCTCCGTGGTCCTCTAGGTGTGTCCCCGGAGCCCCCCTCGCGTCCTGCGAGTTTGACGGTTGATCTGTCCCCTTGTCTCAGGGTGACACTCACCTGTTGTGCCTCCGCCATGCTGCCTGTTGGGTCCTTGTTGTTGTGACCCGGAGTCGTCCGATGCTTGTTGTCGGTACGCGCTCCCCTTCACCCAGGCCACTGGTCTTGATTATCGGGTGCAGGCGGCTGCGGCGTTGCTTGCTGGGTGTGTTGCTGCAACGCTCTTGGTTTGCGGCCCCGGATGCCCCGAGGCTGCCCCGTTTTGGTGGTTGGGGTCTGGACTTTGGGGTGGGGGTCGCTTCGGCTCTGGCCCCTTCCGCTTCTGTTCCTCCCCTTCTGTTCTACTCACTTCCTCCCTTGCCTCCTGCTCCGAACCATAGGCGGGTTTCGGGGTTGGGGCGGGGTCTGGTTGGGTTGAGACTCGGGCGGTCTCGGGGGTTTTTCCCCTTCCGGGGTGGCGGCGGAGGCATTCGAGTCGGTTCCTCCAGCCGTGCCGTATGGGTCTGACCAGTGGGCTCCCTTCCTTAGTGTTTGCACGGCTGCCCCGGCTTTTCCTTGTTCAGCTGGGGCTTTGGGGGTGCGGCTCGGCCCTGGGTCATGCCATAGAGGTTCCCGGGGTTAGGGAGGGGTTGCCTGGGGGCCTCGGCCCCGTTTGCCCCACTTGGGTCCTTGTACCTTTGGTGTGGGGCGGGCAGTTCCTCAGTGGGATTGTTCCTTCCCTCTGTGTTCCTGTTGTTTTCGGGTATACCCCTCCCTGGGTTCGGTTCCGGGTTCCTTCGGGTTCGTCGGTCCCGTCGTTCCTAGGGGTGTGTTTCACCCCCTTTTCCTTACCATTTTCGCTCTTGTGTCGCGATGCTGTTCACAAAAACGACAACAACAACAACAACGAACATAATATGAAATCGATAAACAGTGTTCAGGTAAGGTACATCCATACAAGGTGTGAAACAAACATTGATGGATTTCTATATTCCTGGTACATAGTGCCTACACCGCTTCGTATCGTTGTCCCTGCATGTTCCTTGGTCAGGGGTGCTTGTCATGGCTCTCGTTGATTCACGAGTCTCTTCGTACCTTCCAATGTTATTGGCACGTCTGTTGATATTCGATGTGGTTTCCATCGGGTCTTTTGTCGGCCTTGTTGGTTCCCTTCCATCATCTGTTTTCTTTCACTTCGTTTTCGCCTTGTTTTGGCTTCGCGTCATCTCTGCTTCCGGTTTCGGCGTTATTTGTCTTCGTTCCGCACACCTTCCTGGTGTTTGTACGCTCGTTTGTACGATAGTTTGTACGTACGTTGTGTACGTTTTGTGTGTCCGCCTGGTGTACGAGCCCCGCCTCCCAGTGGCCGGGTGGTGCGTTTCGTACCTCGTGTGCTGGGGCCGCGGTATGTGTTTTGTTTACTGGCGGTATGCTCGTGTGTTCGCGTCGTTTCTCGTGTTTTTCTGCGAGCTTCTTGCTCGTTTCTCCTCTGTACTGCTTCTTCTTCTGCAGGGCGCGCACCTCTGGCCGTATTCTCCTCCGACCTCGCATTATTCAGGTAAGGGTACTTACTATGCCTCCTGCCTCGTGTATGCTTGGCTTTCGGGCACGCCTTTCGTGCTGCTCCTGGTATGTTACTTGGCTCGCCTGTGTTGTAGCTTGGTCGTGTCTGCTCTGCAGGTGAGGTGTCTTGTCTGGCGCTTCTGTCGGCCTGGTGCTGGTTCTCACTTTTGGTGGGGTGCTTGCCTGGTAGTGCTTACGGGGGTTTGGATCTGGCTCTTGGGCCCCGCTTCTCTTGTCAGTTGACGATTGTACAGTTTCCTGAGCCTTCTGGGCTCTTGTCTTTACGTTTGCTCCTGTGGGTGGGGTCTGCCCCTCCACATGGCTTTTTGGTGCTTCTGCTTCCTTTCCACTCTGACGTTAATCAAACTCAAAAAAAAAAAAAAAAAAAAAAAAAACCAGAGAACATAAACTCAAAATCCATGGGTTTATTTCGGTAAGGTACATACATACAAGTGATTGTACAGAGTGATGGAGTTATAGATGGGGCTCGTACATGCAATGCCTGGGGCAACTGTTACGCAAAGCGTTTCGGGCATTTCAGGTTATTATAGTGTCTGTGGCTCCTTTGGGTGCTCACTACCTCCTGTGTCTCCTTGTGCGTTCAGACATACGGACATAAGTCCTGTCGACCTGCGGTGGGCCTCTTGGCCCGTGCGAGGTAGCTACTGTTCTTACTATCTATTCCCACTCACATGCATGTCCAACCTGCCCTTGCACCAATCGTGGGGCCCCATGACCACTTCCCGTGGTTATTGGTTCCGCGATTCCCCGGGCCTCTTACAGTGCAGTTTATCCCTCCGGTCTTTTCCTGTTCTGCGCTTATGCCTTTTCTGCCCGCTGTTTCGTGCCCACATTGCACCGCCGGGTGGCTTGTGCCACTATCTCAGTTTCTATTGTTTCGTGGGGATTGGTCAATAAACACGTCCACTACGGAACTACTTATCTTTGGTTACGTATTCTGTGGGGCGGGTTGGGCGCTCTGCGGTTGTATGTACGGTGTCCGCTTGTCTGTTTTTTCGACCACACTTGCAAGTAGTCTCGTTATTGTTCGCTACTCTGCTGGTTATGTGCTTGGGCGCCGCCTCACAGTTCTCCACAGGTTGGCGGGATTTTTCCTTTGGACGTTCGGAACGGTTTTAAGTTCCTCGTTGGTGCTTTGGGAGAGCTTTGCTTCTCTGGTTAGGCTCATGCGTTCGGAGCAGTATCTTCTTGGGTTACTCTACTCGCTCCGCCACCCTTGTTCACTGTTCCATCCTTGTTTACTCTTCCCTGCTTGGCGGGATTGCGTCGATGGCTCCTGACTGGGGTGTTTGGTGTGGTGTTTGGTCACCTTGCATGGGTCTTTAGTGCCTTTTGTCCATCTTTTGTTTTTGTTGTCCTGTGGGGCTCTGCCCCGCATTTTGGTGTTTTTGTTTTCGTTGTCGGCTCCGGGGGTTATTCCCTGTCTGGACACTTTCCTTGCCTATTTTCGGTGCCTGATTGCACCCTGCTGTACGTAAGGTCCTCGGGTATGTGCGCGCTCCTCTACCCATTTTGTGGTTGGTCGTGTGCGTTACTTCCCGGCCACTCCTTGGGCCTCTCTTCGTGGTTTCCTTACTTATGGCCATTTTTCCTCCCCATGCTACACATTTTTGTGTCTGGGTCAGTGCTTCTTGGTTTTCCTGTTTGGTGCTCCGTGGGCCTGTCCATGTTCCACGTCCTGCTTTGGACTCTCCGGTGTTTCCGTTTTTGTACCAAGTTCCTGCGTTTCTGTGTAGTTTTCTGCAGGCTTCGGTTGC
>WNGS01164858.1:44248831-44271623 GCA_020271785.1 Procambarus virginalis
TTCGGAGGCCATCATTTGTGAAAAGGCAAGAAAATTGCATGAAGACATTTTAAAGAAAACCCTGGAACGAGTGATGCAGAAGTGAAAGAGTTTAAGGCGAGCAGGGGATGGTTTGAGAAATTTAGAAAAAGAAGTGGAATTCATAGCGTTGTGAGGCATGGGGAGGCTGCCAGCGCAGACAAACCAGCGGCTGAAAGATTCATTGGCGAATTTAAAGATTTTGTGCACAAGCGACTTGAGAATGGTCCAGGACGGACCGAAATGTCGTCGTCCCTTCAACTTCTAGTGTGTGGTCTGGTCAACGATTTTGTGCAGAGTGAGGCATACCTACCACAACAAGTGTTTAATTGTGACGAGACAGGGCTATTCTGGAAAAGATTGGCAAAGAAAACATACATTACCAAGGAAGAGAAATCATTGCCTGGACACAAGCCTATGAAAGATCGGTTTACTCTTGTGTTGTGTGGTAATGCGAGTGGCGATTTGAAAATTAAACCATTGCTTGTGTATCATTCCGAAAATCCAAGGGTTTTCAAAAAATATAATGTGCAGAAACACAAAATGTGTGTGATGTGGAAGGCTAATGCTAAGGCATGCGTGACTAGGCAATTTTTTACGGAGTGGGTGAATATGGTGGTGTGCCCTGCCATCAAAAAATATTTGCAGGAGAACAGTTTGCCACTCAAGGCCCTGCTTCTCCTCGATAATGCTCCTGCCCATCCTCCAGGCTTGGAGTATTCATTGGATGAGGAATTTAAGTTTCTTACAATAAAGTTCCTTCCTCCCAACACCACTCCTCTACTTCAGCCTATGGACCAGAAAATCATTGCCAATTTTAAGAAACTTTATGAAAGGGCACTTTTTCGGAGATGTGTCGAAGTGACGGATGCCACAAACCTCACCCTCAAAGAGTTCTGGAAAAACCATTTTAACATTTATAGTGCTTTAAAACTTGTTGACAAAGCCTGGCAAGAAGTGACTGTAAGAACCATGATCTCTGGCTGGAGAAAACTGTGGCCTGAATGTGTTGCAGAACGAGACTTTGAGGGGTTTGAGCCTGAAGTGCCTCTCGTTGAGGAAATTGTTTCTCTGGGTCGGCAATTGGGTTTGGAGTTGGATGGTGCTGATGTGGAGGAGTTGGTGGAAGAACACAACGAAGAACTGACCACCGAAGAACTCCAAGCCCTTCAAAAGGAGCAGCAAGAAGAGGTAGCTGAGGAAATTTCTTCAGGGGAGGATGTGCCAGTAGAGGATGTTTCTTCCTCAAAAATTAAGAAAATGTGTGCAATATGGGAAGAATTGCAAACCTTTGCTGAAACAACTCACCCAAATCAAGCTGCAGTATGTCGTTGCCTTAACCTATTCAATGACACTGTGATGCATCATTACCGACTAACGTTAAAAAGAAGGGAAAAACAAATGTCTCTTGACAAATTTGTAGTGAGACAAACAAGCACTGAGCCACAATCAGGTCCTAGTGGTATTCAGGCAAAACGTAGGAGAGAGAGAGTACCCCAGAGAAAACATCACTGCCTGATGTGATAATGGAAGGGGACTCCCCTTCCAAACAGTAACAACTCTCCTCCTCCCCCTCATCACCATCTTCCATACGCCATCGAAATCCCTCCATAAAGGTAAGTGAAGTTTTGGTACTGTATTGTAGTTAGAAAAAACATTGTATTCAGTATAAAATGTATTTTTATGTTAATATTTTGGAGGGTGGGGAACGGATTAATTCAAATCCCTTTATTTCTTATGGGAAAATTCGCTTCGACTTCCGATATTTCGACATACGATCCGTCTCTGGGAACGGATTAGCATCGTAAATCGAGGCCCCATTGTATTTGGCCCATGAAGCAGGACCAAACAAGGCTTGATACGCATCAGTACGGGAAGGAATCGAGCGAGTGCAGCCGTGCGGAGGACAGCATTGAGAACCCCCAGAGAGAGAGGGGTTAAAAGACGCAGTAGTCACAATTAGAGACTGAGCCGTGCCAGGGGACGAGGTAGCCACCACTGGGGCTTGGGGCTCGACCCAACCACAGAGGAGGGAGGGGAGCCGAGGGGAGTAGTCAGAAAGGCCAAAGGAGGAGCAAGGTCGGGGCCCAATGCAGTGGAGGCTACAGAGCCCGGTCTTCCAACACGGACCGACTCGGGGGCTTGGTTGCCCACCCCACGAGCCTGAGGAGGTAAAAGAGGAACAGAATTCGACATAAGTACGGAGAGAGAAACATTACTTGGACACCAATCTGGTTCTGATTTGTAAACCTCCTGGAACTACTTGCAGAGTTGTTCTTTGTCATTCTCCTTCCTGCCCCTGTAGTCTCATGGCATAGTTTTTCTCTGTATATGACTATGTAACAACTTAGGTTGGCACTTTGCTTTTGCCACAATGTCCATTTCAAACTGCTACCCTCCTGATTCTGATGTACTCATTCCTGTTCCTTTTAATGCCTCCCTGTTAGCCTCTGTACCCATGTCTCAATAAATCTTTAGTGCCTTTTTTGTTTTCTTTTCCTGTCTGTTATATCTTGGGCTTTGTTTTTTGTCCACTTCCCTCCTAAGAAGTATGAACTATTTTTTTTCTTTGTGGGTAGAGAAAAAACTCCTGTGTTGTGAGTTCCATCATCTCATTTGATGGCTTTCTTCCATTTCAGTCTCCCATTGAACCTTCTGTAGATAATCCCAAACCATTCTGTAGTCCCATGATTTGTAGTCTTGTGCTCCTTGTCCTGTTTCCAACACACTTTCAGTTCTACATTAATGAAAACACGTTAATGCAGTGGTCACTGGCTCCTAGTGGTACCTCATTTGTGAAGTTCTCAACATCATCTTTATACTGGGTAAACACAAAACATTTAAAGTATTAAATTAAAATCTGTTTATTTCATGCAGAAATCTGAAAGATTTTATCAACATTTTTGAGTACAGTGATGTTCCACACATTTTTTTTATATATATTTATCAAATTGCAGACTATTTTTATCAGAATGCTAATACAGTAATAGCAATAATGTGCCTAGAATTAGAGATGTGCGTAGTATATCGTGATGCATTTTGCATCGTGTGCTGACATAATGTGCAGGTAGTGTGCGTGCCATTATGCTACCCATGAATTTCATTATCAAACATACCAGAACAGCTTAGTGATTTATAATCGTTCATGAAAATGCACATATATATAAAGTATGTATACAATAACACTAAAAATAGAATGCTTTATCATTCTTTAGCAACATACATAGTATGCATATTAGTGACACAAATATATCTGTTCATACCTATGATCTATATATTCTGTGATACAAATAACATTATTGACAGCCCATTGTATCATTGCTTTTTAAAACCCATGGTATAACATTAGAAATACAAAGAAAACATTATAAATTCAATGCTTACAGTTATAATTTCAAGCAAAACATGTAGAGCTAAACTGAACTCTTGCCCTCATGTTATGAGGTCACCACACCCATCAGAACTCTTGCCCTCATGTTATGAGGTCACCACACTCATCAGAACTCTTGCCCACATGTTATGAGGTCACCACACCCATCAGAACTCTTGCCCTCATGTTATGAGGTCACCACACCCATCAGAACTCTTGCCCACATGTTATGAGGTCACCACACCCATCACAATGGCTTAGTCGTTCATAACTGTGCATGAAAATGTAGAGTTATAGTGTGTATACAGTATAATAACACCAAGAATACAATGTTGTATTCTTCTAAGCAAATAATATAGATGCATCTTAAATGACATGAATAAATATTTGAGCATTCCAATGTTCCAGACATATTATGTACTGTATATAAATTTATCAAAGACACTATTGAATAACATTACTGCAATAGATAAAACTAGTGAGAAACATTGCTATAAAAAAAAATATATCTGTAGCAACTCCCACCTTATAACTGGCAGCGTGTGACCACTCTGGGGCAAAAATTCGATGAGTACACATGAATCGTAATGTGATCATCAATCATCGCAAGACTTTCAAGCTTCACCGCGTCCAAAGAAAGTCATACATTTTTATTATTATTTTTCCTGTAATCTGGGAATGCATTTAGCAATAATACAAGAAAAGTATTTTTAGATTTTTTTTATTTTATGCAGTGGTGGTGCAGCCCAGGGGTTAAAGGACCAATAACTTTTTACAATATATCTCCACTGTACACAAAACAAATTATAAAAACAGATTTGTTCTAATTTTGTAAAAAAAAATTATAATTTATACATTATAAATTATCTAACTGGACTTTTAAAATGTTCTATTGTTGCTCGTGGTGGTGACAACAACACAGCTTGTGGTGGTGACAACAACACACAGCTTGTGGTGGTGACAACAACACACAGCTTGTGGTGGTGACAACAACACACACAGGTTGTGGTGGTGACAACAACACACAGCTTGTGGTGGTGACAACAACAACACACAGCTTGTGATGGTGACAACAACAACACACAGCTTGTGGTGGTGACAACAACACACACAGGTTGTGGTGGTGACAACAACACACAGCTTGTGGTGGTGACAACAACACACAGCTTGTGGTGGTGACAACAACAACACACAGCTTGTGGTGGTGACAACAACACACACAGGTTGTGGTGGTGACAACAACACACAGCTTGTGGTGGTGACAACAACACAGCTTGTGGTGGTGACAACAACACACAGCTTGTGGTGGTGACAACAACACAGCTTGTGGTGGTGACAACAACACACAGCTTGTGGTGGTGACAACAACAACACACAGCTTGTGGTGGTGACAACAACAACACACAGCTTGTGGTGGTGACAACAACACACAGCTTGTGGTGGTGACAACAACACAGCTTGTGGTGGTGACAACAACACACAGCTTGTGGTGGTGACAACAACAACACACAGCTTGTGGTGGTGACAACAACAACACACAGCTTGTGGTGGTGACAACAACAACACACAGCTTGTGGTGGTGACAACAACACACAGCTTGTGGTGGTGACAACAACACACAGCTTGTGGTGGTGACAACAACACACAGCTTGTGGTGGTGACAACAACACACACAGGTTGTGGTGGTGACAACAACACACAGCTTGTGGTGGTGACAACAACAACACACAGCTTGTGATGGTGACAACAACAACACACAGCTTGTGGTGGTGACAACAACACACAGCTTGTGGTGGTGACAACAACAACACACAGCTTGTGGTGGTGACAACAACACACACAGGTTGTGGTGGTGACAACAACACACAGCTTGTGGTGGTGACAACAACAACACACAGCTTGTGATGGTGACAACAACAACACACAGCTTGTGGTGGTGACAACAACAACACACAGCTTGTGGTGGTGACAACAACACACAGCTTGTGGTGGTGGTGACAACACACAGCTTGTGGTGGTGACAACAACACACAGCTTGTGGTGGTGACAACAACAACACACAGCTTGTGGTGGTGACAACAACAACACACAGCTTGTGGTGGTGACAACAACACACAGGTTGTGGTGGTGACAACAACACACAGCTTGTGGTGGTGACAACAACACACACAGCTTGTGGTGGTGACAACAACACACACAGGTTGTGGTGGTGACAACAACACACAGCTTGTGGTGGTGACAACAACACACACAGCTTGTGGTGGTGACAACAACACACACAGCTTGTGGTGGTGACAACAACACACAGCTTGTGGTGGTGACAACAACAACACACAGCTTGTGGTGGTGACAACAACACACAGCTTGTGGTGGTGACAACAACAACACACAGCTTGTGGTGGTGACAACAACACACAGCTTGTGGTGGTGACAACAACAACACAGCTTGTGGTGGTGACAACAGCACACAATACACTCAACAAAAGTGGATATGAAGGCCAGCCTAGTCTACATATTTTTTTATTATACCAAAATGGCATTTTAATTGAAACTTGTGTCCCCGATTGTACTTTCTTGTCTTTTCTTCATTAAAACCGACTTTTATATTAAATGAAGCCTGCAGTATGCTAAATGTGCATGAAGAGATCACATACACTGAGTGGATGGAAGTGTGTGTTAAAGGTGAATGGAGGTCATGCCGAGCATCACCATGTAGTAATATTTCACAAGCAACAGTTCATGTAATTGTGTGGGTAATAGGTAAATGATCATTGGGGGTTGATTTTTATACTCTGACAAATAATATGTATACAAATAAATACAGTATATGAATGTACACGTATCAATAATATCCCAAGAGAGGAATCTTGAAAGTATTGTGTAATTTATAAATGGAAGCTTTTTGTATACAAACTCTTAAGCTATACACACATATAAACAATATGTACAACACACAATTTGTACACAATTTGACTCCCCATTTACCTTTAAGTCAATTCTAATCTAGTCAAATAATTGATTATTAACAATTGAACATAATAACAGTAATGGGATGTTTTACTTTAAATTTTGTCTTGTTCAGCAGCAAAACAAATATTTTAATTTCAAAATGCATGAACAATATATTTTCTACAGGCCCTTCATAATTAAGTTTCAAGCCCTATCTTCTGCTTCTCTTCTTGGTATCCTCTGCTTCTTTGGGCTCTTGAAATTCATTAATAAGTCCTTCCATCACATCTGCTCTTGCTGGAGCATAACAGGAATATTCCATTGAAAATTCCCCCTTACCTTGTGTTGAAGATCGCAGTTCTGTAGCATACCCAAACATGTCGTTCAGTGGGACCTGTTGAGAGAAAGTTTAAATGACAATGAGCATCACACATGGCTGAAAGGCTTTTTTACTGTGCATGTCTCTATGTACAATCCTCTTGGGGGGGGGGGGGGGCTGAGAGCGGGGTGGACAGTGCTTGGGATGCGTAGTCCTAAGATTCTGGGTTCGATCCCGGAGGAGGCAGAAACAAATGGGCAGAGGTTCTTTCACCCTGATGCACCTGTTCACCTAGCGGTAAATAGGTACCTGGGAGTTAGACAGCTGTTACGGGCTGCTTCCTGGGGATGGGTAAGAAAAAGGAAACCTGGTCGAGGACCGGGTTGTGGGGAAGCTAAGCCCCCTCACAAGATAGAAAACCTCTTTCCTACTGGACAGTCAATGCAAAGTCTATTCCCCATTTAAGGAATTGGAAAATACAGTCGACTCTAAAATAACACTATAGTAACATTCCTCAAAAATAAGTAATTATCTAAAGAAGGCACCAAGCTGGGAAGACTCCTGTCAGGATTTGGAAAAAAACAGCATTGCATATAATGAAATGCCAAATTCTGGGTGAGCACTGGTGGCCCTGTGAAGCTACACTACAGTGCTGATATAGTGCCAAACTATTAGGGGCCATCAGTCGTGGAGTTCTTATAAGCCTACTAGGACCATGAGCCAGAACCTCGGCCCCCTCCAGAGAGGCGCAGAGAGCAGTTGCACTCTGATAAAATTTTCAGTGAATTTTAATCATGTCAGCCACCATCGAGGAAGCACCCACATAGTCAGTGAAACAAAATGAGCCACTGCTAGTTACGAGGAAATATTGATGCCTCGAAACCACCAAAAGAACTCCATCAACAACGTAAACAAATGATCATAAATTCATGAAACTAATGCAAACTCGTTCGCTCCACCTTCCCCTCGTATGGGCGGAGGAGAGAGACAGACCGCGTCAGCCAGGTACTCCACCCTCAGCTCCATGATAATGGAAAATCCACCACCCAACTCACTGGGAAAGTGTGTCTCAGGGAGGCACCGAGGGCTCACCCAGAAATCGGCATTTCATTACATTCAACACTGCTTTTCTAGGAGGGGGGGGGGAAAGGTGTCCCTTGTAGCTCCTTAAATCTACTGAAGCTGTTTTGATTTGCCTAGCTTTCAGGGTGCTTCCTTGGTGGTGGCACACATGATAAACTTTAAATGTAAAGTTTTCATGGGCCATTGCTCCCCTCATCTCTCTAGTGGGGGCCAGGTTCTGGATCGTGGTCTCCAGTAGGCGACTAGAACTCTGCGAACGATGACTACTACAGTAGTAGTATGCCACTTAACCAGTGTGATATCATCAGGGAGCCTCTCGGACTTACCTGGGAAAGATGAATGTTGAATGGTGTTTCATTACATTCAACGCTGGTTTTATATACACAGAACAATGAATCCAAGGTCAGCCTAGCAGCTGACAGCCGAGTGTGGCCGGGGCTGCCCCAAATACATTTTTAAATATTTCAATGCCTTTCAAGAGTTTCATATATAGTTTTTTTTGCAGTATTATTATTCAATAGTGTAATTTGAGGAATTTGTATAAATAAGTGTGTGGAACATCATTATACTAAAAAATATGTTGCTTATATCTTATAACACGCATTTATATTCTAAGATAAATCAAACAGTTTTTTGCTGTTATTACACTTTATACACATGTTGTATACATCCAGATTTTTATAAACAGCAATGAACCACTAAGTAATTCTGGTGTGTGTGGTAATGAAATCTTAGCACAGTATACACGCTACGACCAGCTGACTCCAGCAGCCAACATCACCTGATGCACCAAAATACTCAGAAATATACAATGTACATCACTATAATTATTGTATAAGCTCGCTAATCCGGACTATATGGGAAGGACCCCAAGACGGATTAGCACGTTTTCTGGATTAAAGTACTTTTTCACCGCGGAAGTCCAAAATTGACCATTTCCAACAATTTTTATACCACAAACAACAATTTGAATTGCCACATATAATTATAAAATATTCAACTAGAAACCTCAACTTACCTTGTTGTAGTTCATCTTCTTGATTGATGCTACACATCTTGAAGTTAAGAATTCTTGACAATTTATGTAACCTATTCTAACAAAACACTAAAATTAACACTTAAAATTACTGTACAGGTTCATGAGGCAAAGTTAGTTTTGACTGCCAGCTGCTGAAGCCTCACTGGTTGACGGCTCTTGGATTGCCTGTGACGCCTCACTGGCTGAAGGCTCTTGGATTGCCTGTGACGCCTCACTGGATGAAGGCTCTTGGATTGCCTGTGACGCCTCACTGGATGAAGGCTCTTGGATTGCCTGTGACGCCTCACTGGCTGAAGGCTCTTGGATTGCCTGTGACGCCTCACTGGATGAAGGCTCTTGGATTGCCTGTGACGCCTCACTGGATGAAGGCTCTTGGATTGCCTGTGAGGCCTCAATGGATGAAGGCTCTTGGATTGCCTGTGAGGCCTCAATGGATGAAGGCTCTTGGATTGCCTGTGACGCCTCACTGGATGAAGGCTCTTGGATTGCCTGTGACGCCTCACTGGATGAAGGCTCTTGGATTGCCTGTGAGGCCTCACTGGATGAAGGATCTTGGATTGCCTGTGACGCCTCACTGGATGAAGGCTCTTGGATTGCCTGTGACGCCTCACTGGATGAAGGCTCTTGGATTGCCTGTGACGCCTCACTGGATGAAGGCTCTTGGATTGCCTGTGACGCCTCACTGGATGAAGGCTCTTGGATTGCCTGTGAGGCCTCAATGGATGAAGGCTCTTGGATTGCCTGTGAGGCTTCAGTGGTTGAAGGACCTTTGGTTGGTTTTCTTACCAAATAAAAATCAAGTTTAGTTTGCCTTCTGTGTTCATTATCAGCTCTTTGGTTTGCCTCAGGTACTGATACACATTTCCAACTTCTGGATGAGCACAGTTGGATTAAAATTTAATTAACAGGTCAACAGAAGATATGAGTAAACTGTATTTTGTTGTCTGTGGTGTTGGTTCCTCACCGTCTTCTTCGTCGACCTCACCAGTAATAGACTGGAGAATCTCTTCTGCACTCATCGCACAATATCCTGGGTCATTAGCATCTCTTTCAAGCCAATTAACCACATCCTGTCTTTCTAAATTTTTGCCAGCATTTCTGGACATTCCATGGATTTCATCTTTAAATCCTTCAAAATTCATTTCTTCATCCTTGTCAATGCTGACCATAGATGTGAGGAGTTTTTTCCAGGAATTCTTCAAAGTCAATTCCTTTACTTCATTCCACACCTTGGCCCAGTTATAGATGGCTTCCTTGATGGAATAGTTTTTCAAATTCTCAAGGGTTCTTTTAGCCCTGTTATCCACGAAGAGTTCCATATACTTCAAGAGGCAAAACTATCAAAACTTCGTTGAGCACTGTTTTGGTGTACAACCTCATCGTGGCACAGATAACTCCCTGATCCATAGGCTGGATGAGAGAGGTTGTATTAGAAGGAAGTGCCATACACGTTATCTTGCCATCAAGTGAGGTTAACGTGTCAATTCTGGGGTGGGGAGGCGCATTATCAAGCAACAGCAAAGCCCGAACTTCGCTTGTCCTCACTTTGAGTTTCTTAACTTGATGGTCACGAACTTTCCTGCAGAACACGTCATGAAACCAAGAAAGAAAGATCTGTGTAACCATGCATTCTTTGAGTTATATTATTTCACAGGCAGTCTGTCCAAGCAATGTTGCAAGGCTCTTGGTTTCTTTAATTTGCCAACAATTGCATACGTGATTTGTCTGTGCCGTCGGCACTGGCACACATCATGGCCGACACCCTGTTCTTGTTGACCTTACGGCCTGGTACACAACCCTCACTCCTCATAACCATGTTTTTTCTGGTATACTCTTCCAATACAGCCCAGTTTCATCAGCATTATAAATTTGATAAGAATATAAATTATTTGACAAAATGTATGCTCATAATTTATGTTTAATGATTCTACACTGCTTGTATTTGTACTCAATTTTTCACCAACAATTTTCCTCTTCACAATATTGTGCCTCCCTTAGAACCCTGCAACCCACCCTTCACTAGCTCGGAAATCCTTTATTTCAAGGCTTGCTGCAAACCTGCTTGCAGCATTTATTATTTCTGGGCCACGAATTGTCACTCCAGCTGCATGGTGCTGAGGAAATCAATTGTGCACAGCCTCATCCAACTTTACATGCTTTAAAGTCTTCAAAGTTCTTCTACCACACCATCTGCTAGTGCTTGCACCTTTACTCTCACTGGCTGAAATGTATTTCAGGTATTGCTCTTTTTGTTTCCTTGTATCAGAAACAGTACTAGTGCCTATATTAACCCTCAACATGCTAGGGGTATAATATCCTTTGTTTCCCACAGGCGCATGTAATTTTGAAAAAAAAAAAAAAAAATCTTCCTAATCTGTTAATTTGTGTTCACTGATCATGGGAAAAAATAATTAAAAAATCGTAAGTGACATATATTGCCCGCTATAGGGCGGGGAAGTCTGGCAAAAAACAGGCGCTGACTCAGCGTGCGTCCCAGGCGGTCTCTTGATTGCTAGCTGTCAGGCCGGAGTTGCCACAAAGAGATAATTACCTAATTATTCAATGTCTCTGATTGATTTTTCGTAGTTTTTTGCTGTAATATTATTCAATAGTGTGTAGTGTGATATTTATATAATAAAATGAGTGAATCATCGCTGTACTAAAAATATGGTGTGCATATTGTTGATTCAATTATGCTCATCAACAGTGAACAAATACTTTGTCGGTTATTACACTATATACACAGGTTATATATAAGTATCTGCATGTTTTGTTCACCATAACGAACCACTAAGTTGCTATTATGAGTCAAAAAGTAACAAGGAGTGACCGCCGTGTACCAGCCAGCCACTCACGCCCCCCCTCAAGTCACCTGACTCACCCACATTATCCTCCCACAATACTGTTTTTGCTTTTATTCACTATATACAGACCCTATATATAAGTATCTACATTCGTGTTCACCATAACGAACCACTAAGTCGGTATGTTGAGTGGCAGTGGCAGTGGCAGCCAGTGGCTGCCACTCCCTCCCTCCCCTCCACCTGACTTGCCACCATTCTCCACCCACCATACTGTTTTTACTTTTATATACAGACGTAATATAACATGTATTTACATGTTTTTGTTCACCATAACTGTACATCTAAACTTGTATGGTGAGTAAGGCACAAAGACGTAGGACCTCACAGTCAGCTGATGGCTGCCGCCCTCAAGGCCGACGCACTAATATTTCTCCTACAACAATACTGTTTGTGGTGTTATTATGCTATATACACACATTATATATAAATATCTACCTGTTTTATTCACCATACTTGTACAAGTAAACTGGTATGGTGCCCAAAGACCATCGTGGTAACCAGTAAACATGATAAATCGTGCAAACGACGCCACCGCCCTCACCAAAATGGCGGCTCCCAACCTACTCCTCTTGCTGTTTATACCGTCTATACACATGTTATATATAAGTATCTACATTTGTGTTCACCATAGCAAACCACTAAGCTGGTATGGTGAGTGCAGTCAATAAAGGTGCCCACACACAGTCAGAAGACATCGCCACCACCCTCCCTCCCAGAATTACTCCTCCCTTCTGGAGCACAGCACTAAATATTACCACAATCCTGCTATTATTAGAACCCTGGTCAGTTTTTATCACAGTCAGGGGTCTTCTGTAATAATATCATCGCTACATAATAGCATGAACAAGTATATTATGGCATTTTTAGACGATGCTGTGGTCACAAGCTGAACAGCAGTGCTGTGAGCTCATGCAGCGTGCGTCAGGCTTGGTAGCTCACTCAATACTGAGGCCCCTAACACCCGGAATTTGGCCCACGTTTTTTTTTAATAGTGTCTGTTTACAAGAGCCCTGATGAAGGTAATTACCTAAGTGTAGTTACAGATGAGAGCTATGCTCGTGGTGTCCCGTCTTCCCAGCCTCTTTGTCATATAATGCTTTGAACTACTGATGGTCCTATTAGCACCCCAATGTCAGCAACCGGCACCCTTCTCACACCGCAGGCCCTCCGAATTGCCGTGGCTCTCCGTCTCGCTGCCCCAATCCACACCGAATACAGGTGTATTGCGGCGAGGCAGAGGCCGACAGTTACGGACGGCATGGCCTTCTCTGCCAAGGACAGGAGGATGGCATGCAAGACACGGCGAGGTCAATGACATTATTAAGAGAAGCCTTACCACAGCGGTTGTCCAGCAAGAGAGAGCCCGTTACCTAATGTCCCGCAACTCTAATGAGCCTGTTGGTCGCCCAGACGGAATCACGGTGAACCCCTGGAAGAATGGTAGACAGTTGGTGTGGGACTACACTTGCGTTTCAACTCTAGCCAATACCTATGTTGACTTCAGTGCTACTCAAGCAGGAGGAGCTGCCAATCACCGGGAAGCGGCCAAGTCACGTAAATACAAAGACCTTGAGCACCACTACAATTTTGTCCTCATTGCCTCAGAGCCACTTGGTGCCTGGGGTAAAAGTGCTGCTAGCTTTTGAAGGAGTTGGGGTCTAAGCTATTCGAAACAACTAGAGACCCTAGGGCTGCCAGTTTTCTTTTTCAGCGCCTTAGTGTGGCAATCCAGAGAGGAAATGCTCACTGCATCCATGGTTCCTGCCCGCCATCTGAGGAGCTTGAGGAGCTATTCAACTGTGACAAGCAGCCTTGTACCCTGCATGTAATCAATATTGTAACTTTTTTTGTGTAATGACATTTTCAAATAAAATTAGATAAATATACACACATACCAAAAGAATAGGGGTGGTAGGAGAAGAAAATATCAAAGTGTTCAGTGAGTGTAATGATCTAGGCGCCAGATCATTGGTTCTCCCTTCTCCATTCTCCCTTCTTTCTTCTCCCTTCTTTCTTCTCCCTCCTCCTTTCTCCCTTTCTTCTCCCTTCCCCTTTCTCTCCTCCCCCGTGGGCCATCCCCATCTTTCGTCAAGGGTCATAAAGCTTGAAGCCACGGCTCCCCTCGGCCTCCCGTCATCGGCATGGTCAGTGACAAATTTTAGTACAAATCCCGGGCCAATAAACTTGTGTTTCTCAAATTTCAAGAGGGGCAGCGGGACCGTTGGGTTCCCTGTTGGTACCGTGGGAATGGCTCAGGAGCCTACGGGAGTAAAACTTCACTTTCAGAAACAAGGCCTATGCCCAGGACTCTAAGGGGCGGGCTAGTCAAGAATTGTCTGGTCTGAGAGTGACACTCTGCACTCATTGGTTGAGTAGAAAGGCAGTCTCAGGCGTGCCTGCCATGCCATTGGCTCAGTTCTAGTTCACCCAGTTATGTTTAAATCCATTGGCCCTAGGCTTGGAGAGGCGGAGCTAATTTGGGCCAGGAGTGTGGTAGCATTTTTTGTAAGAGAGAGGATTCGGTGTGCTGGGGAGTTTCACTGACCGGTGCAGGTCAACTGACTGCGAACAGCCATTCAACATCTTTTGGCAAGTTGCAGTATTGAAAGGTNAAGGAACAGGCAGGATCTTCTTGCCTAAGCAAGAGATTTCCCTAACAATATTTTAGTGGCACTTGAACAAAATTGGGGTTAAAACGTTACAAACATGCTGTAGAGTAGCAACTAATCAGCATGATAAACATTTGAAACAATACATAAGGCTTGATAAAGTACAATAATACTCGGTAAGCTACACAGTTTATCCATATTGTCCAGACATATTTGAGGCATTATCGTATGACTGACCACGGCAGTTTGATTGTGGAATTTTCTCCTTAATCTGTCGTGGATTAAGAAAATCCACGACAGTGTCTGTTAGATCCTAATTTGCTCCGTGAGAAAAGATGAGGATGCTTCGCGTCGATGTCCAAAGGGTTTGGAAAAGTCTGGGGGAGGAAGAAGGATGAGGCGTAGACATTCTGGAAAAGGCTGGGGTTAAGGAACGCGGAGGATGGGAAGTTCGGTGGGCTCCACCATGGGTTAGCATAAAGTATCGATCTCGGAAGGGAGCTTGTCGTTCTTCAGGTCTTCTTGTGTGGCAGGAGGCTTTTGGTGTGACGGTTGATCTTCATGGTGGTGTAGGCGGCGTCTTCCCGTTTGGTGTGGTGCACTTTTTGTTGTTCTTGTACTTGAAGAACGTTGGCAGTTGATGTTAGTTGAAGTAGTGATGGTAGTCGTTGGTTTTTCTTCATTCGTGCTGGTCTTCTTTTTTATTATTTCTTCTTGCCGTTTTTCAGCAAACTTGGTTCGTTCGTCTTCATGAGTTTCACGGAGGTCTTACTCCTAGGTCTTACTCCTAGTTGACAATGTTGTGCTGTCGTTGGATTAATGTTGAGTTTGATGTGCAGGGCTTCAGTTGCTTCACATTCTACCAAGTAATGCAATAGTGGCGCCTCTACATCTGTTCTACAGATAAGACACTAACTATTTCGGTGTATTACCTCTCTGCTGAAAGGATTTTCTACTGAAAGGGTTATTCACCTGGAAATATATATCTTAAATATTTAGTATTTAGTTCCACACCAGGATGTAGGGTTATATAAGTGTGCTTGCATCAAGACCTAAATGGTTTGAACATTCTGCTTCCATAATGAACATGTCCTATGCTCGTGGGGCCCCCGGGCAAGTGCCCATTTGACCCATGCGGTAAGACGGCACTGATTACATGTTAGTTACTTATGGAAAATGTTTGCTAGCAAGTGTATGCATACTTCAGGATCATGCGAGTATCTGGAAAAACGTCTTTGTAGTCCAAGTGGTCAAGGTCACGCACGGGTGGGTGAGGCAAGTTGAAGAGTCAGCACGATGTGCTTAAGTCAAGTATTCTGGTGGAGGACCTTTGGTGTGAGCAATGTTGTACTGATGGTTTAATGCAGCAACAGTGGTTGTGAGGTGTTGGTTATCTAGAGGGGGTCTCGGGAGTTCTACTCCCGAGCCTAGCCTGGGGCTAGTTATCACAAGTTGAGCAACAGGCTGTTGCTCAACTTGTGATAACTTGCTCCAACAGGGTGTTGCTTGAAGGGACCCGCAGGCCCACATATCCACTACAACCCGGTTGGTCCTGCACTTTTTGCAAGAACTTATCCAAATCCTTCTTGAAGACTTCCACCTTTGTTCTGACAATATTTTTAATGCTTGCTGGGGGGATAATGAACAGTCGTGGACCTCTGGTGTTCAGACATTGGTCTCTGTGCCTATGGCACCTCTGCTCAATGGTTCTATTCTGTATTTCCTTCTGTACCTTTCGGTCCAGCATGTTATTCCACTGTGCAAATTTGGGATCTGGCCCATCAGTATCTTCCATGTATATATTATTTGATACGTCTAATAATTTATGTGCGTTACCGTGTCTATACGTGCCGTATATTCTCTCTCAGAAATCTCCTGCTCTGAAAGGGGAAGCGAGTACCGAGCAGGACTAGTTGAAAACAGGGTTGTTGGTTTGTGGAATAGATTACCAAGTAATATAACAGACATGGGATCACTTGTTTCAGTTTAGGCCAGACATTTGTATTTATTAGCGCCGGTAGATACAGGTTAAGTTTGAGGGTCCCGGTAGTACAGTCGGCTTCGTTCTTGACTCAGTCGAGAGTTCCGGGTTTGAATCCTGGGCAGTACAGAAATGGTTGGACGCCTTTCTTATCACCTAATGCCCCTGTTTATCTAGCAGTAAATAGGTACCCAACAGTTAGTCAGGTTGTTGTGGGGTTGGATCTTAGGGAGGGCCAGTAATTCGACCCTGGGGAGAGGGTCCTGTATATAAGCGTATGATGTACTGTATGTATAAACTGGCTGCCTCTCTAAATTAGGTGTGGGTGCCTAGCGGACCGCGACTACGGCTCAACGACCGTACTCCACTTCCCTCGCTGAAGGGTACGCGGGTGTCTTGCCCTATACCATATTCTATTATTACTCGTGTTTAGGTCTTAGTGCTTTTGATTTTATAAAAGTTTAAGGGAATGACTTAGAATGTCATTGTCTTGTCATATAGACTAGAGAGAATTGCATGTGATATAAAAAGGTATGTACTCTGGAGTAGGTAATTGTTAAACACGTTAACCGTAGCAAAGACATGGGCAGTTTTCATTCATTTAAGGTTCTGTCAGTAACATTACTGACAGAACCTTAAATGAATAAAAACTGCCCATGTCTTTGCTCCGGTTACTTCCCCCCTGCTCTCAGTGAGTCAGAATTGCAACAACTTATTACCACTATCGGTCACTGGCAGGCACGCGGTCAACTTAGGGGTCATGAACCAAGCGTGCGGGCAAGCGCGCGGTGACACCTAAACGTGTACAGTATACTCGTTTCAGCTTTCTCACCTTAATTCTCGTGCTACGTCGCTCGTTTTGGTATCATTGTGTTCGCAATTAAATTCCCTACAGGTGTGTATAAATATAATGTCCAAAAGCCTGGCGTGACTCCCAACAGTAAAGCCTAAAGTCGGCAAAAGTTAGCCGTAAGCGCACAAAATCAGTAAAATGTGCATACTCGTTCCATTTTTCTCACCTTAATTCTCGTGCTACGTCGCTCGCTTTGGTATCATTGTGTTCGCAATTAAATTCCCTACAGATGTGTATGAATATAATGTACAAAAGCCTGGCGTGCCTCCACGCAGAAAAGCCAAAAGTTACCCGTGAACGAGCACCAATTTGTACCCTGCAACCTAATGTGTATACTCGTTCAGTTTGATAACATCAATTTTCGTGCTACGTCTTTCATTTTGGTATCAAATTGTTCGCAATAAAATGGCGCGTATTTTAAAACTAGTCCCATAATAATAGAGCAATAACTGGAATTTTAACAAATATTTTAATTCTGGAAGCTCATCATCACAAATTTTTTATATCTTTCCAGTGTTCTGACATAAATTCTTGTTACATCTTTCATTTTGGTATCAAATTGTTCGCGACGTAAAGGCGCGCATTTTAAAACTAGTTCCAACATAATAGCATAATAAATAGATTTTTAACAAATATTTTAAAATTTTGACCAAAAACCTATTTATAATCATATAAGTGTTCGGACATCAAGTTTCATGTTACATCTTTCATTTTGGTATCAAATTGTGCGCATTCTAAAGGCGCTTATTTTGATACTATCCCGAGGTCGATTGGTTAAAAAAATGAATTTTATACAAATATTTTTTGTAGTGGACGCAAGTCCGGTCCAAAGTTAGGATTCAAGAGAAAAATAATGGACGCGAGTCTGGTCCAGAGTTACAGATAGTGGTAATTACTATTTGCAACCTTGGTTATCTTCATCTGAATTGCTAAAAACTATGTCTGCAAGTTTTTTTTAATGCATATTAATATTGTGCTATTCAGTACACAGAGTACAGTATTATTCTCAAAGAAATGTTGCCATAAATTCCTTTTTCAATTAATGATTTTCTTTTCTTGGACAGCTCCCCAAGATCACTTACTGCTGAGCAACCGTTCTCATGTGCTCCATGCCCTTGGATGTGCAGAGGATGCTCTTAGAGATGCCGAGGCTGCTGTCAGGTGTCGGCCTGAGTGGGCGAAAGGATATTTTAGGAAAGCAGTGGCTTTGAAGTCGCTGGGCCGCTTTGAAGATGCTATTGTATCTTTCTTACAGTGTGCTGTGCTTGAGGAGTCTAACAGTTTACAGAGCATCGAAGATGAGATCACTAAGGTTGTTATATATTAGTGTGATAAGTGCAGCAGTATAAAAGTTTTTACCAATTCCGTTTTCCAGTATTATAGACTATAAAACTGAATGACAGCAGCTATGTTGTGATAAATATACAGTCTCAGATACATACACAATTGATGTTATAATGAATTGTTTTATTGCAGGAATTACACAGGTTATTGTCGAGACTATTAACTGGTCGGAGGTTCACCGTTGATGGGCGAAGGGGTCGACGAAATCACTGTTATTCTCAGCATGGTTCATCAGTCTTGGGTACTTCCATTACTCGAGAGTTTGACTCTGAGGACAGTGATGATACACAACAGCATCCATCTGAAGAGTCTGCCATGTCTATAGAAGAAGTCCCACAATTAAAAAAAATAATAAAGGAATTTAATCAAGAAATGGAGAGGAATAAAAGTTAGTTCCTTCATTAAATTTCGGATTGTGTAGTGAGGACAAGTTATTTTTCTTTACCTTAACCCTTGCAAGTTATTTTTATTATAATTAAAATGTTTTATTAACATAACTATGTTTTGAATGCACTGTACCTGTATATAAAACAAATCTTGCCAAAAATATACTTTAGTAAAGAAGGATTTCTATTCCAACAAATTTATTCTTAGATTTTGTAAACTTTCATCAGGCAGCTATTTATTTACTAAATGTTCATACAATTCACTACAACATTTTGTTTTCCAGATGCCAGTACTGGCTATGTTCGCAGTGTTGACCCAAGCAACTTTGACAAGAATGACTTTGAATGTACACTATGTTATGATTACTTTTATCAGCCTGTTACAACTCCTTGTGGTCACTCATTCTGCCGCACCTGCTTGGACCGCTCTCTTGATCACTCCGCAAAATGTCCTCTCTGCAAGACCTCTATAAAAGTGGTATGTAATGGCAAGTTACTGTACCTATTTATGCATATTAATAATTGGTAAATGATCCAGTACTTTGGTTATAAATAAGAAATCATTGACATGCCTCACTATACAATACAGTACAGTACTGGTATTTACAAGTACAGTATACTGGACTTGTGTATTAGCATTAACTAATGAATTTAACCTATAGCACTGTACTGTTTTGTATTTACAGTTTAAATCCCAGGAATTACTGTTGTCTATGTGATATCTGAACACCAACTTTAGTGGTGTAATTACCTAAATGTATTTACAGGTAATTACCTACATGTATTGGTAATACACGTAGGTAATGAGATACAGGAGATATCTCCTGTATCTCTTGAGATTACAGGCACCATAATCCTGGTGCCTGTAATGAGATACAGGCACCATACTGTGTCTTGTTTGGTGATACAGATACCATATCTGGTATCTGATATATACCAGATATGGTATATATCTTATAACATATATATATATACTGTACAGTGTACAGTGTTTATTAACACTTTTGCAAGGCAGAGTGAGATAGTAAAAAAAAATAATAAAAAAAATGCGTATAATATATAGCACATTTTAATTTGTATACATTTTTAAGTTCTTGGCAGAAAGGCGATCAGCAGTAACAGAATTCATTGAGGTGGCCATGCAGACGATTATGCCAAGTGATATCTAGAACGACAACGCAACATGAAGAAGAGATGGATGAGCTAGCTGCTGCTGGCAAAGATCCCCACATGAAATTCCTATATTTGTTGCAACTCTGGCCTTTCCAACTATCTCCTGTCCCTTGCATGTATTTGAGCCTTGTTATCGACTGGATGATCAGACGGTGCATGGAATCTGGCACTCGAGAATTTGGAATGTGCATGCCTATGGCAAATGTTAAAAATGGGTAAGTAGGAGATCTGTTTGTTCCATGTGTGATTGGAAGCAAGTGATATAGTATAACTTAATTTATATGTTTGGCTGTGTTTAGAATGTACTGTATATTGTAAAAGGCTAGATCATAGAGGACTGTGTCTATGGAGTTTCAAATTAAAATAGTCTAATCCATAATGGAAAGAGAAGAGGTTTATAGAATATTGTAGATATCTAGGTTCTGAATATTTGAAAATATGAATATGGGCTATGACTTTATTTTAAATTTTTTTAAGAGTTTGGTACTCTTGTAAATTTCCTGTATAATGTAGTTTAAAAGACTGTTCTGGTGGCTGAAGAATGAAAAGTGAAAATGATCATATAATTTCATGGTCTTTAGCTTGTCACAATAAAGCCCCACAAATACATTAAAACAAAATGCCAAAATAATTTTTAGTCATTGCTCACAAAAGTATAGTAGTAAAAAATTTCCATATGAAATGTGATAAGTGTCATGTGTTAATAAACATAACCAAATTTTCTATTTACAAGGATCTGCTGTGAGCAAAAGAGCCTNTATTTAGCATGGGTGGAACACGAACAAGGGGGATACAGGTGGAAACTTAATACCCAAATGAGCCAGAGACAGTAGAAAGAATTTTTGTCAGTGTCAGAGTAGTTAACAGGTGGAACGCATTAGGAAGTGATGTGGTGGAGGCTGACTCCATACACAGCTTCAAATGTAGATATGATAGAGCCCAGTAGGCTCAGGAATCTGTTGAGAGCCGAGACCAAAGAGCTAAAGATCAAACCCACAAGAATGGGTGGGGGGGGTTGAACTAGATATTCTTCCGTAGTCAGTGTTAGGCAAGCACAGTTGAGAGGCGGGACCAAAGAGCCAAAGCTCAACCCCCGAAAGCACAAATAGGTGAGCACAGGTAAATAATGCGTGCGTAAAGTAGCTAATATATTACGTGGTGTATCAATAGCCAATACAAAACAATGGCGATCTTTCATTAATAGTCTGGCTGATCATGCAGTCACCAGCGAAGAAAACAACTCAGTACGAAAACACAGGTAAAGCAGAGAAAGACCTGCACAATATCCAAATATAAAAAGCAAAATAAGTGGTCCATAGCCCGTGGCTTGACTAGTCATGTAACGCGCTGCCCCGAGTAACACTTCCGATCATGCCAAAATTACCTCTGCAATTTCGCATTCCCCACACCAGCTTCCTGCCATTGGTCGCCTCATACATTTCCCTGTGTCGAGGATTGTTTTGAGGGTTCGCCTTGCAATTAGTAATACAGTGATTCTTATGAGTTACTGGGAAGGTATTATCCGGGCTGAGGAGGGGAGGGGAGGGACGGCTCGGCACGTGTCTGACTCTCACGTGTCTGGCGAGCTGTGACGTCACCTAGCCTCGCACCAGGCCTCACTCCACCCCTCCAGCCACAACACACTTATATAAGCAAATCTTGTCATATATATAACAAATTATGTGGCGTATTATTTATAGATGACATATATAATGATTAGTTTAAGCTTCATCCTAACTTTGTCCACTAATAACCTACCTAAATTACCCGTATAATACCCTTCAACAGAATAATATCTCTCTATGGCACATAATCGGTTCCCACCGCCCACAAGATAGGTATGGGGTGCATAATAAATAAATATAAATATATATATATATATGTTTAAAGGTTACAAGATATACATTGATTGATACAAAGAGTGCTTAAAGGTTATGGATCTCTTGAACCTCCCCCGCTTATTAAGGACGGGAACCGAGGATGCATATATTATGTATGTGTGTGTGTGTGTGTATATATATATATATATATATATATATATATATATATATATATATATATTATATATATATATATATATATATATATTATTATATATATATATATATATATATATTATATATATATATATATATATATATATATATATATATATATATAAACCTAGAAGGGGTACCACCTCTGGTGCAAGTGTAGGGACCCATAGCCTCGGAGAAGAAAATAAAGAGTACTCAGAGAAGACCTTGTGAATCCTCATATATTATATATATAAATATATATATTATATTATATATAATATATATATATATATAATATATTATATAATATATTATATATATTATATATATATTATATATTATATTATATATAAATATATATATATATATATATTATATATATATATATATATATATATATATATATATATATATAATATATATATATATATATATATATATATATATATATATATATATATATATATATATATATATACATATATATATATATATATATATATATATATATACATATATATATATATATATATATATATATATATATATATATATATATATATATATATATATATATATATATATATTACAGACAGACAGGTACTATAGCTTCCGTACGAAGAACGATCGGGATCGATCCGTAGTCCACGGACTCAAGGTCGATTCCCGGCCGAGGTCGATTTCAGAGCAGAAACAAATGGGCAGAGATCTTTTCACCTGTTACCTCTGTTCACCCAGTAGTAAACAGGTAACTTGGAGAGGAAATTTAAGTATCCAAATGATCAA
>WNGS01164858.1:44272623-44294761 GCA_020271785.1 Procambarus virginalis
TTATAAAATTTATTTCGTAACAGAAAAATGACGAAATGGCATATACCTATACGAAACGAAATAGTGAAAGCAGACCTTATAGATAATTTAAAATGCAGATATGAAGCCCAATTATAGGTTTGGAATCCAGTGTACACCAGTTGATTGAAAGTTGGAAGATTGGACCAAAAAGCTAAATCTCAATCAACCTCAAGCACAATTTGTTAGGCAAGTTCAGTATCTAAACAGTATTCACTGCAGTTCAGTATTCACTGTACTGAACATATTATAAAATGTATATACAAATACACTTCGTTATCTAAACTGTGATATAACCTGCGCAATACTGAACATCTATTCATGGTCAAGACTCAACCAGGAATTTAAATATGGCGGGTTGGCGCGGACGGGTGGATGGAGGCTAGCGTGGTGGCCAATGAGCGGCCAGAACGCCGCACGTGAGTTACGAAAACGAGATGACGACTGTCAGTATGACACTAGAGGCGGCGGAGGTGGGAGATGCCGGGCTGGCTCCGCCACATCTCTTGAGATACGCTGTATAGACCGCTCAGGATATGAGTGCATGTTTTGACTCGACCGAGAGACCGGCCCTGGGGCGCATTTTTTCCAGGGAGATGTACGAGAGAGTATTAAAGGAAAATGGTCCCAAGGAAGATGTGCATTTGTCTTACGCGAGTTACTTGGCGGAGGCGGGACAAGTGGTGGACAGCCTGGAGGTGCTGTACCACGTGTGCAAGCTGTACCCTGTGAGCACGGAGATGCTGAGCCCTGTGGTGGCCAAGATAGTGGAGTACCTGCGGCAGGACTGGCGGGAGAACGGCTGGTCCGGGTGTAGGAACAGCTTCTCGTGCCCGTGCTGCTGGGGCGTGCTGCACGACCCCATTACCATCCTGTGCGGCCACACCTACTGCAAGAGGTGCCTGCTGAAGGAGGCGCCCAGGACGTGTCGAGTGTGTCAGTGGAGGGTGAAGGAGTGTGTTGGTGCGAGTGTGAGTGTGTTGGTGTCGAGGCTGGTGGACAGGTGGTGGACGGGGGAGGTGGAGGGCGTGAGGCTGAGGGCCCTCGCCAACACCCACGTCAAGGACCACCACCTACACCACGCTGTGCACCTCTACACCCAAGCTGCCGCCATGGGTGAGTCTTCCCTAACCTCTACCCTTGTTGTTATAGATTCAGCTACTCGGAACAAGTTCCAAGTAGCACGGGCTACGGTGAGCCCGTAGTGGACTTACCTGGCATAGGAGCGGTGCCCTGAAATTGTGCCCTTTTCCCCCCACACTTTAAATTATATACAATAGTGATTTCCCAGGCGGTTCTTGCACCCATGGATACATGTACTCACCTAGTTGTGCTTGCGGGGGTTGACCTTTAGCCCCGCCTCTCAACTGTCAATCAACTGGTGTACAGATTCCTGAGCCTACTGGGCTCTATCATATCAACATTTGAAGCCGTGTATGGAGTCAGCCTCCACCACATCACTGCCCAATGCATTCCATTTAACTACTGACACTGAACAAATTCTTTTTCATGTCCCGGAAGTGCCTTGTACCGTGCATTGGAATGCTTTAAGGTACCAAACCCCACGAAGCTTCTCGGTTCAATAATGCTTTTTTACCTTTGAACAAAAGCGTTCAATTTGCAAGGACAGTTTTGCATGAGCAACAGTACTGTCAGCAATCAACCCATTCTCCTGTTCGGATGCTAGTTTTTGTAACTATGCACCATAATACAATGATTGCCGTTCTAAGCAGTTAGAACTTTGTACTATTCACTTTATAAATCTGAAAAAATGAAGCAAAAAAAAGCTTAAATATTCCTAGGCCTAATATAGTACATATGTGTACTTTATTAGGCCTCAAATATCGTGCATTAGGCTTAGGAAGGTTTAGTTTCTTTGCAACGTAAGTAGAAAATAGTTTTCCCGGTTTGTCCAACTCAATACAGTAGTGCCGATTTCTCTAATTTTGTTGTACATCTGTATACTACTATCGTCCTCATTACTATAGTAGGCATCCACCAGTCCCAGGAGACTATGGAGTTACGCTCTGGTTGTCGGTCTGGAGTGGCCTCTCCAGGGCACAAAGCCAGGGTAGGTTGATATGGGGGAGAAGCTGTTACCTGTAACGTACGGTTATGTTACGTTGTTGGGTTGATTAGATACACAGTGTTTAGTGAGTTTCATATTTATTTAGTAGTCCTGGATACAGCAGTGTCGTAGACGTTGAGACGAAGCCTGGAGCAGAGCAGAGAGCTGAGTGAGGCCGGAGTCGTGGAGCTCTATGTGGGAGAGCGTGGCGGCTCGATTGAGAATTGTGAGTGTCTGAACTCGGGGAGCGAGAGCGTGGCGGCTCGATGCGGTAGTAGTCTGCTGTCTGCTCTGTGTCGAAGCTGTAGCGTCTTGGGTCGACTAGAACTGCCCAAGCCGAGTACTACATTCCTGACTGGAGACTGTACTGTCCTGCTGTTGTCACATCGCTGGGTTATATGGTGATTACACCTCAGCTCCCTCCAACAAGGTGAGGAGAGTATTGGGGAAAGGATTGTAGCTTGTGTGATTAGTAATGCATTAAGATAATGAGATAATGGAGCGAGTACAATATTACTCGCTACATACCCATGCAGCAGGTCCCCCCTCTCCACGGCACAGAAAGTCTCCAATGGAAAGGCAAACGCCAATACGATTGATTCCAGCGCTGTCGCAGGAACTGTCAGAACGAGGTTAAAGGCAACAACGAACTGCCCTCGAAGTTGATAAAAAGAAGGTTCAGGGACCCTAAAGGTTAAATCGTTATATAGTAACGATATACCGTTATATCATTACTATAAGTACTACCAAAACAGGAGGATGGCCTGCATTAATGCAAGATGGCTCTTGAGTACCTATTTATTGCTAGATGGACAGGAGGATTAGGTGATAGAAAACGCGCCCAATCATTTGTCCCACCCGGGATGCGAACCCGGAATTCTTGATTGCGAGTAGAGAACGAACCCGACTGTACTACCGGGGCCCAATTATCCACAATATCCCAAACCATTTTGAATAAAAAAAATTGACTTATCAACATTTCAACCTACATTATAATCCAAAAATGATAGTATTTATAGCTTCTGTTGTGTACAAAGTAGGGAATTTTACAATAAAAAGTCAATTAGTACTCGAAAATCCGACCTAGATTAAAAGCAGGACAAGGTTATCAATCAGTCAGTCCGTCCTAAGGTTTTCCAACGTCAAGAAAACGGTCAATGTAAAGTATTCTCTCCTAACCTACCAGAGGACCCAAAACAGAAAACGGGGCAGTGTCACTTTGCCAGCCGCTTCCATTTTCTAGTACGACAATTTTTGACCTTATGTAACGCATACGAGCGAAAAGCGTCGTTCATTGTAGGACAGGTGACTTGAATAGTATTTCAGAGTGAATTGCTCGTCTATGGGGGAGAGTGAGGTCTAGCTCATCATGCCCCGCCTATTAGCCTTGTTGTATCTGTTGCGTTATAATTTAACTATTCTGACATTAGAATTGCTTGTCGAATCTGGCCTTGAAGTTGTGGATGGAGGCGTCTGTCTTCCACAAGGTTTTTTTTAAACTTGTTCCACTTTTTGACCAATACAGGGTATGAGTATTTCCTTCCATCTCTTCTACCCTTTTAGTTTCTAGCTTTCACCTGTGTCCTCTTGTCCTGCATTCAGTGAATTTTGGAGTTCAGTCCCTGAGCTCAGAATGTGCCTCTGTAACCCTTTCCACTACCGTTTAGTTCATTTATTATACACTATGGGGTGTATAATAAATGAACTAAAAAAATTAACTTCTTGGCTTGGTGCCTTTTGACAATTGTGCTAACACGGTGTTAATCACATTATTATTCATTTGTCATTACATTCAGGGCCGTCTTAACAGCATTATAGGTCACTGGGCAACCCAGTGTGCTGAGGGTCCCTACCACACCCACTCACAGGGATCTATCTTGAGATGATTTCGGGGCTTTTTTAGTGTCCCCGCGGCCCGGTCCTCGACCAGGCCTCCACCCCCAGGAAGCACCCCGTGACAGCTGACTAACACCCAGGTACCTATTTTACTGCTAGGTAACAGGGGCATAGGGTGAAAGAAACTGCCCATTGTTTCTCGCCGGCGCCTGGGATCGAACCCAGGACGCTGGACTTGTGATCCTGTGGTCCTGGGTTGAGCCCTGGTCCTTTTGAGCCTTGTTATCCCTTGGTATAACAAGTAAATGGTCGATAATATTAAACATGCATATAATGTGACGTAAAAGTGAAAGAATAGAGCAGTAGTTATTCTGGTTGGTGAAATCAGACAGTCTCCGTGGTAAAGCAGTCTCCGTGGTGTAGTGGTAAGACACTCGCCTGGCGTTCCGCGAGCGCTATGTCATGGGTTCGTATCCTGGCCGGGGAGGATTTACTGGGCGCAATTCCTTAACTGTAGCCTCTGTTTAACGCAACAGTAAAATGTGTACTTGGATGAAAAAACGATTCTTCGCGGCGGGGATCGTATTCCAGGGACCTGCCCGAAACGCTACGCGTACTAGTGGCTGTACAAGAATGTTACAACTCTTGTATATATCTCAAAAAAAAAAAAAAAAAAAAAAAAAAAATGCCAATCACATTACATAAGACAAAACAAAGTAAATAAAACTGCTTCTGACCTCTTTACGGTGTGAGTTGCGGGATAAATTCCAAAAGAATGAAAAACTAATTTTTGTTATAGTGAATATTTAACAACAATAAAAAATTCCCATTTTCTACTTGGCAAGAACACAAAACACAATGCAATATAAACAGGTGACAGTTACGTTAAAAGCAAATAAAGGTGCAAAATATAATATACAATAAGCAGTACGCATCTACGGTTTTCTAGCAGCCTACAGTAGATGTTACTGCTGAGAGCACGAAGCATATTCTGAGGTCATGTTGTTGTTATAGATTCAGCTACTCGGAACAAGTTCCAAGTAGCACGGGCTATGGTGAGCCCGTAACTTACCTGGCACAGGAGCTGGGCAAGAAGCACGGGCTATGGTTAGCCTCGTGGACAGGAGATGTCTCCCGTGATATTCTGAGGACTGGCTGTTGGTGTTATAGATTCAGGGGGCGTTTGAATCCCATATTAAAATTTGTTCAATGTCAACCAATATTATTTGACTAGTTGTATATGAAAAGGGCTGAAATTGTCCCAAGTTTCAGTACTGCAGCGTAAATAGAAAGAGAGTTTTTTTTTTGTTTTTTTCAACGTTTTTTTACACATTTTCAAGTCTACACTTCTTCACACACGTTTCAGATATAATTATTCTGTGACCCTTTTCTGACACATTGGCATATAATAAAGGATTGCAAGTATTAGAATTTCCAAAACATCTTTAGTTTTCCTAATACAAATGTTCAAAGTTCCCCCCAAAAATTATGCAAATATGGCATGTTTATTGCTATTATAAAATCAATAAATGAACTTAGAGAAAAATGAATACTTGCACATGTAGAGACATGCCCTCCATTATATACTGTGCAAGATTCATGTAAATTGAATAAAAAATGAAAAAGTTTTGTAAACGTTTGTGTCAATTGAAAAAAAAACAAATTAATAAAGTCTAAGGTTCTAAAATCTGTGGCTGAGGTTGACATCAACCAATTTTCTCCAAAATTGGCATCCTTACAGATAGGCTTACGTACAGTAAGGTCTGTAAGTTGATGCAAATCGCCCAAAAAAATGAAAAAAAAAAAAAATTTGAAAAAAAAAAAATCCTTTTTTTTCTCTTAAATTTTTTTCCAATTAAACTAATTATAATATTTGTTTAATATATGCTATTGTGATAGCAAAGAGTCATAGCTATGATTTCAGTTGACACTTTTGATTCATAATCAATTTTGACCATTTTGGCATAATTTTCACAACTACTTCAATATTTTTTTCTCCCTTCCTATTTATGCTACGATGCTGAAACTTGGACCAGATGAAACACTTTTCATATAGAACTTGTCAAAAAAGTTTGATTGAAATCGAACGAGTTTTCATTTTTGCATTTTGGAGCCAAACTGGATTGGAATGCCCCTTCAGCTACTCGGAAGTTCCAAGTAGCACGGGCTATGGTGAGCGCTTAACTTACCTGGCACAGGAGTGGGGCAAGTAGCACGGGCTATGGTGAGCCCGTAGTGGACTTACCTGGCACAGGAGCGGTGTTGTGCTTTATGCCTGCGGACTGGCTGATTGATAAAGATTAAGCCACCCAAGAGGTGGCACGGGCATGAATAGCCCGTAAGTGGTGACCCTTTTGAGCCATTACCAGTATCAAGAGATGATACTGGAGATCTGTGGAGGTGCAACTGCACCCTGCGTGACGGGAGATGTCTCCCGGACCAAATGGTGACCAAATGGTGCGGACTGGCTGATTGATTGATAAAGATTAAGCCACCCAAGAGGTGGCACAGGCATGAATAGCCCGTAAGTGGTACAATTTTTTGTTCAGTAATTCTTTTCAGTATTATGAGGTTGCATCTAATCGTCAAGCTGTTATCGCGGGTAAGATACTGCTTCACAGTCTTTATGAGGGTGTCCAGCTGCTGGACACCTTTGTTGACCAGGAGAGTGGCTGTGTTGATGGCTTCAGGGTGGCCACTGCAAGATTCAGGGACTCTTAAACCTCTTCTAAGATCGTTGGTTGCTTCACATTCCAGAAGTTAGTGAAGTAATGGCTTTTCTGTGACACTTTGGCAGAAGATGAACTCTCTCTGTAGGGGTTCACCAATCTCCCAGTTGCATCTGTAACCTAGACGTAGTCTATAACCTAACTGCTATTTCCCTGTGGATTCCTTTTGGGATATTTAACCTTTCTAATTTGGTTGCCTGAAGATACCACATTGCAGAGGGCGAACCTTCAGCTATTCTCTGATGTAGATAGGCTTTGTTGAGGTGTGAGAGTTTTTTGGTGTTTTTTATGTTCTCTAGGATGGGTTGAGTTGTTTTATGTATCACTGGATGACGAGTTGCCAATTTAGCAATTTCATCAGCTTTTCTCATTTAATGGGATTCCAACATGGGATGGGATTC
Source organism: Procambarus virginalis (assembly GCA_020271785.1). Taxonomy (NCBI): domain Eukaryota; kingdom Metazoa; phylum Arthropoda; class Malacostraca; order Decapoda; family Cambaridae; genus Procambarus; species Procambarus virginalis. The sequence continues at coordinate 44,279,676 of WNGS01164858.1, forward strand.
AGTTTAAGGTTATGTTGAGTCCTTGGCCTTTAACGACTGCTCCAAGATACAAAATGGTGGTAATTATTTCCACATCTTTCCACTGTTTTTGTCCTAGTATTTGAAGTGCAGCTTTTGAGTCTGTGTGTGTGATTGCATTTTGAGTGTTTTGTGCAATCACATATGCGAATGCCTGTTGTATGGCAAACAGCTCAGTTTGAGTTGATGATACTGGTCCTCCCAGTCTCCAGTATGCCTGTACGCTGGCCTTGCAAAGAGCAGCGCAAGCACTTTCATATTCTGTGTCCACCGATCCGTCTGTGAAGATGTGGGTGGCTACTGCTATGCTATACATTTGTTCTTCTATTATGAGCCTTACGATTGTCGGATCATAGGCAGCCTTTTTTCATTGGGAGACTTTCTATTACTATTTTGAAAGTAGGCTCTTCCCACGGTGCGGAAGGAGTGTAATTTGGGTGTGGATGATCACCCTCTCTATCAAGAATCATGCTTTTTAAATGTAGTCTGTTTAGGACTTTTCCTGCTCTTGCAGCCCAAGAGTTTCCATTGTTTTGGCCTAGTCCAACCACCAAGGCCTGCCGTACTGGGATTAGATCAGAAGAAATAATTATCTTACTGATAATTGTAGCTGTCCTTTGTGATATTCTTTCTTGTAGAGAGGGCAAACCCGTCTCCAGTCTAAGAGTTTCAAGCCTGGTCCACATGGGGGCTCCCAGTGCGGCTCTCATAGCACTGTTTTGGGCAACTTCAAGCTTTTTCCACTGTTGGTGTGATAGATTTGTGAGTGCAGGTGCTGCATAATCGATCACTGATCTGACTGCCTGTACATAGTATGTGCGAAGGACTTGCAGATTGGCTCCTCCAGAGAGGGAGCTTAGTGACCTGAGGATTGCCGTCCGGGCCGCAGTTCGCTCTCTCAAGTAAGTGACCTCAGCATTAAAATTCATGTGTGTGTCCAGGATTATTCCTAGATACAGATAGGTGTTCACCCATTCAATTGGTTGACCCTGTACTGTGAGTTCGGACTGGCTGTTGTTGTTGTTGTTGTTGTTAAAGATTCAGCTACTCGGAACAAGTCCCAAGAAGCACGGGCTATGGTGAGCCCGTAACTTACCTGGCACGGGAGCGGGGCAAGTAGCACCGGCTATGGTGAGCCGGTAGTGGACTTACCTGACACAGGAGCGGTGCTGAATGACTCTGGACTGGCTGATTGATTGATGATTGATAAAGATTAAGCCACCCAAAAGATGGCACTGGCATGAATAGCCCGTAAGTGATGGCCCTTTTGAGCCATTACCAGTATCAAGAGCCGATACTTGAGATCTGTGGAGGTGCGACTGCACCCTGCGTGACGGGAGATGTCTCCCGTCGACTGGCTGATTGATTGATTGATTGATGACGATTAAGCCACCCAAAAGGTGGCACGGGCATGAATATCCCGTAAGTGGTGGCCCTTTTGAGCCATTACCAGTATCAATAGATGATACTGGAGATCTGTGGAGGTGCGGCTGCACCCTGCGTGACGGGAGATGTCTCCCGTCCGACTGGCTGGTTGTTATAGATTCAGCTACTCGAAACAAGTTCCAAGTAGCACGGGCTATGGTTAGTCTCGTGGACAGGAGATGTCTCCCGTGGATTGGCTGATTGATTGATGATTGATGAAGATTAAGCCACCCAAAAGGTGGCACGGGCATGAATAGCCCGTAAGTGGTGGCCCTTTTGAGCCATTACCAGTATCAAGAGTTAATACTGGAGTTCTGTGGAGGTGTGAATGCACCCTGCCTGACGGGAGATGTCTCCCCCGTGGTGGATTAGCTGTTGTTGTTGTTATAGATTCAGCTACTCGGAACAAGTTCCAAGTAGCACGGGCTATGGTGAGCCCGTAACTTACTGGCACAGGAGCGGGGCAAGAAGCATGGGCTATGGTTAGCCTCGTGGACAGGAGATGTCTCCCGTGTGGATTGGCTGATTGATTGATTGATGAAGATTCAGCCACCCAAAAGGTGGCACGGGCATGAATAGCCCGTAAGTGGTGGCCCTTTTGAGCCATTACCAGTATCAAGAGCTGATACTAGAGATCTGTGGTGCGAATGCACCCTGCGTGATGGGAGATGTCTCCCTTGTTAATGTGTTAAGATGAAGATGAAGCCACCCAAAAGGTGGCACGGGCATGAATAGCCCGTAAATGGTGGCCCTTTTGAGCCATCACCAGTATCAATAGATGATACTGGAGATCTGTGGAGGTGCGACTGCACCCTGCGTGACAGGAGATGTCTCCCAAGAATGTGTCCAAGATGAAGATTAAGCCATCCAAAAGGTGTCACGGGCATGAATGGCCGTAAGTGGTGGCCCTTTTGAGCCATTACTAGTATCAAAAGTTGATACTGGAGATCTGTGGAGGCGCAACTGCACCCTGCGTGACGGGAGATGTCTCCCGGACCAAATGGTGACCAAATGGTCTGGATTGGCTGGTGGTGAGCTGCTTATATATAGGCGGCCAGGCCTAGTGTAGATGGCGCTGGTGTGCAGGTAACTATCGCCGGCAGTCTGAAACGAGTGGTTAGGCTGGTTGACCGGCGAGTGGAGTTGGCCTGAGGTATGCCGGTGTCTCGGGTACTTGAGGGTGGAGGGAGTCTTGTCTGCACACTAGCTTCTGAGCACTTATTATTGCTGTTGAATTCATATCCTTGAGTATGCAGATATGTTGTTGAATAGTTGGTAAAGGAACAGGCAGGATCTTCTTGCCTAAGCAAGAGATTTCCCTAACAATATTTTAGTGGCACTTGAACAAAACTGGGGTTAAAACGTTACAAACATGCTGTAGAGTAGCAACTAATCAGCATGATAAACATTTGAACAATACATAAGGCTTGATAAAGTACAATAATACTCGGTAAGCTACACAGTTTATCCATATTGTCCAGACATATTTGAGGCATTATCGTATGACTGACCACGGCAGTTTGATTGTGGAATTTTCTCATTAATCTGTCGTGGATTAAGAAAATCCACGACAGTGTCTGTTAGATCCTAATTTGCTCCGTGAGAAAAGATGAGGATGCTTCGCGTCGATGTCCAAAGGGTTTGGAAAAGTCTGGGGGAGGAAGAAGGATGAGGCGTAGACATTCTGGAAAAGGCTGGGGTTAAGGAACGCGGAGGATGGGAAGTTCGGTGGGCTCCACCATGGGTTAGCATAAAGTATCGATCTCGGAAGGGAGCTTGTCGTTCTTCAGGTCTTCTTGTGTGGCAGGAGGCTTTTGGTGTGACGGTTGATCTTCATGGTGGTGTAGGCGGCGTCTTCCCGTTTGGTGTGGTGCACTTTTTGTTGTTCTTGTACTTGAAGAACGTTGGCAGTTGATGTTAGTTGAAGTAGTGATGGTAGTCGTTGGTTTTTCTTCATTCGTGCTGGTCTTCTTTTTTATTATTTCTTCTTGCCGTTTTTCAGCAAACTTGGTTCGTTCGTCTTCATGAGTTTCACGGAGGTCTTACTCCTAGGTCTTACTCCTAGTTGACAATGTTGTGCTGTCGTTGGATTAATGTTGAGTTTGATGTGCAGGGCTTCAGTTGCTTCACATTCTACCAAGTAATGCAATAGTGGCGCCTCTACATCTGTTCTACAGATAAGACACTAACTATTTCGGTGTATTACCTCTCTGCTGAAAGGATTTTCTACTGAAAGGGTTATTCACCTGGAAATATATATCTTAAATATTTAGTATTTAGTTCCACACCAGGATGTAGGGTTATATAAGTGTGCTTGCATCAAGACCTAAATGGTTTGAACATTCTGCTTCCATAATGAACATGTCCTATGCTCGTGGGGCCCCCGGGCAAGTGCCCATTTGACCCATGCGGTAAGACGGCACTGATTACATGTTAGTTACTTATGGAAAATGTTTGCTAGCAAGTGTATGCATACTTCAGGATCATGCGAGTATCTGGAAAAACGTCTTTGTAGTCCAAGTGGTCAAGGTCACGCACGGGTGGGTGAGGCAAGTTGAAGAGTCAGCACGATGTGCTTAAGTCAAGTATTCTGGTGGAGGACCTTTGGTGTGAGCAATGTTGTACTGATGGTTTAATGCAGCAACAGTGGTTGTGAGGTGTTGGTTATCTAGAGGGGGTCTCGGGAGTTCTACTCCCGAGCCTAGCCTGGGGCTAGTTATCACAAGTTGAGCAACAGGCTGTTGCTCAACTTGTGATAACTTGCTCCAACAGGGTGTTGCTTGAAGGGACCCGCAGGCCCACATATCCACTACAACCCGGTTGGTCCTGCACTTTTTGCAAGAACTTATCCAAATCCTTCTTGAAGACTTCCACCTTTGTTCTGACAATATTTTTAATGCTTGCTGGGGGGATAATGAACAGTCGTGGACCTCTGGTGTTCAGACATTGGTCTCTGTGCCTATGGCACCTCTGCTCAATGGTTCTATTCTGTATTTCCTTCTGTACCTTTCGGTCCAGCATGTTATTCCACTGTGCAAATTTGGGATCTGGCCCATCAGTATCTTCCATGTATATATTATTTGATACGTCTAATAATTTATGTGCGTTACCGTGTCTATACGTGCCGTATATTCTCTCTCAGAAATCTCCTGCTCTGAAAGGGGAAGCGAGTACCGAGCAGGACTAGTTGAAAACAGGGTTGTTGGTTTGTGGAATAGATTACCAAGTAATATAACAGACATGGGATCACTTGTTTCAGTTTAGGCCAGACATTTGTATTTATTAGCGCCGGTAGATACAGGTTAAGTTTGAGGGTCCCGGTAGTACAGTCGGCTTCGTTCTTGACTCAGTCGAGAGTTCCGGGTTTGAATCCTGGGCAGTACAGAAATGGTTGGACGCCTTTCTTATCACCTAATGCCCCTGTTTATCTAGCAGTAAATAGGTACCCAACAGTTAGTCAGGTTGTTGTGGGGTTGGATCTTAGGGAGGGCCAGTAATTCGACCCTGGGGAGAGGGTCCTGTATATAAGCGTATGATGTACTGTATGTATAAACTGGCTGCCTCTCTAAATTAGGTGTGGGTGCCTAGCGGACCGCGACTACGGCTCAACGACCGTACTCCACTTCCCTCGCTGAAGGGTACGCGGGTGTCTTGCCCTATACCATATTCTATTATTACTCGTGTTTAGGTCTTAGTGCTTTTGATTTTATAAAAGTTTAAGGGAATGACTTAGAATGTCATTGTCTTGTCATATAGACTAGAGAGAATTGCATGTGATATAAAAAGGTATGTACTCTGGAGTAGGTAATTAATAATAAATATAATAAATATGTTTATTCAGGAAAGGTACATACATAGAGAGATTTTACATAAGTGGATCAATTTATAGATAGAGCTAGTACATACAATGCCTAAAGCCACTATTACGCAATGCGTTTCGGGCATTTCCATAATAATTGTTAAACACGTTAACCGTAGCAAAGACATGGGCAGTTTTCATTCATTTAAGGTTCTGTCAGTAACATTACTGACAGAACCTTAAATGAATAAAAACTGCCCATGTCTTTGCTCCGGTTACTTCCCCCCTGCTCTCAGTGAGTCAGAATTGCAACAACTTATTACCACTATCGGTCACTGGCAGGCACGCGGTCAACTTGGGGGTAATGTACCGAGCGTGCGGGCAGGCACGCGGTCAACTTAGGGTAATGTACCGAGCGTGCGGGCAGGCACGCGGTCAACTTAGGGGTCATGAACCAAGCGTGCGGGCAAGCGCGCGGTGACACCTAAACGTGTGGGCAAGCGCGCGGTGACACCTAAACGTGTATACTCGTTTCAGCTTTCTCACCTTAATTCTCGTGCTACGTCGCTCGTTTTGGTATCATTGTGTTCGCAATTAAATTCCCTACAGGTGTGTATAAATATAATGTCCAAAAGCCTGGCGTGACTCCCAACAGTAAAGCCTAAAGTCGGCAAAAGTTAGCCGTAAGCGCACAAAATCAGTAAAATGTGCATACTCGTTCCATTTTTCTCACCTTAATTCTCGTGCTACGTCGCTCGCTTTGGTATCATTGTGTTCGCAATTAAATTCCCTACAGATGTGTATGAATATAATGTACAAAAGCCTGGCGTGCCTCCACGCAGAAAAGCCAAAAGTTACCCGTGAACGAGCACCAATTTGTACCCTGCAACCTAATGTGTATACTCGTTCAGTTTGATAACATCAATTTTCGTGCTACGTCTTTCATTTTGGTATCAAATTGTTCGCAATAAAATGGCGCGTATTTTAAAACTAGTCCCATAATAATAGAGCAATAACTGGAATTTTAACAAATATTTTAATTCTGGAAGCTCATCATCACAAAATTTTTTATATCTTTCCAGTGTTCTGACATAAATTCTTGTTACATCTTTCATTTTGGTATCAAATTGTTCGCGACGTAAAGGCGCGCATTTTAAAACTAGTTCCAACATAATAGCATAATAAATAGATTTTTAACAAATATTTTAAAATTTTGACCAAAAACCTATTTATAATCATATAAGTGTTCGGACATCAAGTTTCATGTTACATCTTTCATTTTGGTATCAAATTGTGCGCATTCTAAAGGCGCTTATTTTGATACTATCCCGAGGTCGATTGGTTAAAAAAATGAATTTTATACAAATATTTTTTGTAGTGGACGCAAGTCCGGTCCAAAGTTAGGATTCAAGAGAAAAATAATGGACGCGAGTCTGGTCCAGAGTTACAGATAGTGGTAATTACTATTTGCAACCTTGGTTATCTTCATCTGAATTGCTAAAAACTATGTCTGCAAGTTTTTTTTAATGCATATTAATATTGTGCTATTCAGTACACAGAGTACAGTATTATTCTCAAAGAAATGTTGCCATAAATTCCTTTTTCAATTAATGATTTTCTTTTCTTGGACAGCTCCCCAAGATCACTTACTGCTGAGCAACCGTTCTCATGTGCTCCATGCCCTTGGATGTGCAGAGGATGCTCTTAGAGATGCCGAGGCTGCTGTCAGGTGTCGGCCTGAGTGGGCGAAAGGATATTTTAGGAAAGCAGTGGCTTTGAAGTCGCTGGGCCGCTTTGAAGATGCTATTGTATCTTTCTTACAGTGTGCTGTGCTTGAGGAGTCTAACAGTTTACAGAGCATCGAAGATGAGATCACTAAGGTTGTTATATATTAGTGTGATAAGTGCAGCAGTATAAAAGTTTTTACCAATTCCGTTTTCCAGTATTATAGACTATAAAACTGAATGACAGCAGCTATGTTGTGATAAATATACAGTCTCAGATACATACACAATTGATGTTATAATGAATTGTTTTATTGCAGGAATTACACAGGTTATTGTCGAGACTATTAACTGGTCGGAGGTTCACCGTTGATGGGCGAAGGGGTCGACGAAATCACTGTTATTCTCAGCATGGTTCATCAGTCTTGGGTACTTCCATTACTCGAGAGTTTGACTCTGAGGACAGTGATGATACACAACAGCATCCATCTGAAGAGTCTGCCATGTCTATAGAAGAAGTCCCACAATTAAAAAAAATAATAAAGGAATTTAATCAAGAAATGGAGAGGAATAAAAGTTAGTTCCTTCATTAAATTTCGGATTGTGTAGTGAGGACAAGTTATTTTTCTTTACCTTAACCCTTGCAAGTTATTTTTATTATAATTAAAATGTTTTATTAACATAACTATGTTTTGAATGCACTGTACCTGTATATAAAAAAAATCTTGCCAAAAATATACTTTAGTAAAGAAGGATTTCTATTCCAACAAATTTATTCTTAGATTTTGTAAACTTTCATCAGGCAGCTATTTATTTACTAAATGTTCATACAATTCACTACAACATTTTGTTTTCCAGATGCCAGTACTGGCTATGTTCGCAGTGTTGACCCAAGCAACTTTGACAAGAATGACTTTGAATGTACACTATGTTATGATTACTTTTATCAGCCTGTTACAACTCCTTGTGGTCACTCATTCTGCCGCACCTGCTTGGACCGCTCTCTTGATCACTCCGCAAAATGTCCTCTCTGCAAGACCTCTATAAAAGTGGTATGTAATGGCAAGTTACTGTACCTATTTATGCATATTAATAATTGGTAAATGATCCAGTACTTTGGTTATAAATAAGAAATCATTGACATGCCTCACTATACAATACAGTACAGTACTGGTATTTACAAGTACAGTATACTGGACTTGTGTATTAGCATTAACTAATGAATTTAACCTATAGCACTGTACTGTTTTGTATTTACAGTTTAAATCCCAGGCATTACTGTTGTCTATGTGATATCTGAACACCAACTTTTAGTGGTGTAATTACCTAAATGTATTTACAGGTAATTACCTACATGTATTGGTAATACACGTAGGTAATGAGATACAGGAGATATCTCCTGTATCTCTTGAGATTACAGGCACCATAATCCTGGTGCCTGTAATGAGATACAGGCACCATACTGTGTCTTGTTTGGTGATACAGATACCATATCTGGTATCTGATATATACCAGATATGGTATATATCTTATAACATATATATATATACTGTACAGTGTACAGTGTTTATTAGCACTTTTGCAAGGCAGAGTGAGATAGTAAAAAAAAATAATAAAAAAAATGCGTATAATATATAGCACATTTTAATTTGTATACATTTTTAAGTTCTTGGCAGAAAGGCGATCAGCAGTAACAGAATTCATTGAGGTGGCCATGCAGACGATTATGCCAAGTGATTATCTAGAACGACAACGGCAACATGAAGAAGAGATGGATGAGCTAGCTGCTGCTGGCAAAGATCCCCACCATGAAATTCCTATATTTGTTGCAACTCTGGCCTTTCCAACTATCTCCTGTCCCTTGCATGTATTTGAGCCTTGTTATCGACTGATGATCAGACGGTGCATGGAATCTGGCACTCGAGAATTTGGAATGTGCATGCCTATGGCAAATGTTAAAAATGGGTAAGTAGGAGATCTGTTTGTTCCATGTGTGATTGGAAGCAAGTGATATAGTATAACTTAATTTATATGTTTGGCTGTGTTTAGAATGTACTGTATATTGTAAAAGGCTAGATCATAGAGGACTGTGTCTATGGATGTTCAAATTAAAATAGTCTAATCCATAATGGAAAGAGAAGAGGTTTATAGCATATTGTAGATATCTAGGTTCTGAATATTTGAAAATATGAATATGGGCTATGACTTTATTTTTAAATTTTTTTAAGAGTTTGGTACTCTTGTAAATTTCCTGTATAATGTAGTTTAAAAGACTGTTCTGGTGGCTGAAGAATGAAAAGTGAAAATGATCATATAATTTCATGGTCTTTAGCTTGTCACAATAAAGAACCCCCAACAATACATTAAACAAAATGCCAAAATAACTTTTTAGTCGTTGCTCACAAAGTATAGTAGTAAAAAATTTCCATATGAAATGTGATAATGTCATGGTTAATAAACATAACCAAATTTTCTTCATTTAAAGGATCTGCTGTGAGCAAAAGAGCCTTAAAACTTTAAAATACACGAAATGCAATACTGTATTCTTGTCACCAAATATAAATGGTGATGTTTCAGTAAAATGTTTTTTTCTAGTTACGCTGACTTCGGCACAATGCTAGAAATAAGGGATATAGAGTACATTCAAGATGGTAGGTCCATAGTCAACACAGTGGGCTCAAGACGATTTAAAATTGTGAGCAAGGGTGGCAGAGATGGATATAATACTGCAGCTGTAGAATTTCTCCAGGTTAGTACCCAACAAGCATCACATATTGTTTACATGACTATTTTATTACTTCACAAGATAAAAAGTGAAAGTTTTAACATGTCTTTTTGGCAATATTTGGATGAACAGGAATAATCATTTACGTATCTACAGCATCCAATTCCATTCTCTCAAACTCTATTACTTTTTCTTAATTGACCAACTTCCTAATTTTGCACACACTCATTCAAACACCAGATGTAGGCATGAGAACATTTGTAACTTCTATAATGAGCTCAGTGGCCGACTTCCAGTACAAAGATGGGTTGAGTGACAGGAACAATGTTAGGGAAGATGGCCAGGTCAAGGACTGAGGGTTTCTAACTTTTTTGGAGAGGGATCAGATTTCTGTTTGACCAGAAAGTGGAGGCATAGTTGAGCAGAGTTGTAGATACAATGCACTGTACTGCGTGATATCCACCAGTTTAGGATGGAATAGAATGACAGGTGGATAACCACCAGAGGATCCAGAGGAATGTCAGGATGAGGGTGGACATTGGTTCTAAAAAGTCAGTCTGGGGAGGGCCAAAAGATGGAGGTATAGAATGAGCCTGTATACTTACTATTTGTGCAGAATCGAGATATTAGCTCTTGGACCCCACCTTTGAAACCTATATTTTTTCCTCTGTCTACTGGAAAGGGGCCTGACAGCCGAGTGGACAGCGCTTCGGATTCGTAGTCCTGAGGTTCCGGGTTCGATCTCCGGTGGAGGCAGAAACAAATTGGCAATTTTTTTCACCCTGATGCCCCCTGTTACCTAGCAGTAAATAGGTACCTGGGAGTTAGACAGCTGCTATGGGCTGCTTCCTGGGGATGTATAACAAAAAGGATGCCTGGTCGAAGACCGGGCCGCGGGGACGCTAAGCCCCGAAATCATCTCAAGATAACCTCAAGATATATTACATATATTTCTCTAACACATGCACACGCCAGCAATGCTCAAGCTCTTTCAGAAAGCCCTAGCCAAGGCGAGGGAGTGCATGACAGAGCTCAGGCAAGATAACTGGGAAACTTTTGTTAACAGTCTCAACTCTCACACTCCCCTCAGCCAGGCATAGAAGGATATTAAAAGAATTAAAGGCGATAAGATTGGCCAAGTAGCACACCCTCACCCTCTACACAGAGCAAACGAGTTAGTCGATGCTTGGGCAACCACCTCTAGCTTCAATAATCTTCCCCCAGACATACAGTTCAGATTAAATGCTGGTTACGGAGATCGAGAAAGGCTTGTTGACTTCATGCTCCACAAGGAAGATGAATGCAACGTGCCATTTACTGAGTTTGAATTACTCGCGGCCCTAAACAAAGGCAAAGCCACATCCCCCGGTGAAGATGGTATCACTTATGACATATTGCGTCTGCTCCCTTTAGTACCAGGGAATCCCCTGCTTGAGCTGTATAATATGAGCTATGTTACTGGGGAACTTCCTATCTCTTGGACCAACAGTATAATCATTCCAGTTCCCAAGCCAAATCAAGAGAATGCTTTCCGCCCAATTTCCATTACTAGCTGCATTTGCAAAACATTCGAGAGAATGGTCCTAAACCGTCTCCTCCATAGAATAAGAACCATGCTATCCCCCCAGATATATGGCTTCATGCATGGAAGGAGTGTGCATCATTGCATCACCACCTTTCTTACCCTGCACACTGAAAAGTCATATACCACCTTCCTAGATCTTAAGTCTGCCTTTGATATTGCAAATAGACATGTTATCTTGAGTGAGCTTGCAAGAATGAATATTGGTGGTCGGCTTCTTTGTTGGATCAGGGGTTACTTATCCAACAGGAAGTCATCTGTATTTTTCCAGGGGCATAGGAGTGTAACAAGAGACTTTGAACTAGGTACCCCGCAGGGTGGTGTCCTCAGTCCTACCTTATTTAATATCTTAATAAACACGCTGTTAAACTCTATACCGAGCAAACCCAACGTCCACATCATTAGCTATGCTGATGATATAATGATACACACCACTGGGTATGCTAACATGCAGAACACTCTTAACTCTGTATTAGACTCATGTCAGGACCTAGGTTTAATTATCTCAGCAGAGAAAACAAAGATACTAAATCGGCGCCCACCCAGGCAGGGAGGAGCTGTTCGCAAGATGCAACTGTCTGATGGCTCCCAGCTTGACTATGTAAACAGATTCAAATACCTTGGCCTTGAGGTGCCACTGTATGGTCCTGTTGTATTCAGACTCTGTCGTCAGTATAAAGAGAGGCTCCGAGCTCTCAAGGCTGTTGCAGGTTATCACTCAGGCTATGGTGCCAATGTCAGAATTGTCAAAATGATGTACCTTGCATACATCAGATCTTTAGTGGATTATGCTGCACCTCTGCTTGTTTTGATGCCTGAAAGAAAGCTTGGAGGGCTTGAAAAATTGCAGAACGAAGCCTTGAGGATAATCCTTGGGTGCCCTTGTACCACAAAGATACTTAATATGAGAAAGGAACTTAATATTCTGAGCATTGTTGATCGTGTTACTGAAATTAACTGTCAAATTGGTATAAAAATGCTTAGGCTAACTCATCCTAATCCTTGCACAGAAGCCCTTCAGAATTACTTTATTGAAGATCAGCATTGTTCCAAATGGATAACAAAAACTGGAACTCAACTCAGAATGTATCAGATTCATGATTTGTACCAAGAGAAACAACAACGGCACTTTCCTGCACCGTGGGAGGTTACACCCTTTCCAGTTTTAATCCTTCCCTTTCCACCCAAGAAGCAAATTAGAGATCAGCCCAAGCTTCGTCTTGAGGCAAAGCTCAACGCCTTAAGCCATATTGATGCTGTGTCCACAGAGCATTCTCTCTCTCAAATCATATACACTGATGGTTCCCTACACCACACCACGGGTGGTCTTGTAGGGAGGAGGGAGGGGAAGACGCATCGCGTGCGCGCTCCGTCAAAATCGTGACGTTAACCGGGATTTATTAGGACTACTGCCATGGATTACTGATTCCAGACATAACAAAGTGCATAGTGACCCGCTGGAAAATTGAAAAATAGTCATTAACAATAGAACTTTGTGTTAAATAGAGAATAAACGGGAGACCACGTGTGAGCCAGTGCACGAGGCTTTGTGTACATGCGTGTATGAGAAAAAAATAGTGAACGATGTTCGTGGAACAGAGAAGTGGAACGGGTATCACAACAACATATAAGTTGGAAGTGAAGGAAAATCGTGCATAGAATATTATAAATATAGAATACTAGAAATATAGAATAGTGGCAAGAGGCGGAAATCAGTGGTTACAAATCGAGTAACTGGAAACTGGTGACATCTACCTGGGGCAACAAGAGGTCACCTGCACCGACTGGGGAGCAGCCTCGCTACCTACGCTAAGTACCTACTATATACTTTGAACAAAACAACATACATAATATTACAAATATACGGTATACATATAATATTATAAATATTAAACATATAAATATATATACATATAATTTTATAAAGAGTTAAAAGGACTGACATCAACAAGTGATCCATACAGTGAACCACAAATACAACACAATACATCAGACAATGGAGAGGTGTGGCGAATGTTCGGGAGCACTAGGAAAACGTCATGTAGGCGTTAAGTGTTGCATTTGTAACATAAGATTCCACCTGGGATGTACAGAAGTATCTCCAGGATGCACAAAAAGGCAAGGAGTTTTCTGGATTTGCAAGAATGACAGATTAATGTTAAGAGAACATAACTACACTGATGAAAAACATTCCCGAGTCACAGAGATTATCATTCACAGACAAGCTACCAGTGATATATGCGGACTGGAAAAGACAACATTGGTTAACGACCAAAACCCAGGAACAGATAGTTTAGAGAACCGCAGCAGTAATGTGGAGGAAGAGGGTATTGTAGTACATAATAGCAGCAATATTGCAGAGCCAGGTAATATAAACGATGAGAGCAACAGTGAGACAGAGTGCATAAATGAAGGAATTGGGACGAAAAGCGGAGATGGCTCCAATAAAGAGGTAGACAAGACAGACACAGATATAAATACCTTGAAAAACGCAAAACCGGAACACATTTGCAAATTCTACGCTAAAGGAATATGCAAATATGGAAAATTAGGAACAAAATGCCATTTTCTGCATCCTCGAAAATGCAGGAACATGTTGGGGGAGGGGTACATGCCGGTTTGGAACAGGGTGTAGATACTTCCACCCCAAATTATGTCAATCTCAATTAGGGACAAAAATGCTACAATCTTCAGTGTCCGGAATTCCACGTGAGAGGTACACAGCGTTATAGACGGGAAGATCAATATGACACTACTGACATTTTTTAGAGGAAGGCAGAAACAGAGTAGAAAATATAAGAGAGAGGAACAGCCAGATGGAACCACTACAGGATTACAGAGGGGAAGGGAGATACCCACAAGACTGGAATACACATTACCAACGAATACACAGGTACTACACCACACAACACCCGCCCCACTACCGAAACTGGACGAATCACTTCGGAAACAATACACCCTGGACGCAAACACAGTGGCCTCCTTACCGGAGCCTCAGATATTACACCAAGTAAGGCACCGGCACTTCCACTACCACGATAACATCATTTATATTTGCCAACATTCAAGGTATAAAAACACGCAAATCCAACAAAGTTCACTTTATAGATGGTCTCCTTCATGAGGCAAATGCAGTGTTTGCAGCCCTAACAGAAACCCACACAAAGGACTATCATGATGGTGAAATATGGATCTCAGAGTACAATCTTTTCAGATGTGATAGGAAACACCGGCTTCAGGGTGGGGTCAGCCTATACATCAAAGACACACTCATCTGTACTGAGCTGCTAAACACCTCAAATGATATGGTAGAAGTGCTGATAATCAAAATAGAGATCCTAAATGTAGTTATTGTCCTTGTATATAAGTCACCGGAGGCAAACCCTCAGCAGTTTAAAGACCAACTAATGAAAATAGAACACTGCTTGGAAAACCTCATAAATCCAGCTCCGAACATCATTCTGCTTGGGGACTTCAACCTACGGCACCTGAAATGGAAGCACCTGGCTAATACAGTAATATCAGAAAGAATACAGGAAGTAGCCTTAATGAACAGGCACATGCAAATGACCTGCTACGGATGTGCGACAGGTTTGCCTTAAACCAGCAAATAGTAAACAACCAGGAAGGAGAACACGCTGGACCTCATTTTCACTAATAATGATGAATGATCAGGAACATAATGATTACAAATACCTGTTACTCAGATCACAACTTAATTGAAGTTATGACAACCATGGGGAATAGACCTCCAAAACCACCAGTCCAGATTCCCGGTGGAGGAGATTTCAGCAAATTCAACTTCAACAATAA